>CM041777.1:311822364-312159864 GCA_023374045.1 Limonium bicolor | reverse complement strand
ATTATTTCCCTTTCTCATTATTCTATTACATAGCTACTACTCAAAGCCATAAGCATTACTCATTTTAAGTAGTTAAAATCTGTTACACAAAACATACAAAAACTACTCAAGGTAAGAACATTTACCTCGTAGTTTCTAGTTTTCCTTCCTTTATTCTTCCTTCTTCCTTTCTTCCTTCCTTTTCTTTTCTCTCTTCTTGACTCACTGGTTATAGAAGTTCAACTTCTAATGCTACAGCCCATTAATATACCACCATTTTAATTCAAACTAACCCTTAAATCATCTTAAAGCTTTAAGGTATGTTTTTAGGATTTAGGAAAGACATTACCTTGCAAGTGTATAGAAGGAGTGTTGGACAGAAACAAAGCAAGATTTCCACTCCACAAATAAGCCAAAATCGGCTGGAGAACAAGGAATAAAGTTCGAAACTTGAAATTTCTTATTTAGCAAATAAGGGCTAGAAATGCTAGTTTTTCGAATTTCTTTTTACCTCAAACCAACAAGGTGAAGGAGGAGCTTCTAATGGTGGTCTTCATCTTCAAAAACAGCCATACCCATGTAGATGAAAGTGGGTATTTTTTGGATTTGGAAAAGAGGGGAACGTTCTCCTTGATGAGAGGAATTGAACGGTTCAGTTTTTGTAATTTTTGGCGAGGTTTGAGTGCTCAACAAGAGGAGAGAAGATGGTGGCTGTATGGGGTGTTCCAAATCACCATTAGAGGGCAGCTTGAGGAGGAAGAAAATCAAAGAGTGCGGAGTGGGTACGGTGGGAATGAGAGGGAGTAGGAGAGAGAGGGTACAAAAGTGAGTTTTTACATTTTGCTTTTACTTTGTCTTTTATAAATAAGGAACAATTGAGAGAATGAGAGGGGGGGTAAAATCGGCCCCATACCCACTCACATACAGACTTTTAGTTTTTATTTTTATTTTTAAAGTGGACACACTAGTTTAGTTTATTTACTCTCACACCCCACAACTTCCCGTTTTTTACAATTTTTACTACCGGAACCCGTTTTCCAGAATTTCTCGTTTAATTGATTTTATTGGTTCTAGACCTTCATTAGTGTTTATTAATGACTATTTGGTTGACCAAAATAATTACGAGTCTATTTGACCCGCTTAAAGTCATGTTTTCCTGGTTTCCTCGAAAAATGCGCTTTAAGGTTCGTTTGTGTTTTAATCCGTTTTAAGGATCCGTTTTCTTCGGGATTTATTCCCTCATGTTTATTTAGGCATAATTAAGCCTTTAAAATCTTCATTAGCCTAATTAATCACTATTTTTATTTCAGGTACCTACATCTAACATAAGCTCTTACTATTACACTAACAAGTGTAATTTAATAGAGTAGTTATATTAAAATATTTACTACACTTTATCAAGTGGGTTAAAAGATGTCATTATCTATACTTGTTGTAGTAGAGATATATTGTTTATAAACTATGTATATCTTGTTAATTTATGCTTTCATATTAATTTTGTTTATGTTTTATTTAGTGGTTTTAGAGATTCTCTGCAGAGAGTGGGTAGAATGTATTTTCCATTGCAAATTCAGTTTGTGAAGTGTAGTAAAATTGAGTGAAAATAGAGAGAATTGAAGAATGAAGACAAAGAGAGAGAAGAACGGTTTTCAAGAAACTATGTTCTAGGGTTTCGTATTACTTTGTGCAAAAGAATATATTTACAACCCTAAGGCAATTGTTTATTTATAGACATAGACCCATAAAAAACCTGATACGGGTCTAAGCCCGGACCGTACACCCCCAACAATCCAAGTGGGGGGCAATCCCCCAGCGTTTCGCAATATCAGGGGGCTATGCCTCCCTCCTACCCCTCAACCCCCTTAATGATGGGCCTGTAATTACCAGCTCATCCCATTATAGATTTTAAGTCAATTATAATATGAAGGTAGAAATGTTTTATATATACTCCTTCATACTTATATGTATATGTCTTTATAATACTGATGTTTTTTTTCAATGTACATTGTCCTAAGCATAAAGATTCCCGATGTTGTTGAAGGTATATTTTGTTGTTTTTATAGTAATTGTTAATAGTTTTACTGTGTCATTTTATTGTTACATCACATTCTAATTAATTATGTTTTTGATTCAATTTTATTCAATTGATTAATTTCTTTGAAAAGAAAGCAAAGTGAGGGGCTAATGGTGGCCATCGGGTCCGGTTCTACCCGGAACCGATTGGAACCGGAACCGGCCGGGAACCCGGTGGGAATCGGAACCGGAACCGAACCGCCTCAGCCGGTTCCGAATACGAATACATGTTTTGAGATTCGGGCCCGAACCGGAACCGGAACCGCCTAGAACCGCCTGGAACCGTCGTCGGATTCGGAACCGGAACCGCCCCGGAACCGGTTGAAGTTACCATTGGGTTTTTAAAATGTAACCTCTTAGTAGTTGTACTCTTTTTCCTTATTAGGGTTTTCCAATGGATTTTACCTAATAAGGTTTTAATGAGGCAGTGAATCATATAATAAAATTCTCTTTGTTCCTTATTTTTTGTAAATTCAATAAAAATTCCTAAGTCTTTGTTTCTTACACATTTATGATTATAAACATGAAGAATAACCTATCTAGGAGTAAAGTGGATGAAAAGAGCAACGTGTGCACTCAAACGGATCTCAAATCGGAGCTAAAACGAAGCAACTGGAGCCGATCGAATCTTTCTAGAACCGGTCGGAACCGATCAGAACCGAAACCGGAACCGGCCGGAACCAGTTTTTTGACCGAATCCGAAGTGAATCTAGATTTCAGAACCGGAACCGGAACCGTAATCGGAACCGCCCAGACCGGTTCCGAATACGAATACACATTTTCTGGAACCGGAACCGGTGGAACCGGAACCGGTGGAATCGGACCCGTGGCCACCATTATAAGGACTAATACCAAAGCCAAACTCGAGTTTGTCAAAGAATATATGGAATTTTATTTGTCGAAGTACTTGAGAGATCATAACTATGTAATATTGAAGTACTTGAATATTTTTGTCTTTTGTCATGGTTAGATTAGCAATTTAACTCTTTGTTTTTGAGTGTGTGGAATGAAATTTGGCATACACAAGTGTTATGCATTATTTCCTACACAGGTTTTCTGCCTTGTGTGGTATACAAGTTCTCCTGATGTATGTGTGTGTAAAGCACAAATTTTTTTAAAAAAACATTAAATAAAGAACATTATACAGTATAAGCGTTCTTTATACACTGCTAGAAAAAAAGAATAAACAACGCTTAAATTTGGCATTTAAGAACGTTTATTTAGCGTTGTTTATTCGAGCAACGCAAATGCTAAAACATTTTAAATGACGCTTTCAAAGCGTTCCTTATACTATCTTTAAAGAACGCTTATTTGCAAAGTGTTCTTTATAATGCGAGAACGATGGCAACATAAAAAACGCTTTATCCTAACAAGCGTTCTTTATGCTCAGTCAAAAACAACGCTTATCACATATATGCGTTTCTTATGATGGTTGGCGGGAGAGTTTAAAAGAACGCTTATATGGATAAGCGTTCTTTATATATATATTTTTTGAGAAATCTGATCTGTACGTTCCAACAAATGCTGATCGATATCATCACATCACAGATCAATTAATGCATTGTTGAATTTTCAACACAGCAGAAATCTCTACCAATATTTGCATTAATCCAGGAAGGCCAATTGCATGCAACAAATCAGCCAGTATTAACAGAGAATGCCAGTATTAGTACCATAAACACATGCAAACAAAATTTAATTACAGCTAAATCCAAACACAGATGGAAGCTACTAAGTACTTATGTTGTAATTAAAGCAATATGTAGAACTTTGATAATGCAGGAAACGTGTATACTTGACATATATAATGGGCGCAACAGACTACATTTTTGTAGATGCAAATTGGTTGATCATTCAGACATCTTCTAGTATTGCTTTCGTCCAGTAAGCGCACATGTGCTCCTTGACAACAAAATCTAGATCAACACAGCTTGAATAAGTACCTCCTTGTTTTTCAAAGAACGGAATAATTGCACGTAAGAATTATAACAGCAATTAAGTACACCACCATTTATACTTATCCAACTCATTGCAGAAACAGTTCAATTACCACTTCAAACACAAAACTTAAACACATACTCCAGATTTTCATTACTGATTTTGTCGATGTGGGACACGATGTCCAACATGTATCGCATCACAAAATAACCGCAATTGCTGCTATCCGGTTGCCTGGGACACTATTTTAAATAAAATTATATTATTATATATACACACTAATATATACAAAATATATTTAAGTATATATGCATATGAGTAAATAGAATGTTTTTTACCTTTTTAATATTATGTATCTGCAAAGAAAATTCATCTGATTGGCATTGACCATACCTTCTCTAAAACCAGTGAAATTAATTAAAACAAGCATTAATTTAAGTGACAAGTCATCAAAAAGGTATAAAATTTTATTTTTTTGAAATGAAAATATGCACTCTTCACTTACTTTGTCAGCAGAGCAGAAATGGTGATGTTTCTCCTAATTCCACCAATAGGTCAATCACTATACAGGATGATGAGTAAGTACACACCACTAACAACAACCAATGATTGCTACAAGTTTGAAACAACAACAAATCAACTTCACCTTCGAATATATATGAATTAACATAAAACAAGACAAATGTATAAGGTGGTCAAGCACGCTTACATCTGATAATATGGTATGAGCACAAATTTGCTATTCCTCTTTACCGCCGCAATTATGCCATTGCACATATAGATCTGACACGTAGCACCGTCTCTCATAGCTTCCTCATAAGACTTGATTTGTGGACATGGGAAGGTGATCATATTATCCAGTTTCTTTGCCTTGCCACCAGCCTCGATAGTAAGGGCCTTTGATGACATGGGCATTAAATTAAAATTATATATACATAAAACTTACTATTAACTTTGAAAGTGAAAAATGTGATACTTACAAGCAGTAGGATTGAATCACCGAGATGTTCAGCATATCACCAAGCAGCAGCTCCTTGACACATCGCTAATACTGATCAGCAACTCCTGGGGTTGTCTGCTGTGGAACAAAGATGGCGGAATCCTAAGGATGAACCCAATGAAATCATCACCCTTCCCGAGTATCAAGTCATATTAGATCTGCTGACGCTTTCCTAGTGTTTTCACCAAATTTTTTGGATAAGAATAAAATCGTCGAAGTGGACTGATGTAGTGATCATCCTGCTGACCCGATGGTCCCTTTCCTTTTGACGCACTGACTGCCTTACCTTTTCCAGCAATAGGAACAGGTGTCTAAGAATGACAAGTTAGCATATATACGTTAGAAAACTATTCTCCCAAAACTGCATTTATATGAAATGGTAATTAGTAAACAAATTTATATAAGTTGTTTTGCTTACCGTACTATTAGATAAATCCACCAGATTGCAAGGCCATGGTACTTGTGAGCCACGTGCTTCAATGACAGTGCTCCAATCATTCCACTCTATCGGTAGTGGAATTTGATCACAGCCTTGACAGACACTGTCGACCGTCACACCGGACGTACCAGGCCGAATTCACTTAAATTAAATGACACAGTGACGCCGAATCAGTCTGTAGAATTGTGCCTACTGCAACCACAACGGTGCCATGTTCATTGATCTGCAGAAGACGACACTTTTTGTTCCCTAATAATGAACACAAACAATTAGATTCATACATTACAACATGCATGTTTTTGATTAATTGAAAAAAAAATAACGACAAAGCACTATAATTCACACATGCATACCTGAAGCTTGGCATATGGGAATGGATCAGAAGGTGCAGGTACAGTGTAAGTAACCGAAACCTGAGATGGTACAGGGGTGGAAGTAGGTGCAGGGGTAGAAGCAGGTGCAGGGGTGGAAGCAGGTGCTGGGATGAAAGCAGGTGCAGGGGTGGAAACGGATGCAGGGGCGGCATACACTGATGAGCTAGAAGATTGATGCCCCTGACTCAGTTGTTCCATCAATCTTGCTTCCATTTGTTGCTGCAAATCAGATTGGAATTGTTGTGACACTTCCTTTCGATCTCCTTTTTTTTCTTCCTCTCTCCCGATTCGCTGGGAGCGGGAGAAAAAATCTCTCTGACACATTGCGGATCCAAATCCTCGAACTCTCCTAGGGTAATCCTTCTTGCCAAGCGCTTTGTTCAACGGATCCTCCTGAGTATGAGGCTGGCCAAGAAAAGAATCAACACCCTCTGCAGTCTTGTACACGCAAAAAAAAAACATGTAAATTATGAATTAGATCAAATAAATAAAACATACATAAATTGTAAGAAAAAATTATAAACTATTAAATATTATCTCCTTCCGTGGATAACATTTCGTCGTCCTTCTCTAATTGGCGGCCAAGCATGTATGTTTGTCCCCGATTCGCCTCATCTGGACTTTGAATCGGCTCAATTGTGTCGTCCTCACGCACACGCTTCAATAACCCCTTTTCAATCCAGCCTGGTATACGCCCCGCATACCCAGCTCGGCCCATGTAGTGTGGGTTCTAATCTTTCAAGCGATTCTGCCGGGCTTTTTCCTGAACTGCCTGTGGAAAGAATTAATACAATTCATTTTATAAACTTTATCCTGTTATATTAACAACATAAACTTAAAAGTTAATCTATGAAAACAATTACGTACACTGAACTCAGGGGTGATATGTGCTTCATATAACTTCTTCCAATCCTCCTCAGTGATCATGCCAGCGTACAGCTCATAGGGAGGAACCTGCTCCGGGTTGTTCGTATTGATCCAACCTGCCACCAGCCTATTTTTGAACGCTCGCATACGCAAAGCAAGCAGTGACAACACTTTATGATATGCTTCATCCGGGATCTGGTACTTCTTCTTCAAGCTCGTCCACATGATCTCCATTATTTCTGGATCTTGGTTCCTCCAGTTTTTGTTGATACAGCAATGGGTCTTAACTAATCGACCCATGGCGCTGGCAAACTTCCGCTTTTTCTCGCCAGTGGGTCTAAGATACCTGTAATATATACAGTATATGTTAGTCATACGTACGAAATATATATAGTACTACATATAAATGTATAAATATCAGTATATATGTGAAAAAATAAAACAAAATAGCATATAGGTGTAACATATACCTATCCCACACCAAATCAATCATGCCACTCTCCTTCTCATTTAGACCACGTGACGGTCCTCGTGTCTTTCGTGGAGGGCAATGAGAGGTTGTAGAAGGGTCCTGAGAGGTCGTAGGAGCATCAGCGGCATCGACGATCTGTGTACGCTCCGCTAACTGCATCTCTGAATCTATCTCCATCTCCATCTCCTCATCGCACTATATGAGCATCTCAAGATCATCGGCATCCATAATCTGCACAATATCATTACATAATATATATATAGTCAGTGTCATAAATAAGTCATAAATAGAGTCATAAATAGAGTCATAAACAAACGTAAATTGTACACGCATGTGTTAAGCATTCACTTTTATCGCCAGACTTACTTTTTGTTCATTTTTCCACCCACAACCCTTCTCCATGATCTGATCTTGTGCACTGAAAGTTGGTCACATTATCAACTTCCATTGGCATTTGGAGGGGAACATTGCCCATTTCACAGTCATAATCTTCCTCTTTCATAACACCATCAACACCAACTATCCGTCGCTTACTCTGCAATACAACTGACCATCTGGGATTACATTGATCACGGCAGTAGAACACTTGTCTAGCTTTAGAAAAACTATAAACGGTTCTTCTGTGTATGTCAATGCGTTTAGGTCAACCAACTTCATACTGTGTTCCACCTGACGGTAACTGCGCCTGTTGTCTACCCATTTGCATTTAAAGACACAAGTTTCGTAACCGGTGTAGTTAAGGACCCAATCTCCTGAATCACACCATAATACTCTTTCCTCATTATCACTCCCTTACTACCTGCATCTTGGTATATTTCCTGTGAAGCAGTTAGATGAACATCACTGTTTTGATTTGTTGACTTACGATCTTGGCGTTCAATATAAATAGAGAACCCATTCACATCGAAACCCTCGTACGATAAAACATCAAGATTCGGACCGAGCGCTAGTAACTTAACCATTTCAGTTACATTGCCTGAATCTTCATGCATAACTTTTTCTTTAAACCATGTAACGGATGTAGCATTCTGCTCCTTCTTCAATCTCACTTCACTCATCGACGGATGAGGTGCTCTGAGAGCGCTTAAGTGTGACACGAAGTATGGTTCAACATCTTCAACATGGCTCAACACGGTTAGATGTGCTTTACACAATGCAGCAAAATCAGGCCTTACCATTTTTTTCCCGATTGTACCTACACCCTGTAACTTGCCCTCATGTCTTGATCTCGGAAGTCCTATGTGGTCCACGCCTTCAAGTAGTGGGTGCAAAAGTCAATCACTTCCTCAGTTACATATCCTTCAACAATGCTTCCCTCTGGACGTCTACGATTTTTCACTTTTTTTAAGCACACCCATGTATCTTTCGAATGGATACATATACCTGAGATATAATGGGCCCCACTCCTTGATATCCCTTACTAAATGAACAAGCAGATGCACCATAATATCAAAAAATGAAGGTGGAAAATACATCTCCAACTGGCACATAGTGACAATTAGTTCAGCCTTCAACTTGTCCAGTGTCTGCACATCTAGAACTTTGGCAGAAACTCCATCGAAAAACACGGACAAATTTGTAATGGTTTTCCTGACATCATGTGGGAGAATCCCACGAATTGCAATGGGAAGCAAATGTTGCATCAAAACATGGTAGTCGTGAGACTTCATCCCTACTAACTTGAGTTCAGACATAGACACCCAACTTCTTACGTTGGAAGAGTACCCTGATGGTACTTTGATGTCAGAAAGGGCACTGCAGAAACTCTTTTTCTCCTCTTTGGATAGAGTGTGACATGCGGGAGGCAGGAAGATACGTGTTCCTCTTTGTTGGGGTTGGAGCTCTATTTGTATGCCCAACTCTACTAACTCTTTTCTCCCTTTAAACGATCTTTTGTTTCCCTTTAATGTTTAGCAACGTTCCACCAAGACTTTCACCCACATTTTTCTCGACGTGCATGGCATCAATACAATGCCTTACTTGCAAATGTTGCCAATACTCAAGATCAAAAAATATCGACCTTTTCTTCCAAACACTCTTCTCTGTAGCTTTAGTTGGAGGACCAAAGTTGTTCACAATATCTTTCACCTGGTTATAAACATCGACACCTGATAAAGGTTGCCGAGCTACAGCATGATCAGTCGTCCCGTCAAATTCATCTGTCATCTTTCGGTACTTATGATGTCTTGGAAGGAATTTTCGATGACCCATGTACACATTTTTTCCACTATATTTCAATCGGATATTGCAAGTGTTATCACCGCAAACAGGACACGCTAATGCTCCTTTGATTGTATATCCAGATAGGTTTCTGTATGCTGGAAAGTCGTTTATTGTACAAAATAGCATAGCACGCAGTGTGAAGTTTCCCTTTGCATAAGAATCATATACTGTTGTTCCCTTATTCCATAAGAGTTTCAAGTCATCAATAAGCGGCTGCAGAAACACATCAATATTATTCCCCGGCTGTTTTGGGACCGGATATCAACATTGATAGAATAATATGCCTAGGCTTCATGCACAACCATGGTGGGAGGTTGTATACAGTCAACAGATTAGGCCAAGTACTGTGTACACTACTCAAAGTGCCGTACGGGTTCATTCCATCCGTGCATAAGCCAAGTCTTAAATTTCTTGATTCTTTACCAAACTCCAGGAAATATTCTGTCAATGTTTCTCCATTGCGGTGAATCAGCAGGATGTCTTAATTTACCATCATCCACCCTATGTGTTGTATGCCACCTAAGGTTTCAGCATCCTTCGGAACTGCAAATAACCGCCTAAACCTTGGGATTATTGGCAAATACCGTAACACCTTTGCTGGGGAACGAACCTTTGGCTTGTTGTCGTCTTGATGATCTTTCTTTACATAACGTGATTCACCACATTTAGGACAACAATCATGTAGCTCATACTCCTTCCAGAACAAAATACACCCCGATGGACAAGCATGTATTTTCTTGTACTCCATACCCATTGGACACATTAACTTCTTCGCCTCATAGGTAGTTGTAGGCATGACATTGTCCGCTGGTAGTATCTCCTTAATAATTTGCAATAGTTCCGTGAAACTTACATCGCTCCATCCGTGTTTCGATTTGACATTAAATAGTTTCAGCGTCGCACTTAATTTGTTCAGTGCTAGTGCATCACATCCAGCGTACAGTGGTTCTTTACATGACTGCATAAAGCTTTCATGTGTACTCGGTTTGTTGGTAAAGTATTGTTCTACATCTTCCAATAGTGTGTCAAGGTTCGCATCTTCTGTGATCTCGTCATTAATCGTGCAGTTGTCATCATCCCAAAGTTTTCTGTGTCATCCCCAATGTTTTCAATGGCGTCCAATTCTGGTTGTTCTACTGAAGCTTCCGCATAGTCAAACACATCCACTGCATGCTGACCATGCCATAATGCAATGTCTTCGTAATCTTTTGTAAACCCACAACGAATCAAATGGTCCTTAATTTTCTCATTATCTCTATACTTGAAGTCGTTTTTACAGTCGATGCATGGACACAAATATACCCCTTATTCCTCGGCTGAAGATTGTTGACTAGGATGTTACAGAACCTATCGACCCCTTGTATGTAATCGTTGTCAAGTCTGTCATTGTACATCTTTCAACGCTCCATCTCTTTCTGTGAGATCGATGTATTACTTTACAATGATCGATATCGTTCATATGTTGGCAGATATTAGTCCAGTTACTTTTAAAAATTTACAACCTAAACCCATCCAATCACGTTCAATCTCACATGAGAACAAGTTTATAAAAAACAATTCATTGAAAATTTCGGCAGCATTTCCCTTCTGTTCTTCTAGTGTATATATGAATGCATACACTCGAAGAACAAAAGGGAAAGGCTACCGAATTTTAAATGAACTGTTTTTTATAAACTTGTTCACTACCTAAAAGGTGAGATCAAACGTGATTCGACAGTCCCGACGAGGACTATCCAAGATATACCTCTAGTAGGTATATCTCAAACGGGTGACTATGTTCGAGTATATTTAATAGCTATTCAGAGAAACACTATATAAACAATTAAGAAGTTATTAGAGAAAATTTATAAAGTACTAACCTAATCTGATGAGTAGTCTGCTTAGTCTTGATGTGAAGAACCTAGACTTCAATCAACCAGCCCGTATCAGGCGTGTGACAATGAAAAGTACGTACTACCAATGCCTGCACGAGATAGTTTGTACACAACAATAATTACATTACGAATCCAATAATTCAATAGCTTGACAAAATTTTCTGTGAAATCCGACAGTATCCCCCCTAAAAATATAGGGTTTCACCACAATAGAGCATGTACAAGAGGCGACAGTTTCGTTTGCAAAATTAATCCTACACACTTAATCCTAATAAACACATTAATCTCAAACAAAGCATGTATGTTCATGATCGACAGTTTGCATGGTTTTGCAAAATTTATGGTACTATATATATTTGTATGCCCAAACACATTATATTTTCTGCCTAATAAACACATTAATCTCAGGTCCATTTGGACACAACCAGCAAGTATATACCAAAAAAATCAGCTCAGGCGACAGTTTAATTGGTTTGCAAAATTAATTAATATTCCCCAGACACTTAATTAATCCTAATATTTTATGATCACATGATTAATCCCAACCACAGCACGTTTTTATGTTCTGATCGATCAGTTAATTTGGTTAGCAAAATTACCTCAGCAGAATCAGGAAAAGAGGCGATAGAGCATGGATCGATTACGCCAGTTGGGTTGTAAAATTACTGCAGATGCATCAATAATATAACGTAGTAGTGGCAACAGGCATATGTATGTTAATTCCTGTTCGATCACGGGTTGCAAAATTAATAAGAGAAAGAGCAGACATATATATATGTTCCTGTTTCGCAGATTTTGATGATGAAATTACCGAAACTGCAGAGGGCGACAGGCATGCAACTATTTAGATGATCGATGATCAGAGAAGAAGCTCATGCGCACAAATATCGGGAGCCAACGCGTATCATCAGGGGCGAGAGAGACGGCCGGAAAGCGGCGGCGGCACGGACGGGCAACGACACGGAAGGGCGACGGGAGTGGCGGCGACGGAAGGGCGGCGATGGCAGTAGTTTGCCGACGGTACTGGGGTACGTATTTGTGAGCTCAGTCGAGAGAGAGAGAGAGAGGTAGCTAGCTAGAGGGTTTACGTACGTTGAGCGAGGGAGAGATTAAATTTTTCAGGAAAGTGGCGTGTTTATTCAGGCAACATAAGGAACGCTTCACTTAAGAAGCGTTTTTTATGCTGAGAGTAAAAAACATAAAGAACGCTTCTTAAAGGAAGCGTTCTTTATGCGAAGCGTCCCAAAGACATAAAAACACATTCTTTATAAAGCGTTCTTTATATGTTTCATATAAAGAACGCTTATTACCCAAGCGTTTTTTTTTTGTCTTTGGGCGCGAAACAATAAAGAACGCTTCTTAAGTGAAGCGTTTTTTAAAATGTCCGGCCTAAACCATAAATACAACGCCTTACTTTATAATCATTCTTTAATATGCTAAAAAAACGATTTACAAATATAACCGTTTTTAAAAGAGCGTTGTTTATTCTTTTTTTCCAGCAGTGATAGTCTAGCAAAATATCGCCAAATTGTTGGCGTCATAGACTATAAAGAATGCTTACTTGTAATAAGAGTTCTTTATAGTTATAGAAGAGATTTGGATCCATAACTTTAAAGAACGCTTATTTAGTAGGAAACATTCTTTATAGAACACTGGATTCACTTCTGAAAACCTACTATAAAGAAGGCTTCTTAAGGAAGCGTTCTATATGCTATTTACCTTTTAGAGACGGAGGTATATATAATGCTTATAAAGCGTTCTAAATAGCCTGAATAAGTTTTTTTCTCTGTTTTCCACTAGTGTGTGAATGCTCGTCCCACTAAAGATGATGACGAAAGAGGTGAAAACGAGCATGGCCATCGATGTCGACCGTGGTCATGGTGTACTTGAAGCAAGACAGGTGCTCAACAGGGTCTCTTAAACCATCGTACATAGAGATCGATGTTTTTGGTGGATTTGGAAGGGAGGGCGGCTTGGTTTATCTCATCGAAGAATGAGTTGTGGTCTTCCACCCTTTCCATGTCGAAGTCCATCATTGCATGTTGTTGTGTGAAGCGCTGACCTAGGTCAGCCAATTGCTGTTGTACAGCCAAAAACCTGTATATGCAGACAGTTTGCTGGTTGATGGTGTCGAAAGTCGTTCCCCGATTCTCTTGGGAGTTTTTTTAGTCCGATGGAGGCAGACTCGGTGAAGTGTGGTTCATTCTAGTTCTCCAGCCATGAGGTGGTGCGATTTCAGGGGTTGAATCTGGTGGGAGGTGGGATGGGAAGGTCTTTGTAGTGATGGTGAGAAAGTTCCCACATATGACGTCAAATATTAGAGATGGTAATCTATATGCTAGAGTGTAAGCTGTGGATTAGTAAAAGGTAGTTACATTTCAATATCTTTTAGTGGAGTATATTGTCTCCCCATCAAAATATGTGTATTGCGAGAATGATAATTCACCATAAGGATCATGTATAATGTTAATATGAGTTTGATCTTCCATGACTAGTACTTCACTTTCATGGAATCTTTATTTCTTAGCAATTCATGCACTACTATCTTCACATCCTTCAAGTTCACATGAGGTGGATCATCCATGACTAGTATGTCTACATCAATGAACCTTTCATTCATTTCTTGATCTCCACTCCAATTAACTTGATCTGGTGCTCCGGTATCTACCACAATAGTGCTCTTCTCAACATGCTCACAAAGAACAACTTGATATCCTCATCCAGTGAAGTCCATTCTAACATATGTCAACTTACTTCCTCCTTTAACCTTAATAATAAGGATGTCCATACTTAAAGCAACATACACACCAACTTTTTTATTTGTTACGTTGTCTTTGAGGTCATACTCAATCTTAGAAAAGGGGTAAATGCTTCTTCATAAACAACATATTCATTGGGTTAATCTTATTTGCTAGTCAAATTAGCCAATCTTACACATTCAGAAGGCTGGTTACTACCTACAACAAAAATGACAAGTTTTAGACCGTTAGTATATCTTTATCGGTGAGAATCGTCAGGAAGCTAGAGATTGATACAAATGATTACAAAAACAATCATAGTACAAGTGATTATAAAAACATTCAACATAACCACACTAGAGATTGAGCATTTGATCAACTCTCAATGGAAAACATGTCTCCAGGGATTATGATTTAGTTTAAATTTAACTCTGAAATTAGCATGGATTCAAACTCAACTGAGAATTAAACCTAGCAAATATCACACGAACATAGAATCGATAACCTCAACCTACTTGATATCAGATCTAGGATTCTCTTAGAAATAAGTGTGAGAGGAAAATTTTGAGGGGTGCTATGGAGCAGAATCCTCAAAGATGTTGGAAGTGGCTTATTTAGGGAGTAAGAACCACAAGCAATATGAGCAGTAGGATCAATGGCGGACCCAGGATTTATAACATATGTGTCAAAATATAAGATCATGTATCTAAAAAATTTAAGTCTCATAACATATGTGTCAAAATATAAGATCATGTATCTAAAAAACTTAAGTTTCATAACATATGTGTCAAAATATAAGATCATGTATCTAAAAAACTAAATCTCATAACATATGTATCAAAATAAAGTAAAACTTTAGGATTTTTTTTTATAGTGTGTCAGTAGACACACTACGCACCTGAGGTGCGCCCCTGAGTAGGATTGAAACCAATAATTGGAGAATATAAAATCCAACCAAGAGTATCTTAAGCTCCAAAGAAATAGGGTAGACTCTCGGGAATGTAGACAAGAATGTGAAAGTAGTAGACAAACACAAGGTGTTTGCCAAAATAAGGTGTAAACATTGACCTTGGTGAAAATGGTGACCACAAACTAGCAAGATAACAATTAAATATTTAGAACATATTTTTGAAGAAAAAAAGAAAAGAAAATATTTAGAACATATGTTAAAGTGAATTAAGCAAAGGGGAGAGGAGCAGAGGACATTCGCCGTGGGGAGCAAAGTTTAGCATATATGTACAGAGTACATGTCAGACGTAAGAAAGCTGGAAAAGTGAATGTTTAATTACATGTTTTTATGATAGGGTGGGTTAAATATCTACCGTTCTTACGTCTGTAGCACGTTTGACTTGGTCGGGTATCACATCATTAATATCCTACAGTGATCTCGTTTCAGCTGTCCCTTTTTCAATTTTGATGATGCTTTTTCTAATTTTTGTTCATTATTTAGATATTTATTTAAATTTAATATTTAAAATATAAAATAAAATAATTTTTAAAATTTAAATTCAATAAATGATTTATTACATGATAAACTATATATTATATAATTTAATTTTGTAAAATTATTTAGGAATTTTCACTAAATACCATTGAGTTTACTTAATTCTTACACAAGATAACATTAAGTTTTTAATTATTTCATCATATAGCATTCTGTTCTTATATTTTGTTAAATATTCCACTGCTAGAAAAAAAGACTTAACTACCCATATAAATAGTTAAATAAAAGTGATATCTTATGAAATTTATAAGTATGATAAATCACTAATTAATAATATGAGTAATTTAGTCATTTCCCTGGAATATTAATAAAATATTTAATAAAATATGTTATCTGATTAAAAAATACAAATTTGTATAATTTTAAAAACATAGAATTAAGCAAACTCAGTGGTATTTGATAAAATTTATAAAATTATTTTATTTTATATATGGAGGAAGGATGGAGTATATTACTGGACTGTTAGTAGTATTATTATTTTGAAAAAGATATATACACTTTTGATATACTAATACACAATATTGTCCTTTTTACATGTATAGTAAAATCATGGTGCAGTTAGAAAGTGCAGCAGAGAGCTAGATTCAGGATCAGGTGCGTGATTTTGTCGTTGGTTGTACAACTATATATACGATGCTTTGTGTATAATATAAATAAAATGCAATACAGTTGGTCTATCAGTCTTATCTTATATTTCAACCTATCCAACTGATTCACGAAAATGAATTATTAACTATACCGAGAACTGGCTGGTGTCTCATTCTAGCATATTATTTTTATATTTATACATGGAAATATAAATATGCACACGCGTATATGTTTTTGCATTAATTTGTACATGTACTCACATGTCAGGAGGTTCGTCTCAAATTATTTGACTATGTCTGAGAATATAGATGTTGTAGAATTTTTTGTTGAAATTTACAAGCACAGAAAATTGAAAACTCAATGATGAATTTATAGCCTAGTTCTCTACGTGTGGGGTTGGACAGAATAGCTCTGCCTAACACATACACTCAGACTCTAAATATAGATCAATGCAACATATGGAGTGTTTGGATCCAATAGCTCTATAAGCTAGATTAATTTATGTGAGCATAGAACAAACTTAATCTCGAAACTAATCTCTCAAAGTGATAACTCTCTCTCAGTATGAACTCTCTCTAGCAATGTGTAAGTGAAAAGCCCTAACTATTGTAAGTGATTTCGAACTGGTTAAATATTGATAAAACCCAAAGTAACTGCTCCAATGATGTGTAAAATGATGTTTCCACGACCTTACACTAAGCATTGGGCGGGAAATATCTCAAATGATGTGCTGCTGACTCGTTCTAGCTCAACTACCACAGATTGACTCAGTCTGACATGTCTTAACTGCAATCTACTTTGTTGGTCATCCTTGAGAGTGATAGGCGGTTATTTACTTTAACTTTTCCACGTTCTATCTTTAAGTGTGTGTTTTCTCACAACTATTTTGATTATTCAGACTTGTCTTTGCAGTGATACTCATTCCGGCCTTCTTCAACCTTGCTCACCTCAATTACTGGAGCTGGTTATATGTGAACATGTGTAGCAGTTATTTCCTTGTATTTCTTCACATTTTAATATTAAAGGTTCACATATTAACTTTTGGAACTTTCCGAGAGTTATGTCACAACAACCTTTATTACGCAATGAGACTCCTTCTGTCATCCAGACTTTTCCGATATTATGGAGAATGAACACGGTCATTTTCTTTATTTCACCAAATATAGCCAAATAAAATTTAGTCATTCATGAAATTTACGGTTCGGAAAGTTTATCAAATGCCTTGACATTATTGTAGCGATATGTGATAAAATATAAAATTGAAATATTTGTGTCGGAAGTTAAACGGAGGGTATTTCATAGTTAAAAATAAATTAATGATATCTTATTAACAAGCTGTAAAAGACATGGATATTGGGAGAAATTCATTCAAATTTTGGAGGTATTCGATGACATTAGGGAAGTCTTTTTTTTTATACAATCGTTTTTTCTTTCTAATGATACGGTCTTTCTTTTTGGGAAGTAACATGGATGCAAGCATTTTAATGCATAAGATATAATTTACTTTTCTAGCTAGATGGAATGTAGTTTACCGAGTTATCGTCTAGGTTGTGATTGAGCTAGAAACTACAAATTGGTTGTTCAGTTGTTTTTATACCTTTATTGTTGGGGTGTGTAGCCATCTGGCCGGGTTAGAAAAAAGGCAACTAAATTGCCTTTATATAAAGGTATTAATATTAGTCATACAGAGAAAAAATGTAAGTCATTTTTATAGGACAATATTAGTCATATATATGAAAATTGATAGCCACCAGATAACTAATAATAATATTTTAAAGAAGTTATTTGCAGTTACAAAATTACTAAATAGCTCAGTAGCTAGCCTCAAAAAAGATTTTTTTTAATTACCCTACACCAACATTACCCCCTATACCATAAACCATAAAACCACTATATGGTCAGTTAAAAAATGCCGAAAACATTTTTAGGATTTGTAATACAAGCATTGTAAGACTCTAAACCATAAACTCTTTATATAAGCAATGGAATATTAACGATATACAACCGTGGCCAATATTTTATTTAGCTATGACATACACATTTATGTATACATGGCTTACATATCTTAATGTCTATGACAAATATTTCATAGGTCTGTGGCATATATATTAGTTTCATTAAATACAATCGATCTGATAGAATTAAGCAATGAATATTGAATACTTTTTGTATATTTACGATATACATGCGTGACAAATATTTCATAGGTCTGTGGTATATATATTTGTACACACATGGCATATATTTTTAATGTATATGGCTAACATTTGTCCCTATCTAAAACTTAAGCTAATAGCACTACATGTACAATATAAGTTCAATATACACATAGCGTCATTAAATACAATTAATCTGTTAGAATTAAGCAATGAATATTGAGTAGTTTTTGTCTATCAACGATGTACACTCGTGACACATATTGCATACGTGTATTGCACATATATTAGTAAATACATGGCACATATTTTTCAAAGCAATGAGTAATTCTGGGATGATGGTTAGAAAAAGGAAATTAAATTAATAGATAGGATTAAGTCATTTAAATCTAAGGGCTCAGATTGATGCCTTTAGATAAAGACAAGTAATGAGCCTTTATACAATCCTCAAGCCCATCTCTGCTGTAGCTATACGTGCGGTAGACATGTATTTATTAATTTGCTATATTATCCCCTCATATTGACTGACACAATGACTATCAAGTAAGAAAAAGTCCGGCGTTTCCAACTAATGGGATGTAACACCCCTACTATTAATACAGTCATTAACGTCCAATCTCCTTACTCATCAGATACTCGCAGCGGATATATACTTACATACAATGGGTGATACAATGCCGTTAGTCACCCACGTGACTAACAAGGCTACTGATTCTACATACCGCATCGGTCTGATGGACCGGAATCCCGAGTACTACGAATCTACAATACATCCTTCGTTTACCACATACTGCTACAATCTCCATTCAATACAATACTCCAAGTACAATACAATATAATCTACATACCGAGTTTACTAAGATCCTTATACAAATATACTATCTCTTCAAAGTTCATGCGTACTCACTACGAGACTACTTACTACCCGACTCCATCCTCACAAACTACTTACTCCTAATTACAAGGGTGTGCCTCCGGTCTCTTCCTTGACCATATTCGCTTCGGGTACCTGCACACTAAAAAATGTCCCCCGAAGGGGTCAGCTTTTGCCGAGCATGATAACCGCATACCCCGCGTACTAGTGAGGGTACGCCGACCACTTGGTCGAATACATGCGGTTTCGTTTCATACAAACATACAAGCATACATGCTCTTATACATGATATCACAATACATTACGCAAGACATACACACATACATACACTTCATTACATACAGGAAGTACAACATAAACCATCCAATACATACTTACCTTTTTCCGGATTACACATTCACACTACATACACAATATACAATACTTGTTAGCTTCATTGGTCCACCCGGGTTAATCGGGTGGAGATTACTCTTTTACTCGTTACTTCATACATACGCATACATACTCATACATACTTACGGATCCATACTTACTTACTCTTACTCTTACTCAAGTTAAGTCGTCGGGACCTCCGGCCCTGGGGACTACTCCGTCCCACCTCCGGGATTTACTTGACTCACCAATCCGGGATGCTACCCATTTAAGGGATTTGGGCCGCGGACCAGTTTAAGAGTCAGGAATTGCAGCCAACCTCTCGTGACTCCGCATCCTCACGCGTGGCCGAAGCTATATCGGACTTGTACTCATTCCAATTTACTCACTTAAGTTAGGAGTTAGATAGTTAGGAATTAGCACAAGTCAACATTCAAGCCACAATAATACAGTACAAAGCTCATATACACATCCATACAAAATACAGTGCAACATACAAGTACACTACAAATACAATACACATCATCATCATTCATATGTTTCATGAATTATACAAACTATTGTTCAAGACAATATCAAGAACAATGTACACAAACACAAGTAAGTGCAATATAGTCCGATTCGTGCATTTATCTTATTAGGTGATCAAGTAAGCACACAAATCGGGGTAACCAGATTAGGATACAGGGCATGAAGAAATCATACCGTTCACCGTTGTACTTGTATCCAACTTTCCTCCGGTGTTCACAATCCAAGTCCTATAACATACATGTGATCGAGTGGTTAATTCCCTATGGGTAACCCAACACGTTTCATCCTTTATGTTTCCCAATGTACCATTACTAGTTCCTTAGATTTCATACTTAATTCCAAAATCATTTACTTCACATCATTTCCTAAGCTCATTTTCTTAGGTGTATATTATTTCTCCTTACCATCATTATTCTCCCTATGGTTTACTGCTTAAGCCCAAATTAATTTTTTTTTTTGTCGGACCTCCCCTGTGGGGCGGTCCCTAGGGGCGGTCCGAGACAGAAGCCATCTACGCTGCGAGATTCCAGTACTGGACCTCCCCACAGGGGCGGTCCGTAGGGGCGGTCCGAGACAGAAACCAATTTTTTTTTTTAATCTTCTCTGCACTGGACCTCCTCTGTGGGGCGGTCCGAGACAGAAACGAATCCGTCCTGCTGAATTCGACTATGGACCTCCCCACAGGGGCGGTCCATAGGGGCGGTCCACAACAGACCCTGTTTTTAAAAGTGTTTTTCTACTCATTCTGGACTCCAAATTCACCCCAATTTTTTTCTACTACTTATTCCACAATCTTTCCACATGTTTCCTACATGTTTAACACCTTAAAACATGCATTAAACCTCTCCAAATCATTGGTTAAACCCTTACTCCAATTCTTGCTCAAATTCACAAACATCAATTCTTACATTTTTTCACTTTGCACACTAAAGCACTTCTAACTTCCTCTTGCTAGTTTCCTACCTCCTACCAACCAACTCACTTAATACCATTCCAAATCCTTTATAACCATTTACAATAACTATACACAAGTTCTTCATTCATTTCCAAGGTTATGCACACCAACTTCTTCCTAAATTCAAGGTACTCATACACTGTTTTGCTACAGATTTTTGTTCCCACTTCTACCATTCAATACTCCCTCTATCAATACCATTCCTAGCATTCTAATTGCATTACCTCCCTCACTCAAGTTCTCCCCATTATCTAGCTCCATTCAAAATCTGTTACAACATGATTAATCACTCACAACTTCTACCAAAACACACCTAGTTATTGTCTAGGTTGTTCCCTCTCCTTACACATCTAAGTCCTCTAATTCCATACAAATTTGGGCAGAGGTTCCCCTAAAATTCTCACTTTGCCCACATACCATTTCAGCTAAATATTCATTCCCAATCTCCATATCGATTCACACATCATTACTCACACTACAACACACAATTTCCTGCACATATACATACATTACCCATGGTTTTCCAAGCTTTAAACATCATTTAAAAACTTCAAAACTGTTACATTACCTTTCCTCATTATACTACAACATATCTATTACTCATTACCATATACCTTACTCATTTCAAATGCTTAAAAACTGTTACATTACACTTTACAAAACTAGTTCAAGGTAAGCACAATTACCTTGTCTTGCTAGTTTTTCTTTGTTTTCTTTCCTTCTCTTCTTCTTGTCTCTTCCTTCTTGTTCCTTCCTTCTCCCTCTACCGGTTATAGTTTCTCAACAATCTAACATTACAACCCATTCATAAATACACCATTCAATACTAAAAACTAACCCTAACATTACTTAAGTTTTTAATGTATATTCTAGGGTTTAGGAGTTTCATTACCTTGCAAGGGAGTAGATGAAACATAGAGAAGTTTAAGAACAAGGTTTCCACCCCTTCAAAGAAGCCAAAACCGGCTGGGTACAAGAGGAACCAAACAAGGGTTAGTTCAAATTCGTTTTGCCTTTAAGGCTAGAAAAACAATGGAGTTTCGAAGAGATTTTTACCTCAAAAGAACAAGGAGAACAAGGTGGCTCTAATGGTGGTCTTGAAGCTCCAAATGGGGTATACCCATAAAAATGAAAATGTGTGTTTTCGAATTTTGGAAAGATAGAAATGTTGCTCTTGATGAGAGGATTCCAATGGTACAAGTTTTGTAATTTTTGGAGGAGATTTGAGGTAGTAACAAGAGGAGAGAAGCTAGAGTTTTTGTGTGTTTGCTCTTTTCTCCATGGATGTCCGGTTGGGGAAGAGAAGAAAAGAGAGTGAGGGGAAGGGTGTGCATACGTGAGTGAAGAGAATGTGAGGGGGATAGGAGAGAGAATAGGTGAGTGGGGTAGTAAAGTAGTGTTTACTTTTTGATTTTTATTTGTTTTGTCCTTTTGCTCATAAGAAGGGAATTAAAGGGGTGTGAATGGGGCTCAAAATCGGACACACTCACACAGCCCATGTGGGTTTTAAAATTTTATTTACAATATTGGACACACTAGTTTGAGTTATTTGTGCTTTTACCCCACAACTTCCCGTTTTTGACAGTTTTTACTAATTTCTCGTTTTATTGATTTTATTGGTTCTAAAGCTTCACTAATATTTATTAATGATTATTTAGTTGACCAAAATTGTTACGAGTCTATTTGACCCGCTTAAAGTCACGTTTTCCCGGTTACCTCGAAAAACGCGCTTTAATGTTCATTAGTGTTTTTAATCCATTTTAAGGATCCGTTTTCTTCAGGATTTGTTCCCATATATTATTTAGGCCTTATTAACCCTTAGGAATCCACCTAATACTCTAACCGAGGTCTCGTACCTCCTATGGTTATTTAACGCTTATTTAGCGTTTTTCGCTTTTTAAGCGTTTCTTCATTTCTTTTGGATTTATTTTCCTTACAAATATTAATTAGGCATTGTTAGGCCCTTAAATACATATTAGAATTATTTTAATCCCTATATTTAAGTTCGGGGTATTTCAATCTACCCCCCTTAAGAACTTTGTCCTCAAAGTTGTTCGAGGTTATAGAATTACTATACTTACTCCTTTATACTTGTCTAGTGCCAAAGTCATATGTCCTTCCTCCTTACAATTCCCAAATCCCTCAAGGTTCCTACATACCATACTATACCAATATACAACAGTTACTCCAATCCGCACCACTACTAACTCCGGTTCCTCATTACAAAGTTCATACATACATACAGTGCAAAGCTATCCCCGAAGCAATGCAATACACATACAATCCCGCAGGCACTCAGGTCATCTAAACACACAGGACTCCTTTATGTCCTGCTTCCTTGGAATAATACAACATACTACACTACTATCTTCTCCGGTACGAGCTTCTCACAATTCTTAACCTTCAGTCTAAGAGAAATACTTCACTACTACCAATTAGAAATTTTCTAAACATACAACTCCAAATTCCAATTTATATTCGTTACTTCTATCCTATGTGATTCTTGTGACCACTTAAGGGGAGCTTCAAGAATCATTCGACCCTGATGTGATCAGCATCAGTGTTGAACTATCTTTCCACCCCAATTTGTGTTCGGTTTCCCTTGATCTGATCAGGATCAAGTTCGACTTCCCACATCAGTTTCAAACGAGCAAATAATTTAGTTGTTTTCATTTTCTATCTTTTTACTCTTCCTAGTCATTCATACATCTCCAAAGGATGGAGTCAGTCCATCAATCCTCCTCACTCTATTTCCCAAATGCTTTACTCCATGGTTCAATCCTAATGCTCATTTCCTCAACCTTCACTACTTCTATCCATTACTCACCATCATATCCTATATTCTAACTACGGAATACTACACTTACAAGATTTAGTTGGCTTCAATTGTTTCACATATTTTACTTACGATTCCACTACTCATAAACTTCATTCATCTACTATCCTCATTCATTTCGTACTACTTCTTCAAAGGTTACAATACTTGTGGAGCTCCGTCCACTACTCATTACTTTTCTTTTACTAATACTCTTACACTGGTGTTACAAGATAGATACATTCCTCCTATGGTATTTGCATGTTTAATGCCTAGTTACCATAATTACATATGGATGAGTACTTATGTTTATTTAACATAGTACCAATCATCAATTTGCTTCTCATTTGTGTATGCACATTACGGTTTAAGTGTTTTATTCATAAAACTTACATTAAGCGGTTTTCGCTCTACCCCCCTTTAAAAGGGATTACACCCACGTAATCTACCATATGTTATTATTATTAACATTGGTTTAATCAGTTTGGGCAAACTGAAGCGTTTAGCTTCACTACGGTATACTATAGAATATGCTCTGGTCAAAGGGTCTTAACCATACCAACGGTTTAGTCTTTGCACCAAGAGTTCCTATATGAGTTTATTTAACTCATCATTAATTCGGTTCTAGCCTATTAGGCTTCAAGGCGTTAATAGCCATTGTATTATACTCACTAGGTATATTGTCTCCTAGCTAGGGCCCACTAGCTTCTGCTGCGCGACCCTGATAACTTGGGTTATTCACCCTTCTTGTTATCCTTAAGTGCTATACATCACCTTCTCATCTGTCTATTATGGGAATGAGGTTTACTAAAAACTGTGGTATTCTTTACCACGTTTGAACTCAACGAGTTTAAGATTATAGTCAGCTTCCTGGTAATCTACTGCACATGCTATTTATGCTTCCACGATTATCATTAAGCTCCTCCGACCTGTTGTCGGGCGAGGTTAAGTCACTACTTAGTTGTAGTGCTTCCTCTGTTGTCACTAGCTTTTAAATTATACCAGTTCTCCTGGTTCGGTACAAGTGTTCTTTACTTGTATGACCTTGCATTGATATGCGTCGGTCCTAGTGACTTCCTTAAGTCTCTCTTCACCTTTTATTCCATTGGAATTCACATCTGTGATTGTTAGTGTGTTTCGCACTCTTCGTGCTTCTTTGGCCGTAGGCCGCACGGTTGTTGCTAAGCTTGCTCAGTTGGCTTGCCATGTCTGTTGGTGAAAAGAAGGATTTACTACTGTTTACATTCTCCATATCCCTAGCCATCCCATTAGATCATTAGCTGCATAAGTGCAATACCAAAACACTCAGTCATACAGAGTGCAGAGGCGTAAACGCTTGACAGTAAGTCACTTATGTGATAGGAAAGAATATTTCTGTGTGTCATCTCATACTTATACTCCGTGTTATTGCTTAACTATTCCCTCATAGCGGTCGCCTGTTGCGCACCATATTCTTACTCATTGTACAACATTGTTTACTGTTTCTGTACTGTGGTATTTCCGTTTAAATCTCATTGCCATTGTCGTTGGCACCATTTCCTTATTGTGTAAATACACTAGGAGGTTCCTAGTGTTCGTGTGTATGACGGTTGTCGTAGAATACTGCACGTTATCATCTTCCCATTGTGGAGATGTTCTGTTCCCAATTAGGTTTCATGTGTAGGTTAGCTTACCTCACATTCTATCATCATTTGCGATACAATTTACCAAGTGTCTTGGTTGACAATGGATGAAGTAATTTATCGGGTTACTAGCTCTCTTGAGTGTTGGTCATTCATGGTTCAATGTGATTCACATTGATTGTTTTGTCTTTCCAGTGCTGAGCACTAATGATAGGCTCTAGCTGTGTAGTTTACTCTGTCATTGATAATGAAAGTTCTTTGGTTTTCCGTCTGATAGCACTAATGATGACAGGTTTGCTATGTGGTGTTTACACAATGGTCCACTATAGTTTGGGTGTATATGGAGTATGCTTACTCCCTTAAGTCGTAATGGTTTGGAAATCTCATTTCCTTATCCCATCATCCCTTGGCAATATCTATTGCGTGGTTTTATTGTTATAGTAGATGGAAGCCTTTCTAAGGGTTCACATCATCACCGCATTAGTGGTCTTTGGTTAACGAGGGTACCTTCCCTTGGGTTTCTCGTAGTGTCCAAGTGTGGACTAGGCCAATGTTGGCATTACCATGATTCTCATGCCTCTGTGCTACCATTGCTACAGAAGGCATGGCGGTAAATTAAGAACTCCGTCAACTGTATACTAGGGCTGATGCTCTAGTGACAGTGACATTGAGTTGGCCATTACTCCAAGCCACTCAAGTGTTGGGTTTTGAATTTATGGTCCAGTTGTTGATTTCTTGTCGTATGAGGCAATCCCTCTTGCAAGTCTTGTTAGTATTGGTGTGGGTTTGCAACCGTTTAAGGTTACACACGTAGTTGGTTGATGGCTTTTAAGCCGTACTGCTGCGAGCTATGCTCTTTGCAAGCTGCTTATACATGTTTCCACTCCTTATATACCGTCATAGGTGGAGGTATTATTGGGCTCCATGGTAAGTCGTGACATCACGTTTCCGTTCATAGGAGACCCTTTAGGTAATCTGATGTTAATAGGTGTTCTCAATATCTTAGGGCATTTCCTGTTAAGTGAAATCCCTTCGGGTCCCAACCGAGTGTTCGTTCTAACTTTCGTGCTTTTATCATGTCGCTGTTGTTTGACTGTTGTCCATCTAGTCACCCTCAAGGATTGCTCCTGGTGTTGTTGTTAAATTATGTCGTTACTTCCGGCTGATGGTTATTATGTTGTCCACTGTACCATCTTGTGGTATCGTTCTTGAGTTGTCCCTTTTTGGGTCATGACGTCTCCCGTCCTTGGGTAGACTGTTTATGCTTGTTCCTAGTACTTGAGACTAGGTTTGAATATCCTCTCCGCTTATGGATTGTGCTTCGTAGTAATTTTGTGATTGCTCTTGGGAATTCCGCCCCGTTTGTTGAGTATTGTTAGGTTCAAGTTAGGCATTCGCCTTAATGTGTTTAGGCTGGGCATTCCATCCAGCTGTCAGGTAATTGCTTGGATTATTTGAGACATATCCAATGTCTATACTTACTAGCATGTGCTCTTTGCACTTCCTAGTTCTTATTCCTCATCTTCAGATGGATTCTCTGAGTTCCTTTATGCTTGATCCTCTGAGGTGTCCAGCTGTCTTGGGTTAAACTTACTGATGGTCCGTAGAACGGAGTTGACTACTTCCCGTGTGTCGTACACTACATGTATACATACGTGGGGTACCATGTTGATACGTTACCACGTACCCAACTATATGTCGGGCCCACAAGCTCCTTCGGAGTGCGGTTGTCCCACATCCCGTAACGGGTATACTCGTAGTGTTCGTCACACGCCTAGGTGAAGTATTCTGTTGCCAACTCCTCTTGTATCATCCTATGGTACTCACCATAATGCTGTTGATCTGGTTTTAAAATCCAAGGTTTTTAAAAGAGGGTTGTGGTTTTGAAAAGAAAATTTTGGGTTTTAAAACAATGGTTCGGTGTTAAAAGGAATCTCTCATGGCATAGCCACGTTTGAGGTCTTGACCAAGTCTAGCCTCTTGCTGACTGGCATGTTCTAAATACAGTGGTCGGGCCGTTAGGCCTTTCCATGGTTCCATTCCTTCAGTTTTAGGATGTTTATTCCTGTGGTTGTTTCGTTACGGTCACCGTACATTACTATGTACTTGTGACATGTTAGTGTTCCTTTACATATCTCTGTCTTTATTGCACTTGCCGTGGCAAGTGCGTGGTACTGGTGGTTTTTGAGTAATCCTATACCGATCACGGTATGGTTTCCACTTGTGTTTATTAGTCTTGTTGGCGCTTCCCTCGATCTTATTGATCTATAATTGGTATACTCGCTCCTTTAGGTAGTCTTTGGTGGTCTAGACATGGCTGTCGTAGATCTGGGTACTTCTCCACTCCTTGAAGGTTCCCGTTCTATTTGGTTTAGTGTCGCTCCTTGTGGCTCGTTCCCACACATTTGTGGTGGTTGCTGAGCCTTCCTTGTTTAGGCACTACGCTTGTAGTCCTATTGGTTTATATCTCATGGTTGTTCTTGTAGTTGTCTGAGCTATATTGGCCAGGTATTGCAACCTTAGTGGCGTTGTAATTCTGGAGTCAACTGCTCCCGACTATGTCCTTAGTCCGCTAGTATACCGTTGGTGGTATTATTCAAGTGTTGATATCCCGTAGACTTGTGTCTCGGGTCCGTTACTGCTCCCTTTTCCATTCCGTTGCACAGTGAGTGCTTCTTTCCTGCTGTTGGTTAACTAGCTAGGTTTCGCGACTGCTAAGCATGTCGCCCCATGTTGTTGTAAGTTGTAGCCTCCTTGTGGTTGGAGTGTTTATACTACCGCTATTAAGTGCGGTTATTGTTGTTCAACCGGGATCCACTTCCGGGTCTTCCATTTCTTGGAATCTACCATACGTCGGTTCTTGTTTACTGTGTGATTGCTTCACAACTGCCAGATCGGGTTTTTCCCCGAGTATGAGAAGGCTTTTCTTCTCTCTGGCGTCCTTTCCCAAGTTATACAGTGGGGTTTACGGCGGGCGGGACTGGTATTGTAGGTATCCGGTACTCACCGGTAGTTCCTAACTAGCATATCTCTAATGCTAACACTCAGCCCTTAGCCCTAAGCTTCTAATTCCTAACTCGGTATTTCCTAAACTCGGTATTTCCAGTCATAAGAGCGATACTTCGCTCTGATACCACTTTTTGTAACACCCCTACTATTAATACAGTCATTAACGTCCAATCTCCTTACTCATCAGATACTCGCAGCGGATATATACTTACATACAATGGGTGATACAATGCCGTTAGTCACCCACGTGACTAACAAGGCTACTGATTCTACATACAGCATCGGTCTGATGGACCGGAATCCCGAGTACTACGAATCTACAATACATCCTTCGTTTACCACATACTGCTACAATCTCCATTCAATACAATACTCCAAGTACAATACAATATAATCTACATACCGAGTTTACTAAGATCCTTATACAAATATACTATCTCTTCAAAGTTCATGCGTACTCACTACGAGACTACTTACTACCCGATCCTCACAAACTACTTACTCCTAATTACAAGGGTGTGCCTCCGGTCTCTTCCTTGACCATATTCGCTTCGGGTACCTGCACACTAAAAAATGTCCCCCGAAGGGGTCAGCTTTTGCCGAGCATGATAACCGCATACCCCGCGTACTAGTGAGGGTACGTCGACCACTTGGTCGAATACATGCGGTTTCGTTTTCATACAAACATACAAGCATACATGCTATTATACATGATATCACAATACATTATGTAAGACATACACACATACATACACTTCATTACATACAGGAAGTACAACATAAACCATCCAATACATACTTACCTTTTCCGATTACACATTCACACTACAAACAATATACAATATACAATTGTTAGCTTCATTGGTCCACCCGGGTTAATCGGTGGAGATTACTCTTTTACTCGTTACTTCATACATACGCATACATACTCATACATACTTACGGATCCATACTTACTTACTCTTACTCTTACTCAAGTTAAGTCGTCGGGACCTCCGGCCCTGGGGACTACTCCGTCCCACCTCCGGGATTTACTTGACTCACCAATCCGGGATGCTACCCATTTAAGGGATTTGGGCCGCGGACCAGTTTAAGAGTCAGGAATTGCAGCCAACCTCTCGTGACTCCGCATCCTCACGCGTGGCCGAAGCTATATCGGACTTGTACTCATTCCAATTTACTCACTTAAGTTAGGAGTTAGATAGTTAGGAATTAGCACAAGTCAACATTCAAGCCACAATAATACAGTACAAAGCTCATATACACATCCATACAAAATACAGTGCAACATACAAGTACACTACAAATACAATACCACATCATCATCATTCATATGTTTCATGAATTATACAAACTATTGTTCAAGACAAATATCAAGAACAATGTACACAAACACAAGTAAGTGCAATATAGTCCGATTCGTGCATTTATCTTATTAGGTGATCAAGTAAGCACACAAATCGGGGTAACCAGATTAGGATACAGGGCATGAAGAAATCATACCGTTCACCGTTGTACTTGTATCCAACTTTCCTCGTGTTCACAATCCAAGTCCTATAACATACATGTGATCGAGTGGTTAATTCCCTATGGGTAACCCAACACGTTTCATCCTTTATGTTTCCCAATGTACCATTACTAGTTCCTTAGATTTCATACTTAATTCCCAAATCATTACTTCACATCATTTCCTAAGCTCATTTTCTTAGGTGTATTATTTTCTCCTTACCATCATTATTCTCCTATGGTTTACTGCTTAAGCCCAAATTAATTTTTTTTTTTGTCCGGACCTCCCCTGTGGGGCGGTCCCTAGGGGCGGTCCGAGACAGAAGCCATCTACGCTGCGAGATTCCAGTACTGACCTCCCACAGGGGCGGTCCGAGGCAGAAACCAATTTTTTTTTTTTAATCTTCTCTGCACTGGACCTCCCCTGTGGGGCGGTCCTTAGGGGCGGTCCGAGACAGAAACGAATCCGTCCTGCTGAATTCGACTATGGACCTCCCCACAGGGGCGGTCCATAGGGGCGGTCCACAACAGACCCTGTTTTTAAAAGTGTTTTTCTACTCATTCTGGACTCCAAATTCACCCCAATTTTTTTCTACTTATTCCACAATCTTTCCACATGTTTCCTACATGTTTAAACACCTTAAAACATGCAAAACCTCTCCAAATCATTGGTTAAACCCTTACTCCAATTCTTGCTCAAATTCACAAACATCAATTCTTACATTTTTCACTTTGCACACTAAAGCACTTCTAACTTCCTCTTGCTAGTTTCCTACCTCCTACCAACTCACTTAATAACCATTCCAAATCCTTTATAACCATTTACAATAACTATACACAAGTTCTTCATTCATTTCCAAGGTTATGCACACCAACTTTCTTCCTAAAATTCAAGGTACTCATACACTGTTTTTGCTACAGATTTTTGTTCCCACTTCTACCATTCAATACTCCCTCTATCAATACCATTCCTAGCATTCTAATTGCATTACCTCCCACTCAATTTCTCCCCATTATCTAGCTCCATTCAAAATCTGTTACAAACATGATTAATCACTCACAACTTCTACCAAAACACACCTAGTTATTGTCTAGGTTGTTCCCTCTCCTTACACATCTAAGTCCTCTAATTTCCATACAAATTTGGGCAGAGGTTCCCCTAAAATTCTCACTTTGCCCACAACCATTTCAGCTAAATATTCATTCCCAATCTCCATATCGATTCCACATCATTACTCACACTACAACACACAAATTTTCCTGCACATATACATACATTACCCATGGTTTTCCCAAGCTTTAAAACATCATTTAAAAACTTCAAAACTGTTACATTACCTTTCCTCATTATACTACACATATCTATTACTCATTACCATATACCTTACTCATTTCAAATGCTTAAAAACTGTTACATTACACTTTACAAAACTAGTTCAAGGTAAGCACAATTACCTTGTCTTGCTAGTTTTTCTTTCTTTCCTTCTCTTTTTTGTCTCTTCCTTCTTGTTCCTTCCTTCTCCCTCTACCGGTTATAGTTTCTCAACAATCTAACATTACAAACCCATCATAAATACACCATTCAATACTAAAAACTAACCCTAACATTACTTAAGTTTTTAATGTATATTCTAGGGTTTAGGAGTTTCATTACCTTGCAAGGGAGTAGATGAAACCTAGAGGAGTTTAAGAACAAGGTTTCCACCCCTTCAAAGAAGCCAAAACCGGCTGGGTACAAGAGGAACCAAACAAGGGTTTAGTTCAAATTCGTTTTGCCTTTAAGGCTAGAAAAACAATGGAGTTTCAAAGAGATTTTTACCTCAAAAGAACAAGGAGAACAAGGTGGCTCTAATGGTGGTCTTGAAGCTCCAAATGGGGTATACCCATAAAAACGAAAATGTGTGTTTTCGAATTTTGGAAAGATAGAAATGTTGCTCTTGATGAGAGGATTCCAATGGTACAAGTTTTGTAATTTTTAGAGGAGATTTGAGGTAGTGACAAGAGGAGAGAAGCTAGAGTTTTTGTGTGTTTGCTCTTTTCTCCATGGATGTCCGGGGTTGGGGAAGAAGAAGAAAAGAGAGTGAGGGGTGGGGGGAAGGGTTGTGCATACGTGAGTAAGAGAATGTGAGGGGGATGGAGAGAGAGAGAATAGTGTGAGTGGGGAGTAAAGTAGTGTTTACTTTTTGATTTTTATTTGTTTTGTCCTTTTGCTCATAAGAAGGGAATTAAAGGGGTTGGGAATGGGGCTCAAAATCGGACACAACTCACACAGCCCATGTGGGTTTTAAAATTTTATTTACAATATTGGACACACTAGTTTGAGTATTTGTGCTTTTACCCCACAACTTCCCGTTTTGACAGTTTTTACTAATTTCTCGTGTATTGGTTCTAAAGCTTCACTAATATTTATTAATGTTATTTAGTGACCAAAATTGTTACGAGTCTATTTGACCCGATTAAAGTCACGTTTACCCGGTACCTCAAAAAACGCGGCTTATATGTCATTTAGTTTGTTTTTTAATCCATTTAAGGATCGTTTTCTTCAGGATTGTTCCCAATATTATTTAGAGCCTTATTAACCCTTAGGAATCCACCTAAACTCTAACGAGGGTCTCGTACCTCCTAGGTTATTTAACGCTTATTTAGCGTTTTTCGCTTTTTAAGCGTTTTTCTTCATTTCTTTTGGATTTATTTTCCTTACAAAGATTAATTAGGCATGTTAGGCCCTTAAATACATATTAGAATTATTTTAATCCCTATATTTAAGTTCGGGGTATTTCATGGGAGAAAACCGATAAGGTATGTTCTTGGCTACTAAGAGGAATTGAACCCATAAATGGTACTTATTACACCATTTAACGTTTTGTCAATTTTATATAAGTTTGTCTATCTTAATATTAATTATATAAAATAAATTTATTTTGTAAATTAAAGGTTAGAAAGAATTAAAAAACGTAATAAAGTAACTTTTGTGAAATCCATATAATATCTAGTTGTTGAGGTATCTTGCTGCTTGCTAATATAAGATCTTATTCTGCTGATAGATGATGTTAGTTGATCTGAAGTTAGAAAAAATAGAGAGAAAAAGTAAATTAGAGATAAATATAAAAAATTGATATAACAACTGATATATTATATATATATATAACATATTGAGAGAAAAGATAAACTCATTAGACAAATTGGTTTCTATATAAATTTATAAAAGAATGAGGCGAAGGATAAAAATCTTAACCCATTATACACTTAGGGCATGCATAAGATGTGGATTCCACTCATGATAGTAAAAAAACAAAAAAGAAAATGATGATATGGAAGAGAGAAGATGTGAGAGGGTTGCTTAATTAATAACCTGGAGAGAGAAGGTTCATAATGACATATGAAGAGAGAATGTAGATAAGAAATTACATAATATTTTTTGGAAATTTCATGAAATGTCACTATATTTTTCATTAATTCGTGAAATACCACTAGAAAAAAAAGAAAGTCATGAAATGCCACTATATTTTTGTGAAATTCTATGAAATTCCACTATAGCCATTGACCAGAAGGAAAAATAACAAAAATACCCCTACTAGTTAACAAAGCACTTTTCAAGTTCACAATATGCCCCTAAATGTTAAAAAAATTCAGCAAAAATCAAAATACTATAAAAATATTTATAACCAATTTAAAAAATTATAAATTTGAAAAAAATAAAAGATTAAATATCATAAAATATTGAATAAATAAATATTTCTTAGATTTTTTTAATTATTCAATACCGTAAAAAATAATATAGAATTTTGAACACATAATTTACCAATATTTCTACTAATTTTTACCAATTAAATACCATATAAATTTTAAATTTTTTTTCTATCAATTTAAATTATTAATTTAAAATAATTTTTTTATATTTTAAGATATAAATTAATATATATATTAGATAATGAATAGAATATAAACTTAAAATATTTTTCTCAATATTAGTTTAAAGTATAATTTAATTTAATTTGAATTTGAATTAATAATTCTAATTGATAAAAAAAAGAATTTAAAATGAATGGTACAAATTATGGTACTTAATTGATACAAATTAGTAGAAAGATTGAAATAAATTGTGTTTTCAAAACTATATATTCTGTTTTATGGTACTGAATAATTTAAAAATATCTAAAAAATATTTATTATTTTTCAATTTCTTAAATATTTTGTTATTTTTTCACAGTAAAATTATATATATATGTATATATATTATAATTTTATAGTATTTTAATTTTTTGGTATTTTTAACATTTAGAGACATATTGTGAACTTTAAAAGAACTATGTTAACTAGTATTTTTGTCGTTATTCCTTCTGGTCAATGGTTACAGTGACATAACATGGACTTTTACTAAAATATAGAAGTATTTTGTATCTTTTTTTGTGTGGTATTTCATGAATTAGCTAATAATATAGTGGCATTTGATGAAATTTCTCAATATTTTTTCGTGCATGAAATCCATTTTCTTATTGGATGCCCTTACACATGGGAGAAGATAAGTCAATCAACCTAGGTTGCCACGTCACTCTGCATTAAGACTGAACTCCCCAATAAATAGTGAAGTAAAATTAGAATATTTTAAGTAGAAAGCAATTATATAAAACACACATACATATCATATATATGACGTGTACTTCGTCATTGTAGATTGAATGGAATGTGGACGACGTGATCCCTGATTAACAAAAAAACACGACTCTATAGATAAATCATAAAATGTATCAATAATAATACATATGCATGATACATGCTAAATACATTTAAAAAAAAAAAGTTTGAACAATACAAGATGTGATTCTTCATGCGGCACTAGATTAGATTATATTTACCGTTTGGAAGGGGAGGGGACGGAGGGGAGTCGGATCAATATTTTTTGCTCTAAATATTATAATCTTTGGCTTATATATTATGGGTTTGCCTTTCACCCAATCGTTTGGCGTGGAATACACAAGACTCTTTTAACAGTATCTTTTTTGCATCTACTTTATTTTAACAAAATAGTTGGTCCAGAATCAACTCTATAATCAACTTAGGTCCCGTTCGATCTCCATTTTAAGAAGTTTAATCTATTTTCAAAATAAAGTTGGGATAGGCTTAAAAAAAAAGTTGGGAGCGCGTTCGATTGGTACGATTTGATAAAGCTGCAGCTTTATATTACTTTATATGACACATGTTGTTTTATTATTGGTCAGGTTTTTAACTAGAGTAAAAGAAATAATATGTGTCCAGTTTACATTGGTTAATCAGAGTGAGCTTTATAATAAAGCTAGGTATGGCTGCGTTTCAAGCCTCTGGGCGAGCGCCCCCTAAGTGTGAGATTATCATTAGACCAATCATTGACTAAGCTCACATGGTGACGTGAGATTGATTAACCACACCTGCATTAATACGTTATGATATGCTGCGTTTCAAGCCGACAACGAACGGCCCCTTAGAGGGGGAGATAAGCCGGGTGGGTAGGTGTATGTATGGTTCCCAACTCTATATGTTTATTTTAGGTTTGGTCTTTTTACTATATTGTTTATTATTTTATTAGATTGTTATTGTTCGTCGTCTAATATTTTGTAAAATATTACCCTTGACATCACATGATAGTATTTATTATCATTTTTTTACTATTAATATGTAATACTTATTTAATTTATATTATAAAATCTTTTTAGTGTATATTAGATGAAAAACCTCTTCATAATTTTATTTTAGCAATTTAGTTTATAACAAAATTAATTATTATGTAAGTCTTCATAACCACCCACTCAATCTTATTGTAAGTACAAGTAATTAGATTTTTTTATTACAAGCTTTTCAAATTGATTTGGATTTCACCAAAACAATTTATAGTAAAAATTTAGAAAATTCTAATCGTTTAAAAATTATTTTATATTAATTAATATAGTTGATATATAGTTTCGGCTATGTATTTTTAAATTATAATAGTAATAAAAAAACTAATAACTCGCATTTTAGATAAAAGGAAGTAAAAAGACCATACTTTAGTTTTATTAATGAATAACTTTTTTACATATTATAATTTAATTTTGATATCGAATCTAATACTTAATTTCACTTTTTAAATTATAGTTATAAGTATTTTTACAGAATTTTAATATTAATTTTCAATTAATTTTTTTTAATAAAATTAATTAAATGTATATTTTTAAAAATCCAGCCCTCTTACAAAAAATTTCTGGTTCTTATTTACGATAGAGGGTGTTGCGCGAAAAAAATCGAACGTTGAGCCTCTACGTGCCTCACGCGCGAGCGATTTCCCTTCCCCATCTTCCTCCTCCTCGCCGTTCTCTTTCTCTCACCTCATTCAGCTGCCTCCCTAGTCGCCTCCGCCTCTAAGCCGTCGTTGGACCCCACCGTGCCGCCAGGCCGCCGCCTGGTGGTGAGGTTCCCCGGTAGTGGTGCTTTCCTCCCCTTCTCCCCTGGCAGCTATGGGTCGTAAACGTATAGTGACTAGGTCCACTCCAGCCCCGCCTATGTCGCCGCCGGTTCTGGCTACTCCACCCCCCCTCCTTAGCTCCACCTAGCAGTGGTGGCCTTCTCCTTGCGCCGCCGCCTCCTTCCCTTGTTCTCTCCGCCCCGACTATTGCTGCGCTTGTCGTTTCTCCAGTGGCGGGGCACCCCTCTGTAGCGCTGCCTCTCTCAGTCTCATTTTCTCCCTCCATAACGCTGCCCTCCCTTAGTGAGTCCTCCCTTCGCTCTATCCAGTCGTCCAAGCGTGCTGTTGAGTCGGCTCAGGCGTCTTCCCCTCCTGTGGCAGACTCGTTAGTCCAGATCCTGTTGATGGTGCCCGCTTCCATCGCCGCCTTCGTGGTGGGCTCTCCCTTGGTGGTTCCCGCTATCTCGCTCCCTGTTTCTTCCTCCACAGTCGTCGACCAGCTTACGGTTAGTGGTCCTATTACTGCTGTTGCGACGGAGAACGATCATTTAGTTGACCCTATTGTGGATAGTGGTTCACGTTCTGATGTTGTATGCGAGTCAATTGTTGACTCTCCTCATGCGGACAATGAGGTTGTTGTGTGTCCAGGTTCTAAGGCTGGCAATAAGTCAACCAATTTGGGGATTTCTGATGCTAATGTTGACTGCTCTCTCAATGGGGACCCCGCAGTCCGGGATCCGAAGGTCATCTTTCATAATAATGGGAGCGTCCAGGCAGTCTCTGGAGGTCTTAACTTATTTGTAGATCTCTCGAGTCCTCTAATAGATGTGGCTTTGCAGGAGTACCTAAACCAGCATGCTCCTTCCTCCTTGAGGACTACGGATAAGGAATTTCCGCCCCTCTCTAAGGCCCCAGGTTTCGTAGCTCCAGCCGGCAAGAAGATTGCTTGGGCCAAGAGAACTCCTCAACTCAACAGGAAATCAAGGACAGGTACAAATTCTAACCCCTCTTTCCTTGACATGCTTCTTGCTAAACAAAAATCAAATTGTGGCATGTCTTTACACTTAGATAACGTTGACGCTATAGACACCGATAGCCCTTATGTTACTATTGAGGAGAAACGACCTCCTTCCTGAAATTGACTACTGGAAGAATGATTTAGTAGGTTATATTTGGGGTAAAAAATTTAGGTTTAATATTGTTAAAGAATTTGTGAAAAGTATTTGGAGTTTCATGGCCACCCCTAGATTCTCCTCCATGACGAGGGCTAGTCCTTGTTCCGATTCGATAAGGAGGAGGATCTCCAACAAGTGTTGGATAAGGGCCCCTGGCTTCTCTACTCTTCCCCTTTGGTTCTTAAGAAATGGTCCATCAAATTCTCTTTCAACCCAAAAGACCTCAATCGTATTCCGGTCTGGATTCAACTCCCAGGCCTCCATACTAGTCTTTGGTCTCAACCTAGCCTCAGGAAAATCTGCTCCAAACTTGGTTCCCCTCTCCATACGGACCAAGCTATGGCCTCCAAATCCAGAATCTCTTATTCTAGAGTCCTTGTTGAAGTAGATTTCAACCTTAAGCTAGTCAGAGAAATCGAGATCCGGGCCCTCAATGGCTCTCTGACCCAGCGTGTAGTCTATGAATGGGAACCTATCTCCTGCTCCTCCTGCACCTTTCTTTGACATTCTTCATCCCGCTGTCCGAACATCATCCGATTCGTGCTCAAGAACCCTTGTTAAGTCTCACTAACCAATCGTTGGGGCCTTCCTCTTTTAGCCCAGGCCGCCCAAGCTGATAAGGTGACCCATCCTCAGGATTTAGCGAAACCTCATGGTGCTCAAGTACCGATGATTATTGTTGCTCATAGCCAGCCTGCTACCCACCTTCCTGGTCTCCCATCCCGGGCAGGTCCTTCTACGTTGTTGGTTGACCCCCGGGTGGGTATATCTGCGCAGCCTCCTCATTCCAGCGTTCGGGACCCGGGCTCCCCCCTGCCTCCCTGGCTCCCTCTCGTTCTAGTGCCCCCTATTCCTCTTCCTTTCCTCCTTCCTCTAATCCCCCTGGAATTTTGATGTCGCTTTCCCTGCAGCTTTTGCTCTCACCCAACACTGAGGCAAATTGGCAAGTGGTCCCCCCTAATGGCAGATGCCCTATTATTAAGGCCCCAAATCGTCCTCCTGAGGACCTCTCACTCTAGCTCACTAATTCCTTTGATGCCTTGGAGAAAGATATTGCTTTCCCCGCCCCTCCGCTCTCTCTACCCCCCAATGAATTTCGCGATATGGAATGTTAGGGGGTGCAACAATCACTCCAAACTCTTTGAGATCCAAAAGTTCATGGCTAACAATAACCTATGTGCGTTTGGCCTCCTTGAAACTCATGTTTCATTTAACAATCACCTTGATATTCTAACTCGTTTCATCCCCTCTTGGAGTTTTGCCCATAACTATGGGGCAGATCATAGTGGGTGCATTTGGATACTTTATAATCCCTCTATAGTTGGTCTCTCTGTTATCCATGGCTCAGACAAATCCTTTCATGCAAGGCTACAATCATGGGCACCATGGACTTTACTCTCTCGGTTGTCTATGCGAGAAATAACCATGCTCTAAGGACCCATCTATGGGAGGATATCAAAAGTCTCAGTCAAAGTACCACTGACCCCTGGGTGGTGGTTGGGGACTTTAATAATATCCTCTATGCTCAAGATAGGCTTAGTTGCCGTAATCCTCACCCTAGAGACTATCGAGACTTTGCTGACTGTGTCTCTAGGGCTGAACTGCAGGACCTTCGCTTTTATGGGCGGTTCTTCACTTAGTGGAATAACCAATATGATCATGGGTGCATTTTGGGGAAGATTGATCGGGTCTTAGTTAATGAAGAATGGATTCTCACTTTCCCAGCCAGCTTCGCATAATTTCTTCCTCCATTGGCTTTGGATCATTGCCCCATGGTCATTTCCCTCCCCGCTCCTACTCCTCGCAAGCGCAAATTTAAGTTTCTTAATCTCTTGACCAAGGACCCCTCCTTCCTCCCCCTTGTTCAGGACACTTGGGATCTTCCTCCAAGGGGAACTCGCCTATTTACTATAGTTTAAAGGCTTCACCCCTTAGATCCGGCCTCAGTTATCTTCATAAAGCCGAATATGGATCCATTGGAGACAAAGGTCATATCATCATAAATAAGCTCATTAATGTCCAAAGGAGCATGGACCTGGACCCGTGGAATCCGGCTCTTATCTCCCAGGAGAAATCTCTAAGGCACAAGCTCCTTGTTAGGGACTCCCAAGAGCTTTTGTTCCTTCGCCAGCTCTCGAAAACTCGCTGGCTTAAGCTAGCGGACTCTTATACTTCCTTTTTTCATAGAGCCATTAAAACTAGAAGGAATAAAAACTCCATCGCGTCCATCACGAACAAGCTTGGGGAGATTCTCAATATTCCTTCCGACATAGAGAATTATCTGCTCGCTCACTTTCGTCAATCTCTTGGCTCTAGGGCCCCCCTAGGGGGTCTCTGGCTGACCTTAACCTGGACAATGTTAGAACTCTTGACCAATCTTCTTGGGCTAAATTAATCAGGCCGGTAGATAACAATGACATTAAATTTGCTCTTCACACCATTGGAGATGATAAGGCCCTGGGGCCGGATGGCTACACTGCCAAATTCTTCAAAGCTGCCTGGGACATTATTGGTGAGGATATCTCTACAGCTATCAAATGCTTCTTCCATAGAGGTAGGCTCCTCAAAGAAATTAATGCCACTTTAATCACCCTCATCCCTAAAACGGACAATCCCTCGTCCCCTGGTGACTATAGGCCCATTTCGTGTTATAATACTTTGTACAAATTATTAGTAAAATTCTGGCCGAGAGACTTAAGTTGGTCCTGCCATCACTTGTGAATCCTAGCCAAGGAGTTTTCATCAAAGGGCGCCTTATCTCGGATAACATCCAGCTGTGCTCGTGCCTCATGAAAAACTACCAAAGAGTTCACGTCTCCCCTCGGTGCACAATGAAAATAGATATTAGGAAGGCCTTTGACACATTTGACTGGAACTTCCTCCAGGACACCCTCTCTTTCCTAAACTTTCATCCTATATTTAGAAATGGATTACTCAGTGTATCACCACCACCTCCTTCTTGATCAACATTAATGACTACCCCTCAGCAACCTTCAAAGACGAGCGAGGGCTGCGTCAAGGTGACCCCCTTTCCCCCTACCTCATTGCACTTACTATGGATATGCTTTCTCGGCTTCTTGACCAGCTCCTCATCAGCTCAGGCTTCCATTATCACCCATCATGCAAGTCTCTTCGTATCACCGGCCTTTTCTTTGCTCATGATGCCCTACTGTTTTGTAGAGGTGATCAAACCTTCATCACCCTCATGCTCAGTAAAGTCAACCACTTCTCCAAAGCCTCTGGCCTTAGACTTAACCCTTCTAAAACTGATTTGTTCCTCGGAGGGGTTAACCTCACCCTAGCGGAGTCATTCCTCCATCTTACGGGGTTTAACAAGGGGTCATTCATATTCCACTATCTTGGCATCCCAATTACTGCTGGGAAGCCTAGAGCTGCAGATTTCAACCCCCTTATTGACATCATTCACAAAGCTATCACATCATGGGGAAGTAAATCCCTATCTTTGCGGGCAAACTTTCCCTCATCCAGAGTTTGCTCTTCGGTATAGTTAGCTTTTGGGCCTTCTGCATCTCTATTCCAAAAAATGTTATCAAAAGAATTATCAAATCCTTCCAGCCGTTTCTGTGGTCGGGTGAGGCGGACAACACTCCTTTCGTGGCTTGGAGCATAATCTCTAACTCCAAGAAAAATGGGGGCCTTGGGCTAAAGGACATCCACACATGGAACATGTGCTTCATCCTCAAGACCATCTCAGCCATCACCCATGACACGGAACGCCTTCGGATCCAATGGAGCCATAAGCTCTTCCTTCCCGACCCTATCTCTTTTTGGATAACTTCCACTAAAGGTAATGATCTCTGGACTTGGAAAGCTATCATTCATGCTAGGGACTGGTGGATGAAGCAATGCGGGTCTCCAAATGATGTCATTTCACTCTTCAACTCCTACCGCAACCCTAGGGCAGTTCATTCTATAATGATGTGTCATCCCCTCCCTAGTCTTTAATTGGTATAATGTGTGCTGGGAAACTTGGTCTATACCCAAAGAAAAATTTATCTTGTGGATAACTCTAAAATGTAGACTCAAAACTTGTGATAAGCTCCAATCATGGGACATATGTATTGCTAACAGATGTTGGCTCTGTGAGTGTGCTCATGAGACATTTGAAATACCCCTAAATTAATTTAAATTAATTTAGGGGATTTCTTTTATTAAATATTAAATTATTATATGGAATTATGAATATTAAATTATTATATGGAATTGTGAAGTTTATTTAGGGGTTTTCTCCTATTTAACCCTAATTATTATATATTATTATATAGTATTATGAATTTAATAATAAGATTTATAAGTCAATAAATCTTGGGAAAATTCCTAAACACTCCAACTATATTATAAAGATTTTAGGAAGTGTTGGAACATTGTTTTGAAACATAAAAGTCAATATAAAATTCTAGAAACCTTAAAGCTTATTAAGCCTTGCTAGGGTTGACTTTTTGAGAATGGTCAAACCAGGCCATGAAACCTATACCAATAAATAGGTTATGGAATACCATGAAGATCGATAAAAAGAACGTCAAAAATGGATCATCCTAGCCAAAGTTATGCTAGATTGAAGTTTTGAATCAAAAATTTGAAAGATGCCACGTGTCACTCTGTCACGGGTCGCCAACACTTAGCCAATTTTATTCCTTGAATTTGGTAACAGATTTCAGTATTTTGCCTTAACTTTAGACGGCTGTATCTCATTCATCTCCCCATATTTTTCAATGCCGTCTTCTTTGTTGTCTTCTCCTACATTCCCTCTAAACAACTATAACTCATACAAACCCTAACTCATTCTGAATCAACCGGAAAATCGAGTCAAAGTAGCCACCCTGCAAAAACCGAAACTGCAATTCCAGTTTTCTCTTCGAATCAGGTAACTTCGATCAGCCATAACTTCTTCGTTACTCATCCAAATTCCATGTTCTTTAGCTCGTTTTGAAGAGCTCTAATTCCTCTAAAACTTTCGTGTTTATGGTTTAAGCTAATTCTCAACCAATTGGAAGGGAAAGGTGTCTAAAGTTTCGGTTTCGCCAGCACATAAAATCATAACCGAAACTGTAAGGTAAACTCGCAACTTCTAGCTTCAATTTCTTTCTGTGTGATGTGAGTTAGGATTAGTTCTTGCTATCCATACGTAGATCTAAGTTTGCTCTTTCCAATGAGCCCTTACACATAGCCTCACTCAATCTGTGCTGCAAGTTATAGATCTTCGATGTTGGCCTCGTGAACTGCTCAAAGTTCGAGTTTTTCCAGTTTTTCCGAATTCGATTTCACTAAATTCGCACAACTCCGGTAAGTTTCCGGTCAATTGCTCCGTTATTGTCATTTGAAATCAAGTTATCGGTCTAACCCATGTCTCAATTTACTCAATTACGTGTTAGATTAGGAGAATTTGCAGAATTGAATTCGAATCGTATTCTGTAGCTAATATAAACCCTAACATTCGAACTGAATTCGAAACTCGATGAATACTGCATTATAATTGGGGAAATTGGCATCAATAGAACCGAAATTCAATTTCGAATCCATAGAAACAAGAATCACTCGTTTTTGTTCTGTAGATTAGGAGATATTGATGATTTAGTACTCGGGTTGGAATTCGAAATCGCTGAAGAACACGGCGTTCAGGGGCCGTCGATCTCGCTTTAAAGGATTTGAACGGCTGAGATTAGATCGTGCTATTAAATAATTATTATAAGTTTATAAAATTCCAGTAAATAGTCCTAAAATTCCCGAACGTATTTTGACTTGAAATTTTAACCATAGATTCCTTAATTAATCTAGTTTATTTTGATGTAAATTATTATGGTTTTGGAGTTTTTAAACATAAGTTATGATTTTTGCAAGGTACGGGTTTTCTGGAATTATTTGGCTAAATTAAAAAGATATTTTTATGAAATAAAAATTTTATAATATGCCTAAAATGTTATAGTTACTGTATATTAAATTTGGGAATTTTTAGGCAATGGTAAAAGGTTTTAAAAATTGTGTTTATGAGTTTTTCATAAGAATAACCTATAATATAAGGTTTTTAATGTAACCAAAAAATTAAAGTATGGTTTGTTAATTAACTTTTAAGCTGGGGAAAATAAGGGAAAATAAATTAACATTTTATAACAGTAAGTTTATAAATGTTTTGGTATTGGCTTTTGAGAGAAGTGAAATTATTTACATATATGTATATATACTTACTTAAGTAGGAACTTATTTAAATTAAGGAATTTAATTATCCTACATTTTATTTATTATATTTTATGGGAGTTAATATTTTTAATTAAACTAAGGAATAAATATATATATATATATGTGCATTTATAAGAAGGGAATAAATTAGTAACTTAGAGTAAAGCAAGGAATTAATTAAATTAACACTTATAGTAACTAAATATTATAAGAGCTAGTATCCTAAGATATAGTAAAAGAAATACTTTATGAAATATACTTGGAATACAGTTTAAGGTTGTATTAATAAGATAGTTTAAATATGATAAGTTACATAGGGAATGTCTCAGTTGATTTCTAATACGGGTATACTCATATATATTAAATAAATAAAGGAAACACATTATTTTATAAACCATAAGTCGGTTGTGTTAAGCCTAGAAGTTATTGAACATTAATAAATACAGTAAAATTTCCTAAAAATGTTATGGATAAATTTTAATACATAAAGATATATATATATATATATATATATATATACATACATGTATAAATTAAAATAGTTGAGGGAAATAATAATCCTTGTGATAGTTATAATAAGTAGAATATATATATATGATGAACCTTAAGTTTTAATTGGTGTGTAACTAAATAATCACTATTAATTTAAGGGTTTTATTACACAACATAAACTTAACACGGTCTTGGGCTAACCTACTAAGCCCAAGTCTATGAACTCCAAAAGCCCACTTTAACAATCCAAAGAGAGTTTGGGCCACTCTCAGGAATAAGTTCTAAATCATTCCAAACTAAACGAGATGGGCCTAACAAAGGATTTAGTTAACAAGTCAAGCCCAAACCTTTGTAAGAGAATAATGGTAAACCTGAAACTATTAATCAGTAAGTGAAGAAGGCTGTTAAGTTTATAAGTCTTGTAACTAATCGACATTTGGAACACCTTACTTATAGGTTACTATTGGGGAATCACTTATTCGAGTTAGTTATTATTCTTCACATACCAGGTACGATTTCTCGTACTTCGATATTTTTGCTGATTGACTTGTGGAATATTTTGGAAAACGCTAACTGACTTAAAGAGGAATTTCTAAAAAAGGAAATGGTTGTGTGACTAACTCAGCTTGTGTGACTAACTGAGCCTTGGATGTGAAACGCAATTGGGTTGGTTCCTTCTATTTGGTTGCCCGTTAGACATTGGCTGCTTAGGGTTTACGCTTCTGCACTCTGTAGGACTGAGTGTTTTGGTATTGCTCTGGGTAGTTGGTGATCTAGTGGGATTTTGGAAAAGGTCAATCTTGGAAATTCTTCTTTTGACTCTGGATATCGTTTCATCCATGAGCTAGTTCTTGAGGTTTCGACGTGCGCGCGTCTTCAATGGTAACAGTGAGGGGCTATATATCCCCTGTCCCAAAAAGGGACGTGATAGACAGTGAGGGGCTGTATATCTCCTGTCCCCAAAAGGGGACGTGATAAACAGTGAGGGGTTGTATATCCCCTGTCCTAAAAGGACGTGATTGGCGGTGGGGGCCATCTCTCCCAGTTTAATTATTCCATTCTTGAGTTCTTGGTTCTTGGATCTATTTTATCATTCCTAGTCCTTTGTGACTATCTAAGTTTTTCTACTCCTAACGGGTATTGGGTTTAACTAAGGAAATGGATGTTCACTAACACATGATGTGATTTCGTTCACTAACTATATCTTTCAGTTATTACCCTTTGTTCTTATCTTGATATCTTGATTTGGTGAATCGTGAAATGCTTTGTTCCTCTGAGTGTTTTAAGTGATTGTTTTCAAGCTGTTATTTATTTAAGAGTTGTGTTATGAGTTTGTTTTTGGAGGATCATACCAGTTCCATTCCGGGGAACTAACCCACCCCACTCGGGGTGGGCTGCTTGGTTTTATCTTGCAGGTACGAGTTATTTTACAGGTGACCACGAAGAGAACAAGTGATTGGGATGGGATTAGGCTTTGAGAGTTTACGTGTTTTTATTGGTTTTACTTTTGTTAAGTTTTCTCGAGGTTCAGGCCGTGACTATTGTAATCATTAAGTTGTATTTTGGTGAGGTTTGGTACCGGGTGTTTGGAACCCGATGATCTGTACGCCTTTAGTATTTTATTTCAGCTATAAATATGTTAAATAGGGGCGTTACAGAAATTGGTATCAGAGCGTAGTTACGCTCTGAACCTGAGAAAACAAGCCGAGTGAAATACTTAGATTATAGGTGCACTTAAAACTGGGGAACTGGGGTAGAATTGGGAAGTGAGAATTCCCGAAAGGCGCGTGACCCTACCCCATACTTACTTTATGTACATGCGAACCGTCCTTAGGACGTTATAAATATTAATACATAGATAGTTAGACTTTACGATACGCCTTCTGAGTAACAACAACCGTCATACCAGCTAGATGTCTCGAAGAGGAGGAAGAGGAGCTGGTCCCTCAAGTGGCTATGGACCCGACGCTGTCACGCCGGAGGTCATAGCACAGATAGTGACAGCTGCACTGGCCCAGCAGCAGGCTCAGATCCCACAGCCACCACCGCCACCACCGAATGGTCCCCGGGAGTTCAACTGGCTGAAGGCGGTTAACGACCTTCGTCCTCCAATCTATGAAGGCCAACCAGAACCGAGGACGTTAGAGAAATACATAGACGAGATGCAGAAGGCCTTCACGTCTCTGCATGTTCCAGTGAATCGCCAGGTGGACATAGCGGCCTACTTTCTTCAGGGACCCACGCATCGATGGTGGCAGACTGCTAGAGCCGAGCTGACGGCCCAGGTGAACTTTGATTTCCAGGCATTCCTAGTGGCCCTGAGAGCTAAATTCTACCCATCCTGTCTACAGAAGAGGATGAGGAGTGAGTTCGAGCAGCTGAAGCAAGGGAGTCTCTCTGTTGCTGAGTACTACAATAAGTTTGTGGAGCTGCTCGGTGTTATTGGAGAGGGAGCTTACGCTCCAAGATATCTGGTGGACAAATTCCATACCGGCCTGAACTTCAAGATCATGACTATGATCGGTTCCACCAGAGGGATGACCCTACAGGTATGGAATATGATTTAAAATTTCTGGTACGCAAAGGTTTCTCCACTAACATATATTGTCACCACAGGAGTTAGCGGAGGATGCGAATGACTGTGAGACGACCATTGCCTACCAGGACTCTGTGCTAGGCAAGAGGAAGGGGAATGGAGAAAGAGGAAATGGAGGAAACTTTTCCCAGAACTACGAGAGGAAGGGAAAGTTCTACAAGGGGAGGGACGAGAAGGCCATGGTCCCTTCCTATACTAATGCTGAGCCACTCCGCTCCCAGCCATTTCAGGGTGAGATAAATTAGAAACTCCAAAGTGGTTACATCTTGTTATCAATTACTAACCTTGAGACTGAAACAGGGAACCAACTTGCGAGAAAGTTCCTCTGCAAATGGTGCAAGAAGGACCACCCGGGCAAGGATTGTAAGGGCAACCTGGTGGACTGCCACCACTGCGGTAGGAAGGGGCATAGATCGTTCGAATGCTTCCTGAACCCGGATTCCAGGAACTACAAGCTACGCACCGGGAACCCTGCTAGAGCCCCAGTTGCTACTACTACTGGAGGAGGTCGAGGTGGCACAGGAGGTGCTGGACCTTCTACCAGTCGCCCTGCCCAGAGTCATCCACAGAGGCCGGGACAGAACTACCGCCAGAGGCCGGGCAAGGCACCAGTCCTTAACATGGTGGACCGCGTCGAGGCAGCGTGATGACCCGAGTTCACCTGGTGAGGACTACTTTCCTCATGAAGAGGCTTAGACCCTTATTTCTTTACATTCAGTCGTCTAGTTTTTCTTTTCATTGTCAATGTAAAAAAGGATGAACTATAAACCCTTCATTTTGTTTCGTTACGAACCTTTCATTTCCAGTTGTGAACCATGACTTATTTATTTAATGGCAATTGTTCCTCAGCTTTCGATATTTGCTTTCCTATTTTGCCCTATACCACACCCAATATCCCTTTTGAAGCCAAACCACACCCACCAGAGAAGTGTGAGGTCTTGAGACCCGGGATGATCTTACTACGAGAGTACCTGACCCCGGCAGTCCAGTATGCATTGATCCTCAAGATCAGGGAGTTAGGTGTGAAGGAAGGAAATTTTTACACCCCTACCTTCAAGAATGGTTCAACCATGAAGGTGAAGATCATGTGCCTAGGTAAGAAGTGGAACCACACCACCAAGACCTATGAAGAAGTGGAGGTGCCACCAATCCCGGAGGAACTGCAGACCATCATTAGAGCTGCAGTTAAGGCAGCACAAGAATTGGAGGATGAGCCCGTCCCAGACCTAACCTCAGACGTCTGCATCATCAATTTTTATGGAAAAGAAGGTAAGCTAGGGTTGCATCAAGATAAGGATGAATCCCTAGAATCCATCACCAAAGGAGTTCCAGTGGTTTCCATATCACTTGGAGACGACGCGGAGTTCCTATTTGGTGACCAGAAGAGGATGGACCTTGCCACCAAGATCCTCCTGAAGTCAGGTGATGTACTGATCTTTGGTGGGGCAGCTAGACTCATCTACCATGGAGTGAAGAGAATCAAGCCCAACACCCCCCATCCATTATTAACCAGACTCACCTGAAACCTGGCAGATTAAACCTGACCTTTAGACAGATCTAGCTATGTACTTTACAATTTCAGCCTTGTAATCATTAAACTGCTCATGAAGCTTTCAATAAGAATGGAAATTCTAAGAATTATTTCTTCATGTAGGAGCTGGAAATTAGAGGTCAGGCTGAATGTGTTGGACCAGGCTCAAGCAAAGAGCAATGGAACGGTCATCACAGGTATACCAATTACCTTGAACAACTACTTGGAAGAGTTACTAGAAACTTAAAACTTCACTCAATAATTGCAGGCACATTCCAAATTAATGGAGTGGAGGCCACCGTCCTGTTTGATTCTGGAGCCTCCCACTCCTTCATATCCCAAGCATTTCATACTAAGATAAATGCCCCCACAGAGGATATCCATGATTGCTCCGTTTTGTTGCCATCCAAGAATTGATCAAATGCAGCAAACAGTGCAAGAATCTGAGCATGCACATCAAGGGAGCAGACTTCTTCGACGCCATTGTCTTCCCTGGCATGGGATTTGACATAATTGTGGGCATGGACACGCTACAGCGGTACAGAGGTAGACTACACTGCGCAGAGCATCGTCTCCTCTTGAAGTCAGCCACAGGGATCACAGTATCATACCGAATGCAGCCTAAGCAGCCGACTGTGAAGGTTGTATCAGCATTCCCTGATGAAGGAAGTGTCCAAGGGCGCGACTGCCTACTACTGTATGCCCAGGATCTGAGGACGGATCCGAAGTTCAGGAGCGACGTTCCCATTGTGTCGGAGTACCCCGATGTTTTTCCAGAGGAGCTACCTGGACTACCACCGCTGAGAGAGGTTGAATTCAACATCGACCTCGTACCTGGCACGGGACCGATTGCCAAGGCTCCTACCGGATGGGCCCTAGAGATGGTGGAATTGAAGAAACAATTGCAAGAACTACTAGATAAGGGCTTCATCAGACCCAGTGTCTCACCTTGGGGCGCTCCTGTGCTGTTCGTCAAGAAGAAGGACGGAAGCATGAGACTGTGTATAGACTACAGAGAGCTGAACAATGTCACGATCAAAAACAAGTACCCACTGCCCAGGATCGATGACTTGTTCGACCAGCTGAGGGGAGCAAAGGTGTTCTCTAAGATTGATCTGCGTTCCGGATATCACCAGATAGCTGTAGCTGAGCCAGACATAGAGAAGACAGCCTTCCGGACCAGATACGGCCACTACGAGTTCACAGTGATGCCGTTTGGACTGACCAATGCACCGGCGAGATTTATGGACTTGATGCAGAGAGTCTTCCAAGCCCAGCTAGATAAGTCGGTAGTCGTATTTAGACGACATTCTAGTCTTCTCCAAGAGCAAAGAGGAACATGAGCAGCATTTGAGGACAGTCTTGGAGACACTGAGGGAGAAACAATTGTATGCCAAATTCAGCAAGTGTGAATTTGGCTGGACAAGGTGTCATTTCTTGGACACGTGATCTCAGCTGAGGGAGTTTCAGTAGACCCAGCTAAGATCGAGGCAGTGAAGAGCTGGCATAGACCTCGCACCGTGACAGAGGTTAGGAGTTTCCTTGGGTTGGCTGGCTACTATAGACGCTTTGTGAAGGACTTCTCCAGGCTAGCCAAGCCCTTGACCTCCTTGATGAAGAAGGACAGCCCTTTTGTATGGACAGAGGCTTGTGAGGTCTCCTTCAGGCGCTGAAGGACGCCTTGACCACAGCTCCAGTATTGATTATCCCAGAGGGGAATGAGGGGTACGAGGTATATTGCGATGCTTCAGGCAGAGGAATTGGTGGAGTACTGATGCAGCATGGCCGAGTAGTAGCGTATGCTTCTAGACAGCTGAAGAAGCACGAGGAAAACTACCCCACCCACGACCTTGAGCTCCTCGCCATAGTCTTCGCCTTGAAGATCTGGCGACATTACTTGTATGGAGCCACAGTCCGGATTATGACAGACCATAAGAGTCTGAAGTACATCTGGACCCAGAAGGAGCTCAATTTGAGACAGCGACGATGGGTTGAGCTACTGGCCGATTATGACATCAACCTCCAGTACACAGAAGGGAAAGGAAATGTTGTGGCAGATGCTCTGAGCAGAAGAGCTTATTCACTTCTCGCCCTGATAGAGACGACCACGATAGCTGAGGAGGTGTATGCAGCCCAGGACAGTGACGTTTATCTACAGGGCATCAGACAGAAGTTAGCAGACGGGTTGACTGACGGTTTGAAGTACTATGAGCTGGACAGCGAGGGACACCTTCGAGTCAGAGGCAGACTCTGCGTTCCTCAGGATGCGACGGAACTTCAGACCAGGATTCTTTCAGAGGCTCATTCCTCGACATTATCAGTACACCCTGGAGCCACCAAGATGTACAAGGACTTGAAGCAATTATTCTGGTGGAGCGGGATGAAGAGGGATGCTGATTTTCTCTCGGTGCCTCACTTGTCAGAAAGTGAAGTTTGAGCATCGTCGACCAGGCGGCCAGATTCAGTCACTTCCAGTACCGTGCTGGAAGTTTGACGACATCAGCATGGATTTTGTGGTCGGTCTCCCTCCAGCTAGAGGTGGACTGAACGCCATATGGGTTATAGTCGATAGGTTGACCAAGACAGCTAGGTTCATACCTATCAAGGACACATGGAAGGTGCCCAAACTGGCTGAGGTGTTTACCACGAGCATATCCGGTACCATGGGGTACCGAAGACGATCGTCTCTGATCGTGACACTCGTTTCCTCAGTCGATATTGGCGTCAGGTACAGGAGGCATTTGGGACTCAGCTACGACTTAGCACAGCTTTTCACCCGCAGACTGATGGGCAGACTGAGAGGACTATTCAGACATTGGAGGATATGTTGCGAGCAGTCGCTCTGGACTATCAGGGGAGTTGGGTAGAGCGTCTACACCTGGTAGAGTTCTCCTACAATAACTCTTACCATGCGTCTATCGGCATGGCACCATTCCAGGCTCTATATGGCAGGCCGTGCCGGACTCCCTTATCATGGAGTGACCCTGCTGAGGCGGTCTTGATTGGGCCCGAGTATATTCAGACACTGCAGGATGACGTTAGGGTTATTCAGCAGCACATGAGGGCAGCGCAGTCCAGACAGAAGTCTTATGGGGATCAGCGTACCAGAGAGCTCGAGTTTCAGTTGGGAGACATGGTCTTCTTACGAGTGTCCCCGATGAGAGGGATATTCAGATTCGGGATGAGGGGGAAGCTAAGCCCTAAGTATGTCGGCCCGTACAGGATTACGGAGCGAGTGGGCCCAGTTGCTTACAGACTCGAGCTACCAGCGGAGTTGGGGAAGGTACACGATGTGTTTCACGTATCTCAGTTGAAGAAGTATATGCCTGACCCTTCTCACGTACTGCAGCCAGAGAGGTTGGAGATTGAGCCTACACTGAGGTATGAGGAGACTCCTATACAGATCTTGGACACGAAGGTCCGAGAAACGAGGGGCAGATCAGTTAAGTTAGTGAAGGTTCTTTGGGAACATCATGGGGTTGAGGAAGCTACTTGGGAGACCGAGGACTCCATGAGAGTAAAGTACCCACATCTGTTTGCATGATACTCTGCTATCCTGAGGTGATTCACGTTAGTGGCGGTACGAGGGCGTACCTTAGCTCTTTTAAGGGGGATATGCTGGCATACTCCTCCTTCGTTATCTCATCCGGATTATGCCTCGTTGCATTGCAGTAGAGGGAGAACAGTATTAGTAGTGTGAGAGGTGTATGTATGTACGTAGTTTTACGTTGTGGCACAGTACTTTGTCACGTTTGTGTTTTTTCAGTTTATATTTTGATTCACTTTTGATTTACTTTCGGTACTCTCGAGTGGAATGTTGAAATGGAATGGAAATAAAGGATTGGAATGGTATGGAATTTCATTGGAATTATTATTGTCTCAGCACACCCGAAGCGGTGTGAGTGCCTATTAGTTGATTGTTAAACTTCGAGGCGAAGTTTCTTTTAAGGGGGATATACTGAAATACCCCTAAATTAATTTAAATTAATTTAGGGGATTTCTTTTATTATTAAATTATTTATGGAATTATGAATATTAAATTATTATATGGAATTGTGAAATTTATTTAGGGGTTTTCTCCTATTTAACCCTAATTATTATATTATTAATAGTATTATGAATTTAATAATAAGATTTATAAGTCAATAAATCTTGGGAAAATTTCTAAACACTCCTATATTATAAAGATTTTAGGAAGTGTTGGAACATTGTTTTGAAACATAAAAGTCAATATAAAATTCTAGAAACCTTAAAGCTTATTAAGCCTTGCTAGAGTTGACTTTTTGAGAATGGTCAAACCAGGCCATGAAACCTATACCAATAAATAGGTTATGGAAAACCATGAAGATCGATAAAAAGAACGTCAAAAACGGATCATCCTAGCCAAAGTTATGCTAGATTGAAGTTTTGAATCAAAATTTGAAAGATGCCACGTGTCACTCTGTCGGGTCGCCAACTTAGCCGATTTATCCCTGAATTTCGGTAACAGATTTCAGTTTTTGCCCTAACTTTAGACGGCTATATCTCATTCATCTCCATATTTTTCAATGCCGTCTTCTTTGTTGTCTTCTCCTACATTCCCTCTAAACAACTTAACTCATACAAACCCTAACTCATTCTGAATCAACCGGAAAATCGAGTCAAAGTAGCCACCCTGCAAAAACCGAACTGCAATTCCAGTTTTCTCTTCGAATCAGGTAACTTCGATCAGCCATAACTTCTTCGTTACTCATCCAAATTCCATGTTCTTTAGCTCGTTTTGAAGAGCTCTAATTCCTCTAAAACTTTCGTGTTTATGGTGTAAGCTAAGTCCCAACCGATTGGAAGGGAAAGGTGTCTAAAGTTTCAGTTTCACCAGCACATAAAATCATAACCGAAACTGTAAGGTAAACTCGCAACTTCTAGCTTCAATTTCTTTCTGTGTGATGCAAGTTATGATTAGTTCTTGCTATCCAATACGTAGATCTAAGTTTGCTCTTTCCAATGAGCCCTTACACATAGCCTAACTCAATCTGTGCTGCAAGTTATAGATCTTCGAAGTTGGCCTCGTGAACTGCTCAAAGTTCGAGTTTTTCCAGTTTTTCCGAATTCAATTTCACTAAATTCGCACAACTCCGGTAAGTTTCCGGTCAATTGCTCCGTTATTGTCATTTGAAATCAAGTTATCGGTCTAACCCATGTCTCAATTTACTCAATTACGTGTTAGATTAGGAGAATTTGCAGAATTGAATTCGAATCGTATTCTGTAGCTAATATAAACCCTAACTTCGAACTGAATTCGAAACTCGATGAATACTGCATTATAATTGGGGAAATTGGCATCAATAGAACCGAAATTCGATTTCGAATCCATAGAAACAAGAATCACTCGATTTCGTTCTGTAGATTAGGAGATACTGATGATTTAGTACTCGGGTTGAAATTCGAAATCGCTGAAGAACACGGCGTTCAGGGGCCGTCGATCTCCCTTTAAAGGATTTGGACGGCTGACATTAGATCGTGCTATTAAATAATTATTATAAGTTTATAAAATTCCAGTAAATAGTCCTAAATTGTTGGGTTAATTTAAATATCTTCCCGAATGTATTTTGACTTGAAATTTTAACCATAAATTCCTTAATTAATCTAGTTTATTTTGATGTAAATTATTATGGTTTTGAAGTTTTTAAACATAAGTTATGATTTTTGCAATTTACGGGTTTTCTGGAATTATTTGGCTAAATTAAAAAGATATTTTTATGAAATAAAATTTTATAATATGTCTAAAATGTTATAGTTACTGTATATTAAATTTGGGAATTTTTGGGCAATGGTAAAAGGTTTTAAAAATTGTGTTTATGAGTTTTTCATAAGAATAACCTATAATATAAGGTTTTTAATGTAACCAAAAAATTAAAGTATGGTTTGTTAATTAACTTTTAAGCTGGGGAAAATAAGGGAAAATAAATTAACATTTTATAACAGTAAGTTTATAAATGTTTTGGTATTGGCTTTTAGAGAAGTGAAATTATTTACATATATGTATATATACTTACTTAAGTAGAACTTATATAAATTAAGGAATTTAATTATCCTACATTTTTTTATATATATTTATGGGAGTTAATTTTTAATTAACTAAGGAATAATATATATATATATATATATATTTGCATTTATAAGAAGGGAATAAATTAGTAACTTAGAGTAAAGCAAGGAATTAATTAAATTAACACTTATAGTAACTAAATATTATAAAAGCTAGTATCCTAAGATATAGTAAAAGAAATACTTTATGAAATATACTTGGAATACAGTTTAAGGTTGTATTAATAAGATAGTTTAAATATGATAAGTTACATAGGGAATGTCTTAGTTAATTTCTAATACGGGTATACTCATATATATTAAATAAATAAAGGAAACACATTATTTTATAAACCATAAGTCGGTTGTGTTAAGCCTAGAAGTTATTGAACATTAATAAATACAGTAAAATTTCCTAAAAATGTTATGGATAAATTTTAATACATAAAGATATATATATAAATATACATGTATATAAATACATTAAAATAGTTGAGGGAAATAATAATCCTTGTGATAGTTATAATAAGTAGAATATATATATATATATGATGAACCTTAAGTTTTAATTGGTGTGTAACTAAATAATCACTATTAATTTAAGGGTTTTGTTACACAACATAAACTTAACACGGTCTTGGGCTAACCTACTAAGCCCAAGTCTATGAACTCCAAAAGCCCACTTTAACAATCCAAAGAGAGTTTGGGCCACTCTCAGGAATAAGTTCTAAATCATTCCAAACTAAACGAGATGGGCCTAACAAAGGATTTAGTTAACAAGTCAAGCCCAAACCTTTGTAAGAGAATAATGGTAAACCTGAAACTATTAATCAGTAAGTGAAGAAGGCTGTTAAGTTTATAAGTCTCTTAACTAATCGACACTTGGAACACCTTAATTATAGGTTACTATTGGGGAATCACTTATTCAAGTTAGTTATTGTTCTTCACATACCAGGTACGATTTCTCGTACTCCGATATTTTTGCTGATTGACTTGTGGATTGTTTTGGAAAACGCTAACTGACTTAAAGAGGAATTTCTAAAAAAAGGAAATGGTTGTGTGACTAACTCAGCTTGTGTGACTAACTGAGCCTTGGATGTGAAACGCAATTGGGTTGGTTCCTTCTATTTGGTTGCCCGTTAGACATTGGCTGCTTAGGGTTTACGCTTCTGCACTCTGTAGGACTGAGTGTTTTGGTATTGCTCTGGGTAGTTGGTGATCTAGTGGGATTTTGGAAAAGGTCAATCTTGGAAATTCTTCTTTAGACTCTAGATATCGTTTCATCCATGAGCTGGTTCTTGAGGTTTCGACGTGCGCGCGTCTTCAATGGTAACAGTGAGGGGCTGTATATCCCCTGTCCCAAAAAGGGACGTGATAGACAGTGAGGGGTTGTATATCCCCTGTCCCCAAAAGGGGACGTGATAAACAGTGAGGGGTTGTATATCCCCAGTCCTAAAAGGACGTGATTGGCGGTGGGGGCCATCTCTCCCAGTTGAATTATTCCATTCTTGAGTTCTTGGTTCTTGGATCTATTTTATCATTCCTAGTCCTTTGTGACTATCTGAGTTTTTCTACTCCTAACGGGTATTGGGTTTAACTAAGGAAATGGATGTTCACTAACACATGATGTGATTTCGTTCACTTACTTTATCTTTCAGTTATTACCCTTTGTTCTTATCTTGATATCTTGATTTGGTGAATCGTGAAATGCTTTGTTCCTCTGAGTGTTTTAAGTGATTGTTTTCAAGCTGTTATTTATTTAAGAGTTGTGTTATGAGTTTGTTTTTGGAGGATCGTACCAGTTCCATTCCAGGGAACTGACCCACCCCACTCGGGGTGGGCTGCTTGGTTTTATCTTGCAGGTACGAGTTATTTTACAGGTGACCACGAAGAGAACGAGTGATTGGGATGGGATTAGGCTTTGAGAGTTTACGTGTTTTTATTGGTTTTACTTTTGTTAAGTTTTCTCGAGGTTCAGGCCGTGACTATTGTAATCATTAAGTTGTATTTTGGTGAGGTTTGGTACCGGGTGTTTGGAACCCGATGATCTGTACGCCTTTAGTATTTTATTTCCACTATAAATATGTTAAATAGGGGCGTTACAAGCAACCATCTCTTTTTCCATTGCAGGTACTCTAACAGGGTCTGGCGGGCTATCTGCGACTGGTTGGGAATCCCTACTAACCGGACAAGTCTTCGCAGCTGCTCATCCTGGATCATCCGCTACTGTAAAAGGCGCCGCCCAATCGACTTAGAGAGAAGAGCAGCAGTTGCCAATGTCATCTATCATATATGGATAGAAAGATGCAAGCAAGCCATGGCTAATCAAGCTAGAGACCTAATACTCATTATCTCCAACATCAAAGCCGTAACTAAAGCTATAACCGAGGCAAGGATGATAAACTCCAGCGTAGACTACGATTGGCTTGATAGAGTACTTTGCTCCTAGGAGAGATACGTCTCGCATGTAGTTTGCACTTCGTGGTTTTTGTATATTGGTTTTTGGGCGGACTTATTTTTGCCAACGCTGAGCTGTTTTTGTTCAGTTCTATGAAGGTTTTTGTATATCCACCCTCCCTTAACTGTGATGCCCCACATATAGTTGTCAAATATATAGGGCCTCTATGTATCTAATGTTACCTCTATCTTGACCTTTATTTATATATGCATATCACTTTATTTCAAAAAAAAAATAAAATTGCTGGTTCTTCCCCTCCATCAATGGCACCTTCAAGGAAGACAACAGCTTCTTGTAACAAAATTATGTATGAGCCGACAAATTTTGTGGATGCTAATTTTCATAATTGTTATATACTGGTTGTTAAAGTTAGGCTTGTTATTAATGAGGTTATGTGTACTTCCTTACCTGATCTAGTCTTTCTCTAGTGCAGGATCCAGTTGGTTGGTTGTGGATCAGTGCATCTCTCATTGCTTGAAACTATAAGCGTATACGTGGAATGAAGAACCAATTGTGGGTTCCAAGATTTTATTTAATTATTTTATTCATTTTTTACTTTTTTTAATCTTCATTCACATGACTCTATCTCCTTCATAGTGCGTTTGATTCATGTTGAAAAAATAAAAATATTTAGGAAAAGGAATGAAAAATGAAAAATAAAAAATAAAATTCTCTACATGCTTAATTTGTGTAAGAGAGAAAGAAAGAAACTAATAATCAATAATCGCTAGTCATTAACTACCATCATAGTTTGGTGAACAGTGAATAACTAGTTTGGTCTGCTAGCCATCCATCAATGAATTTTGGAGAAATAAAAAGTCTCAATCTTTAAGAGAAGTGAAAAAAAAAGTTATAGAACTAGATTAATTATATTATTATAAAGTAGCTAAACTACTGGTTAAAAAAACATTTCCTAAATTCCAAGAATCCACGAAATCAATTTTTTTAGCATTCTTAGTAGTTCAGGTATGACCTATTTGACGAAAGAGTTATACTTCTCGTCTCTAGAGTGATGCGCTAAGCTCAGTTACCCCATATTTAACCAAGTGTGAGGCTCTTGCTAGTGTGGGAAGCTAGGCTATGCCATTTGGACAAGGATGCATCTCGGGGCCCAATGTCCAGGCTGTGTCATGAGGTTGGCGAATGACACAGCGGTGACAAGTGATGGGTTTATGTCACTAGCACGTTGTCATGTGCGGGAACCTGATGAGGTGGGCAAGTCTAGGACTAGGCCCGTGAGCTAGGCTCACCAAGAATGAGATGGGTGGAAATAGCTTCGTGTTGTTAAGTGGTATCATGTCGGTAGCCGGCGTGCTATGGCAAGCATGATTAGACATCCTTAGGCATTGAGGTTGCCAAGGTGGTTCGTGGCTGGGCCATGCCAAGGGAAGAGAGCTAATCACAGCGTGAGAAGACACCCTTTGATAAGTAGTTGTCATGACAAGGCGTGACATTGCATGACACGGTGCTAGCTGCGTGATACGTGGGCACTCGCTGTGACTGCATGCATGGTGCGATGCTTGACATGGGCACTAAGTGCTAGCTGTGACAGTGTGCGCTTGACAACGGCTAACACGGCTACTAGGTGCTGGCTGTGGCTGCATGTGATAGACATTTAACCCGAGCACTGGCTATGCTAGGCACGGGCGTTGGCTGTGACTAAGTGCGTGGGTTGTGCTAAGACAGTGTGTGGGCGCCGGGCGTCACGACTTGGGTTGCTCTTTCTAGGATTTGAAACTCCTATCTCCCTTGAGTAAATATTGTCTGGAAGCTGGTAGAAGAATATGTTGACTAGGTTAACATATTTGGAAAGTGAAAGTTCCTTTCCAGTGGAACATTGAGTTTACCTTGGTATTCCTTGTGTTGTTATCTTGTGAGTTACTATAAGATAATAATTGCTTACTTAATTCTATCCCTGATATAATTACTGAGCAGATAAAGAGATTCCTAAACTACACTGAAGAGGTTGAATTTATTATTCAATTGTGGGATTTCAAAGGGTAGCTCCATCTTCTTCATTGTTGGGCAGTTTCAGGAATTAAATTGAGGTGATTCTCAATTGAGGGATGTGGGCATTTTTGGTCTTACCATATTCCTTTATCTAATGCTTGTAATTAAGGAGTTTAATTGTTGAGAGTTATTGAACAATTAAGGGAGTGGTTTTGGGCTGCCTTGACTTCTTGGTGGGCGGCAACTTAATAGGCGGGATGTTGGTGTTTCCTCCTTCCCAGGTTAATAGGCGCCACCATTATTAAAGGGAGTAGTTACTTGGCATTAACCCTTTAAGATATGGTTAAGGGGTTTGAATGCATTTAACTACAAGGGGATTTATGTTGGGATTTATGGATATTTATCTGGACGATAAGGATTTTGGTATTTCTCTCTTATCATAACTAGCCAAGGGCCTATTTAAAGGTGAGAAGATTAGTTTGAGAGACACAACAATTCATACACCCATATGCACGGTTGCAATTCTCTCAAGCAAGAAGTAATTTCTTTCAGATCAACTCCTATGTTACACGAAGTGATCTTCCCCAAAGGTCTAAGTGTTTAAGCGTGAGTGTTCTAGGATTCCTACCTCTAGTCCTATGACACCAACACTTGCGGGCTTGATCAGAGACAAGTTCACGAGGGGTAAAGTCGTAGTGGAACTAGTTACCACAAGAGGGCGGTATTCTCATTCTTGAATCCCTATGAGGTTCTAAGTGTGTCGAGTGGAGAAAGGAAGGTTGGAGGAGGCTAAGGGACTAGGCTTAGTTCCTGTCGGTCATAGTGCTGATTTTAGCTTGAGACAAGCTTGGTATCAGAGCTACTTTCGAGTTCTTCATCAACAATCGAGTGTTTTGTTTGATTTCTGCAACAATAATCAGTTCATGTGTCTTCCTCAATGTCAAAGGTTCTACCTTTATCTCTTTCACTTGAGCAAAGGCTTCATCGACTTCGCCTAAGTTCATCGACAAGAAAGTTGCTTCATTAGAGGCGAGGCATGGTGAGAATCTTTCTCCTATCACCGTGAGTGTATCTTTTCAGCACCGAGTCCTTGATGCTACCAGATGCTTAGTGAATGATCCTTGAGACAAGGGAAGATCACCGCAATCTTCTCGATGATCTGCATGATGAGATCCAGGTGAATAATTTCTTGCTAGGGTCAATCCCAGACCTAGTTGGGGCATCGGTGACTAAGGCTCTAAAGGAAAACCGGGGTCGTGGTAAGGCAAAGCAAGAAGGTGCTAAGGACGGGCATGTAGCACGTCGTTCTTATGATGGAGATGAAGACATGAGTACATGGCGTGGACGGTCACGTCATCGTCGTGTCGGGCATTATGGTGGGCGCAAGCGCGGTGGCCTAGTGAGAAGCAATGATCCTATAAGACGAGAGGGGAGTGTAGGAGAAGAGATGAGGTGTTGGCTAGTTGATGAGGTCGGGGTCGCTCATGTGCAACAACCAAAGATGTAGAGTAAAGTTGTTCGCTTTTCTGACGAAGAGAGGTAAGACTATCATTGTCGAGCTAGCGGGAGTCGTTATGGTGATGACGATGGTCGAGAAGATGAGGAACTTGATAATGATGCTAAGGCCGAGCCTGAGCATGATGTTGGACATCATGGAGGCGATGGTGTTGGTGGTTCCTCAGGTGGTTCTTCTAGTTCCTCTTTCGAGGATGGTTCCAGGAGTTAAGAGGAAGAATAGGAGCCTAGTAAGAGTGACTTCTCGGAGAGCTTTGGGAGTTCTCAAAATAAGTATAAGTCCAAGTATCTGCGCTACAAGGCGGCGTATGACGAGTTGTGTGGACTTAAGGGGAAAAGGAAATTGAAGTTTCCAGATCCTGAGATGTATGATGGCACTAGGAATGGAACAATCTTGGCTAATTTCTTCCAAGATTTCTCTGATTACTTTAAGGCAAATGATATCAAGAGGGACGGGGACAAGGATTCTCTATGCAAGGTCAAGGCTCTCTGGGAGGGCTAAGCAATGGTGGAGGACAGTCGGTCGAAAGAGCGTACAGACTTGGGCAGACTTTAAGAAGGAGGTTCGTAGGCATTTCCATCCCAAAGATGTTGTCTAGAAGGCTCAGAATGATTTAACTACGATCACCATGAAGGGCACGGTAAGAGATTGTGTGTCTGAGTTTAAATCCATTGTTGCTGAGTTACCCGACTTGCCCAAGAAGTACAAAGTCTTCCATTTTGTGCCCAACCGAATGAAGAAGAATGCCGATGCTAGAGAAAATGTGGCTGAAGAAGCCAAAGACCTTGTCCGAAGCAGTTACACTTGATGAATCTCTAGGATATTTTAAGGTCAAGGAAACCAAGGGGGATAGTGGCGAGTTTCGTAAGTCATGGCAAAGATACAACTCCAATAAGAAAAGCAGAATGGGTGTAACTGAGGTATCACTGGGTGGTGCCAAGAAAGAGGAGCCCAAGAGTGGAGCCAAGACTAAGACGACGCCAAAGACCCGAGGCGACCGGGGGAGCAAGAGCAAGCCGAGATCACCCTCTAATGTGTCCTACAATTGTGGTGAGAAGGGTCATTGGGCTAGGGAGTGTCCTAAGAAGAAGGTGGCAACAATAGTTGATGCAGAGCCGAGGAGTGAGCAGGTGGCCACTCTAAAACCGATGAACTATGAAGGTGCTGTCCTTGCTTCTCTCTTGGTTGTTCATGTTGATTATCCGGCTATAGCACCGACTAGCACGTTGTTGTATGTTGATGCCCTGATATAAAGACATGCATGTGTGATAGATTTGGTTGATATACCGGGGCAGGATGCAATTGTCGGAGTTTACGTGTGGCCAGAGAGCTTAAGCTACCTATCGCTCCTAATACGAGGCGTATTAGGATTGGAGATGAGGTTGCTGCAGAAACATGTGGAAAAGTCAAGATGTTTGTGAAGATAGGTCCATGGGGAGGCTATCTTACTTTTGAGCTCTAGGATCTGTCTCACGTTCCCATGATTTTAGGGGAACCTTTTGCTCGGAAGGCCAAGACAAGCATCGAGTTATTCTAGAACAGCATGTGGATCGGCATTGAGTCTATGCATGGTTGGGTCTATGGACTCACACCCTCCATAGGAGATCACCCAGTTGGTTCAAGTGCTTGAGAGAAAGCTGGCATGCCGGGAAACACTAGTACAAAACACACCTATTTCGTTCGCGCCCCTATTTCGGCGGTTTGTAGAGGCAACCGCCGAATAGGGCTCCGAAGACACCTATTTCGCGTGTCTAGCTAGGAACCGCCGAATAGTGTCTTTTTTTACGACCTAAAATCTCGGAGCCCTATTTTCGGCGGTTGTCTTTACAACCGCCGAATAGGGTCATTTCCCGGGATTTTGTTCCGAAAATTTTAAAATACCGCTTAAATTTCAGTCTATTTCGGCGGTTGTGTACTAACACCGCCGAAATACAGACTTTATTTAAATTATAATTTGCTCGCCGACCTCATATCTCATCCTCTCTTCTCTCACTTTAATTTCGCATCCCTAACTGGCGAATACACATGCGGTCGCTCCTCTCTTCTCTCTCATGGTGATTTCACAGCCCAACCGCTAATCCTCGTACATGCTCGGCGCTCCTCTCTTCATCTTCTTTCTCTTCAGGTAAGTCGCAACCCTTACTGGCGAAAACAACAGCTCTAACTTACATCTCTTCATCCTCTTATCTCACGTAATTTTGCAGGCGAACTACATGCTCTGCGCTTGTGTTCATACTCTCACAGGTAGTCTCACACCCTAAATGACGAACCGGTAATATAACTCAAACTGAAGCAATTCATTGCGAACCAATAATATACTCAAACTTGGAGGCAACCTACATGCTCTGCGCTCCTGTTTCCGCCTCTGTCGAAACCACTGAATTGCTACGAGGTTGAAGACGACAACAAAAATCGAATTTTTTTTTTAAAAAAAGGACCTATTTCGGCGGTTGTTAGCTAACACCGCCGAAAATAGGTGTGTTTTTTTTTGTTTAACACGGGTCTATCTCGGCGGTTTTTTAGCTACAACCGCCGAAATAGGGTGTCTATTTCGGCGGTGCACACCGCCGAATAGGCTGAGAACCTATTTCGGCGTCTCCATTTCGGCGGTTGTACAACCGCCGAGATAGGCCCAAACAACCGCCGAAATAGCGTTTTTTGTACTAGTGAGAGTTTCTAGGGCATGGTAGCGCATGGAGTAGCTTGAATATGTTCTCGTCAGGGGCATCTAGTGGATTTTGGGGGCCCTGTGCAAAGTTAAAATCAAACTTTTATAATTTTTAAACTGTAATAAATTTACTAAATATCTCTTATTTAAACACTTAAAGTCATAAAATTTAATTCTTTTCTTAAAAGTAAAACTATACAAATATAAAACCTAGTTAAATCTATAATTTATTTACATATTTATAAATACTAGCAATTAAAATGGGGCTCCTAAAATTGGGGACCCTGTGCCACGGAACATGTTAGACATGCTCCGAGCCGCCCTTGGTTCTCATTTCATTGTTCTTTAAATCCGGTCATGCTTCATGTTTAGGAGATGGCATTTGAATTTCGGTTGTTAGTTTATTTTCCTTTCAAGTTGTCCTTTGTAGTTGGAATTACTACAATGTTCTCCATTCCTTTTGTAGTTTGTACCAAGAAGTGCTGAATAAAGTTGAAGTTTGCTTAGAATTTGTAAGTGTCTGATATATGTGCGACAACAAGAGGTAGATCTTGAAAGGGAATGGGTGATACCATACTTTCAGGTGAGCTGAGATACAGTTAGTTGGTGACCAATACAAACCACATGGACGTAGTAGATGTTGCACTAGCTAGGATCATTGAGTCGATGGTTTTTCAACTCTGAGTGTTTGACAAGTACCCCATCAGTAAGGCTAAGTGAGACCATGGAAGATGGCATTCTAGTAATGGCATTTGAGTCTAGCTATGGTGTGGAAATCTAGGCATGAGTTTACCTAACCTGTCAAAGCAAGATATTCTACCATGAGTAAGCGTTTAGGAGCAACAAGGTTTGGGAACTAATGGCTGGGCCAAGGAATAGTTGGGGGAGGGCAACCAGGCTGGATTTTTTTAATATGACCTTGAAGGCGCATATAGGGATCCAGTTGGAAGAGGAACAACCCGAAGAACAAGTTGGCTAGCATGAGAGAGCTAGGCCAGGGAAGAATCATGTGGATACGGGGCCCATAACCCACAGGTGCTTGGAGCATCTAGCGGGCCTCTCCAAGTGAAGGTGTCCAAAAGCATGGTGGTCGCACTGCTGGAAAAAAAGAATAAACAACTCTTAAATTTGTCATTTAGAACGTTTATTTAGCGTAGTTTATTCGAGCGACGCAAATGGTAAAACATTTTAAATGACGCTTTCAAATCATTCCTTATACTATCTTTAAAGAACGCTTATTTGCAAAGCGTTCTTTATAATGCGAGAACGATGGGAACATAAAAACGCTTTAGCCTAAAAAGCGTTCTTTATGCTCAGTTAAAAACAACGCTTATCACATATAAGCGTTTCTTATGATGGTTGGCGGGAGAGTTTAAAAGAACGCTTATATGGATAAGCGTTCTTTATATCTTCTTTTTTTTTGGTTTTTTATTAGAAATCTCTGTTCCAGCAAATGCTACAGATATTATCACATCCCAGATCAATTAATGCATTGTTGCATTTTCAGTACAATAGAAGCCATCACAACGTACAACTGTAACAAAGAAATTAAAATCTCTACGAATTAAATTTACAGCATTCCAGGCCAATTGCAACAAATCAGCCAGTACTATTAACAGAGATTTGCCAGTATTAGTACCAAACATGCAAACAAAATTTAATTACAGTTAAAATCCAAACACAGATGGAAGCTACTAAGTACTTATGTTGTACTGCAATCTGTAGAACTTTGATAATGCAGGAAACTGCATTTTTCATCAACACAACTCAAGTGCATGTACTTGACATATATAATGCAGCAAACTACATTTTTATAGATGCAAATTGGTTGATCAGTACTTCAGACAACTTCAAACAGCGCGCAACTGATCATGACTCCTGTTCATCTTCATTCAGTATTGCTTTCGTCCAGTAAGCGCACATGTGCTCCTTGACAAGATCTAGATCACCAGCTGAATAAGTACCTCCTTGTTTTTCAAAGAACTGAATAAGCTGCACGCAAGAATTATAAAAGCAATTAAGTAAACCATTTAAACTTATTCAACCATGCAGAAATAGTTAAATTACCAATTGAAACACAAAACTTATAACACATACTCCAATGTCATTATTGATTTTGTCGATTTTGGACACGATGTCGAACATGTATCGCATCACAAAATATCCACAACTGCTGCTATCCGGTTGTCTGGGACACTATTTTCAATAAAATTATATTATTATATATACACACTAATATACAAAATATATTTTAGTATGCATGAGTAAATTAATAGAATGTTTTTTTACCTTTTTCATATACTGTATATTCAAAAGAAAATTCATCTGATTGGCATTGACCATACCATCTCTAAATCCACTTGAATTAATTAAAACAAGCATTAATTTAAGTGAAAAGTCATCAAAAAAGGTATAAAATTTTATTTTTGAAATGAAAATATGCACAATTTACTTACTTTGTCAGCAGAACATAAATGGAGATGATTCTCCTAATTCCACCAATAGGTTCAATCACTATACAGGATGATGAGTAAGTACACACCACTAACAACAACCAATGATTGCTACAAGTTTCAAACAACAACAAATCAACTTCAGCTTCAAAATATATATGAGTTAACATAAAACAAGACAAAAGCACAAGGTGGTCAAGCACGCCTACATCTGATGATATGGTATGAGCACAAATTTGCTTTTCCTCTTCACCGCCGCAATTATGGCATTGCGCATAGGGCTCTGACACGCAACACTGTCTCTCATAGCTTCATCAGAAGACATGATTTGTGGACATAGGAAGGTGATCATATTTTCCAATTTCTTTCCCACCAGCCTCGATAGAAAGGGCCTTTGATGATAAAGGCATTTAATTAAAATTTTATATACATAAAACTTACTATTAATTTGAGAGAGAAAAAATGTGATACTTACAAGTAGTAGGATTGAATCACCGAGATGTTCAGCATATCACCAAGCAGCAGCTCCTTGACATCGCTAATACTGATCAGCAACTCCTGGGGTTCTCCGCTGTGGAACAAAGATGGCGGAACCCTAAGGATGAACTGAATGAAATCATCACCCTTCTTGAGTATCAAGTCATATAAGATCTGCTGATGCTTTCCCAGTGTTTTCATCAAATTTTGGATAAGAATGAAATCGCGTCGAAGTGGACCCCTGGTCCCTTTCCTTTCGACGCATTGACTAGCTCACCTTTGCCAGCAATAGGAACAGGTGTCTAAGAAATGACAAGTTAAAATACGTTAGAAAAATATTCTCCCAAAACTACATTTTATGAAATGGTAATTAGTAAACAAATTTATATAAGTTGTTTTGCTTACTGTACTATAAGATAAATCCACCAGATTGCAAGGCCATGGTACTTGTGAGCCACGTGCTTCAATGACAGTGCTCCAATCATTCCACTCTATTGGTAGTGGAATGTGATCACAGCCTTGACAGACACTGTCGACCGTCACACGGACGTACCACAGCGGAACTCGCTTAAAATGACACAGTGACGCCGAATCAGTCTGTAGAATTGTGCCTACTGCAACCACAAAGGTGCCATGTTAATTGATCTGCAGAATACGACACTTTTTGGTTCCCTAATAAACGAACACAAACAATTAGATTCATACATTACAACATGCATGCTTTTAATCAATTGAAAAAATTAATAAATAACGACAAAGCACTAAAATTCACACATGCATACCTGAAGCTTGGCATATGGGAATGGATCAGAAGGTGCAGGTACAGTGTAAGAAACCTAAACCTGAGATGGTACTGGGGTGGAAGTAGGTGCAGGGGTGGAAGCAGGTGCAGGGGTGGAAGCAGGTGTTGGGATGGAAGCAGGTGTAGGGGTGGAAGCGGGTGCAGGGGCATACACTGATGAGCTAAAAGATTGATGCCCCTGACTCAGCTGTTGCATCAATCTTGCTTCCATTTGTTGTATCTGCTACTGTAAATCAAATTGGAATTGCTGTGACAACTTCCTTTCGATCTCCCTCATTTCTTCCTCTCTCCCCATCCACTGGGAGCGAGGAAAAACATCTCTCTGACGCACTATGGATCCAAATCCTCGAACTCTCCCAGGGTAATCCTTCTTGCCAAGCGCTTTGTTCAACGGATCATCTTGACTATAAGGCTGGCCAAGAAAAGAATCAGCACCCTCTGCAGTCTTGTACACGCAAAAAAACATGTAAATTATGAATTAGATCAAATAAATAAAACATACATAAATTGTAAGAAAAAATTATAAATTATTAAATATTACTTAGGACACTCACAATTTTTGCAGCTAAGTCTGCAGTCTCCTTTCGCGGATAATACATTTCGCCGTCCTTCTCTAATTGGTGGCCAAACATGTATGCTTGTGCCCGGCTCACCTCATCCGGACTCTGAATCGGCTCAATTATGCCGTCCTCACGCACACGCTTCAATAACCCCTTTTCAATCTAGCGTGGTATACGCCCCGCGTACCTAGCTTGGCCCATGTAGTGTGGGTTCTGATCTTTCAAGCGCTTCTGTCGGGCTTTTCCCTGAACTGTCTGTGGAAAGAATTAATACAATTCATTTTAACTTTATCCTGTTATATTAACAACATAAACTTAAAAGTTAATCTATGAAAACAATTACGTACCCTGAACTCAGGGGTGATATGTGCTTCATAGAATTCCTTCCACTCCTCCTCAGTGATCATGCCAGCGTACAGCTCACAGGGAGGCACCTACTTCGGGTTGTTCGTATTGATCCAACCAGCCACCAGCCTATTTTTGAACGTTCGCATACGCAAAGCAAGCAGTGACAACACTTTATCATATGCTTCATCTAGGATCTGCTACTTCTTCTTCAAGCTCGTCCACATGATGTTCTTTATTTCCGGATCTTGGTTCCTCCAGTTTTTGTTGATACAGCAATGGGTCTTAACCAATCGACCCATGGCGCTGGCAAACTTCTGCTTAGACGCGCCAGTGGGTCTAAGATACTTGTAATATTAACAGTATATATGTTAGTCATACGTAATATATATAGTACTACATATAAATGTACAAATATCAGTATATATGAAAAAAATAAGACAGAATAACATATAGGTGTAACATATACCTATCCCACACCAGATCAATCATGCCACTCTCCTTCTTCTCATTTAGACCACGTGACGGTCCTCGTGTCTTTCGTGGAGGGCGATGAGAGGTCGTAGGAGGGTCCTGAGATGTCGTAGGAGCATCAGCGCCATCAACAATCTGTGTACGCTCCGCTAACTGCATCTCTGAATCTATCTCCATCTCCTCATCACACTGTATGAGCATATCATGATCGTTGGCATCCATAATCTGCACAATCTCATTACTTAATATATATAGTCAGTATCATAAATAGAGTCATAAATAGAGTCATTAACAAATATAAATTGTACACGCATGTGTTGAGCATTCACTTTTATGGCAGACTTACTCTTTGTTCATTTTTCCACCCACAACCCTTCTCCATGATCTGATCTTGTGCACTGAAAGTTGGTCACATTATCAACTTCCATTGGCATTTGGAGGGGAACATTGTCCATTTCACAGTCATAATCTTCCTCGTTCATAACACCATCAACACCAACTATTCGTCGCTTACTTTGCAATACAACTGACCATCTGGGATTACATTGATCACGACAGTAGAACACTTGTCTAGTTTTAGAAGCAACTATAAACGGTTCTTCTGTGTATGTCAATGCGTTTAGGTCAACCAACTTCATACCGTGTTCCACCTGACGGTAACTGCACCTGTTGTAACACCCCTAATCCTAAACCTGTAACGACGTCGCAATTCGTAGCATAATAAATAATAACTCGTAGCGGAAAATAAAACTAACTACCTTGGGGTTACACGCCGTTACTCACCCTTGTGAGCAACAAGGGATCCATCCAACAACCTTAACTCTACACGCTGTGATGAATAGATACTAAGCACTCTAATTATTACAACCAATTCCAACTAAATGAGCAATTAGCTGAATACAACATCCTCCTTAATACAATACAAAATGAAACCGACGGTGTTTGTTGAAAACACTTCAGCTACCCCCGTGTCCCACGCTCCGGCTTGAGTCTTCTTCAATAACCAGGAATGTTTGGCCCAATAAAGGGCCCAGGAATCGAAATGCTGGTATGCTAAATGTGATCTTAATTCATCTAGATTCCTTTAGTCGTTTTAGCCTTCTTGATATTAGATTCATTACATAAAATACCGGTTTACAATAACAACAGTAATAACGGTAAACAAATAACAATCACATAACAATCCACCTGTAAACACCAGTGTACAATAGTACACAACACCAATAGCCACACAACAATAACCCATAGCAATAACCAATAATCACACATTAATAAACCATAACAATAACCAAACAAGATACGCGTATTAAACTGTACTTGTTAGTTAGCCACTTGGCCCTTATCCTTTAAACCAATCATTTAACCTTTTCCAATTAATTTCCACCTCAAGTGTCATGTTAAGACAAACCTTAATAACTTATGGACGAATGTCCCTTGTGTTCCATTGGAACTGTTTACCAGCTGACCCTGTGGCCCTGGTTAATTGACCGATCCGGTCGAACCTGTGCACCAACGACAGTGCCTTCCGCCATCCCCGAATGTGGCTGAGGGATTTTGAGTGACTCCCTTCTTGAGTCTTCATAGTGATCACAATGCGCAACCAGAAAGTCGAAACGATCTGGATTCCTCTCTTTATAAGTTAGCCCTTTTTATCAGTGACATAATAACCAATCCTTGAACCAAGACTATAGTAGTTTACCATCAGTTAGGTTAAATAATATCTTTAGGTCTGTTAGTCTTGTTCCAGTTTATATGTATAAACTTTTAGTCATAAGACATTCGCGTATAAAATACAACGCAACAGTTTGAGCAATACCATATACAATATCATTCACATAAAAGCATAGATATCATTCTTAAACATTTAAACACATAATGTCTGGACCTTAGGATAATCCTTAGGACATTCAGACCACACAATTAACATACCGTTCACCAAGAAACTGCTAGCTTGTCAAGTTCCTGTTCAGTAGTTCCTTCCCGTACGCTGTTATTTAAACATGCAATACCGGGTAATATTAATATAACTATTCATTAAATATTACAGTACTGTCACTGTAGAGTTTATTCTCGTCGTATAATAACTCTGTATGTTATTTATTTTCCCCTGTTATTTTAACAGTGGTTCTAGATAACCTACCAGTTCATTATTTTATGTGAAGCTCACAGGTGATAGTGAATTATCATTTATACGGTATATCTTTACCTCATTAATTACGTACTCATAATTATTTCCACTTATCATTTATATCATATCATTTAGTTATTTATGTTATAACCACCTTTATTTCATAAACTTTATATTATATTTCATAATATTCCATAATACATTATATTAACTAGTTTTACTCCCTTTCCTTATTAAATTACAACACCAACCTTATAAATTCGGTACTTATATATTATACCCATGAACTTAATAAATTACTAAATAACCACATATAATTCCGGTAATCATAATTGATCCCATTAACTTTTACAACTTACCAAATAACCATATACTTTTATAATTTATTAAATACCCTTATCAATTTTGAAATTTAAAACAATTATATTAACTTCTATAAATTGCCAAATAACCTTATAACTTTTATAACCCACTAATTACCCACATTAACCTTTGTAACTATTAATTAACCACCTTACTTTTACAAATCACCAAATACTCTTATTATTTCAGTAATTACAAATTAATACCACCAATTTTTATAAATTACCAATTAAGCCCATAAGCTCTTCGGTTTAATCATAAAATTTCTATATTTACACTTTTAACCCCAAAACTTAATATAAGTTACTTATTAACTTATAAACTATAGTTTAAATATGTTATTTCCTTAAATAACCAAAGTAACCCATATCTTTTCTTAAATTACATATCCGCCCATATTAAATTCTATTCTTCATATATACTTCCATAAATTACATATTCATCCCAAAATTTTTATAAACTTAATATTTTATGTCATAAATCATTTTAACCCAAAGTTTTTGGTCAACACTTTGACCAAGACTTAATTTCATAATTAATACTTTAATAAACCCTTAAAATCACAAGTAATTCTCGGCCATACTCTATACTTTCCAATAATTGCAAAATAGTCCCAAAACTTTATAAATTGTTATTTTAACACTTAAACACTTATTTAAATTCACCAAAATTCATAATATTAATTCCTACCTTATATTATATCATAAATATACCAAATTAACCCTTAGGCTCTCGGCTTTTACATTTTCTACACTAAACTTTTCAAAATTTACATTTTAGCCACATAACTTATTAAACTAGCCATTTAAATACTTGTAGCTATTTTTAATGTTCCCAAATTTATAAAATAAATTAATACACTTACATATATTTCAAAATTCACTAAATCCTATATATAGCTCTCGGCCACCATTTAATTTTATCTTATGGTTTTAAAACTTGGTTTAAACTTTATAATATGTATATATAAATGTATATAAGCCATATGACACTTCTAAAAATTATGCTAATGACTTAGAATGATTATAAACTAAAAATAGAACATATTATTCTTAGATATTTTGGTTTAAAAATATGTGTATCATATTTAATTTTTGTGTCACAATTTTATACCTTAAGGTAATAATCTTACCTTATATGTTATAAATTATTTTTCTTGATACTTTAACTCAATAATTTTTGGCCTTAATATTAACATGGCCTAAACATAATTTTTATACCAAATTTGAAGCTTAAAAACATAATAAACCTTGTTTATATAAACTTAACCTTAAATCAAGACAATTCTTGTACTTGATTTTTCCTTGAATTTCCAAGCTCTCCAAATGTTATTTTGATGAAGCCATTTCGAACTCCTTGTACGTATATAGGAGATTTATTTGTTAGACTTCTAACAAGAGTTTATAAATAATATTTGTAGTAATTTTACAAGAGTTTACCTTAGGAATTTAACAAGGTATTTTTGATACACCTTGGGATGATTGTAGATCCAAATTTCCTTCATGAAATAATGAAGAGAATATAGATTTAGAAGCTCTTATATTTTCAAAAATTACCTAAGGATTTTTCTTAAGATTTTCAACATGAAATATACCTTAACTTGATCTTGTTGTTCCTTGTATTGTTGTTGAATTTAGGAACCTCCTTGGAGCATGTATGCTTGGCGAAAATTGTAGAAATTCCTAGGATTATTTCTTGCTTCAAGACTTGATAGAATTAACTAGGAAATCACACTAAAATGGTGTTAGGAGCTAATACACCATTAATGGAGTTATTAAAACTTAGGAATTATCTTAGGAAATGAAGAAAAAAGAGAGGACAAGGGATGGAACTTACCAATCGGTTTAGACTTCGGGCAAGGAAATGGAATGAACTTACCTAAGGTTTTAAGGATTGAAAGCAATTAACATTTGCTTTGTTTATTAGTCATGTTTATCATAACTTTGATTACAATATTCAGCTACATAATTCATTTAGCTTGTTAGGTAATCGGCTGAATGGCCACTAATAGTTTTGGCACCTTCCAATCATACATATCAATCGGCTAAAAGGAGTGGTGGGAATTAGTTTAGCTTAGTTAATGTTATTAGGCATTAGCTTAGGATATAATAGCTTGATTTATATTGCTAATTTGTCTTATGTTGCAGGTGGTGGTAATCGGCTGGACTGAAGAAATCAAGCAGCTCCAATTGATTGTCATTACTAGGAGATCAATCAACTTTGTTTTATTCTTGTCATTATTAGGCTTAGTCTTTTATTATTTTTGATCATTAAACAGCACTAATCCTTGTCTATTTGTGCAGGTTGAACGGCTGCAATGGAGTACAACAGCAGCTCTACACCATGTTGTTTACGGTAGTGGTAAGCTAGGAAAGTTAGGTTGTTGTTTGTTAATTCATAACATGACAAATAGAAGTTAGGTATATGTCTTATTAGCTTAATTAATTGTCAATCATTCTCCCTATTATCAGATCCATTATCGGCACTCACAAGGTCATGCCATGGCTATTTTACTTGTTAATTATCTTAGCATATAGGTTAGCTTTCTAGCTTTTAATTTGATTATTGTTATACTAACTTCTCTTGTCTCCTAGCTACTCTTTGCAGGTGTACGTAATGGAGGTTCAATTTACAGATTTAAGTTGCTAAATTACCATATAGAACATGCGTGAGTCATATATGCATTAGGCAAATTTTTGAATTAAACTAGCCAATTGTGACCTATATTGGCGTGTGATATAGGGATCAAATGGAGTTTATTTTTCATTTGGATTTTGTTACACTATGTTTTACTAAGACCATACTAATATGTGTAATAGGTTCCAGCATTTAATTGGTACATTTTTATTATGATAAAAGATGAAAGTTTTAAGGTAAAAATGCTGATTTTAGGTACGTTTTTGTCCTAAAAATCGCCCCATTTATACCATGAGTTTAGTACTCCCATCAACTGATTTAGATGATCATGTTATCCACTTTTAAGTTTATCAACTCGTGGCTCCTCAAAAACTTCAAGGTAATTGCGTAAAACGCATTTTCGTGACACCCGAAGGTGCGTTTTTGTGCTTTAAGAATTTTCTAAGAAATAATTAGTCGCTATATGTTTCAGGTGTTTATTGACATTTTTATAGTCAATAAAAATATATTAAGGTGTTACATTGAGTTATATGGGGTTATATAAATTCAGAACTCAATTCTCGGACTACCCGGGCAAAAAGGAGCGTTAAGAAATCCTCCCGAGTACTTTGTCTTTAACTGAGAATTTATCTTGAGAAGTTTATCTTAAATGTTGATTAAGGTACTATTATGCATTTAGAATGAGGTGTAATGCTTTATTTTTTTATAAGGTATTTCCGGGACTTTCGGGCCTTATGGGGCTTTTAAGGGAATTCCCGAGCATGTTGTATTTTCATTCAATTTTAGATGAAGTCCTGCGTTCCAAGGGTCATTTAATGATCCTTGATTATCTTCATAGGAAGTTTATAGCTTATATAACTTGTTTACTTAAGGTCGGGCTTTAACGCACGTTTTTGACCTTAAGGAGTTTAGGTGCGTTTTTAACGCCCAAGTGTTTATATACTTTCTTAGGGTTTCATAATCCCCCAAAATATTTATTTACTTATATTTAATTATTTAAATGTTATGGGTATTTCAGTCTACCCCCCTTAAAAGGACTTCGTCCCGAAGTCATAACTTATTTTTGTTCATCCTATGGAATCAAGTTCCTCTTATCTATTCCCTGTATACCTATCATTCCAGGGTGTCAATATTATATTGACATCTCTATATTGCATCACTACTCTGAGTGTATATAATTCCTATAGACAGATATTCTTTATTCGTGATAATAATATATCACAGCATAATAACTTAATAAATACTGTAAAACAATGCGTGTTCCAACTTCCTAGCTATCCCACTCGGTCATCACTGCACCAGTGCAATACCAAATCCTCAGTCCTTCAGAGTGCAGAGGCGTAAACCCTTGGCAGTGAATCTCTTGTGTGATTGTAGAAATAAATATAAATATACTGTAAAGTAGTTAAGTGCTTCTTAAACATCCAAGTGTTAAATAGAATGCAACAATAACCATGCAAGTGTCTCACAGGACACATCATTGATAACCAACCATTGTCACATAGGACATATCAACAACCACTCAACCAATTGCACACATGCGCAACAATCAAATACAAATAACCATACACAAAACCAATATAGACTGCAGATATGCAAGTCGCATGTGGTGCTCTACCCCCCTTAAAAAGGGTTACGCCCATGTACCCCACAAGTATACACAAAACTATAAGAAAGTGACGTATACTTGTCTCGCATGGAGTCCTCTAACGCCACAAGACATTCTAATGGTCTTGTTCCTGGTCTCCCTAGTTTTGGAGTCTAAAATGCGAACTGGGGTTTCCTTATATCTAAGTGTAGGATTTAGCTCAAGTGTCTCGGGCTCTCAGTTATGTGATGGGTGAGGCACATTGTGCACTCTCCCAAGCTTAATAGGTAAATTTAATTTGTAGGCTAATGGGCCCACTCACTCCGTAATAAGGTATGGTCCTACATACTTCGGGCTAAGCTTGCCCTTCTGCCCTAATCTAAAAATTCCCTTCATAGGTGAAACCCTAAGGAAGACTCGATCGCCTACTGCGAACTCGAGGTCTCTCCTATGGATGTCAGTATATGACTTCTGTCCGTTTACGAGGTATAGCCCTCAAGAGTCTATGTAGTTTTTGACATGTTCTCTAGTGCGTTAGTATGCTTTTATATTTGAATCCCGTATGTATGGGTGAAGGTGATCTACTATCTTGTAAATTGCCAATACTATTTTATGGCTTGTTTAAACTATTTGTGTATAACACACTTTCATTAATAGCCTCTAGTTGTAATCGTCGGCGCTCGTGTCTTGTATTAATATTGAGCATTCTCAAAATCCCTTCCTTTAGGTTTTCATCTTGTGATTCTGGTATTTGAGTTTACTGCCGCCATATACGGCTTTTGTTCTCAATTTAAAGTCTGGGCCACGGTCGAGCCGTGCATCTTATGTATATTATAGAAATATTTCTTGATATTATTAACTCACCAATTGTTCGTAGTATATACACGATTACTATCATCTGTTCATCAGGTATACCACAGTAGGGTTCCTGTTATGGTTTTTAACAAGGTGTAGTTTCCTTTCAATTAAACATGTTCTTGCGGTTGTGAATCAACTCTGGTGAGTATTAGTATAATGTTTATACTCTTTATATTCTACCATGTTTATAGGTAGGTTCCCTTTTTAATATATTGGGTTGACTTCATAAGAAAAAGACTTAAAGTCGATCTTTCCCTTCAGATGGCAATTTGGCCATAATTTAGAAGGTAGCTTGAGAATACTGTTATTAAAGGTAATTTTCCCTTGATCTCTTATTTGATTTATTAACACGGTTCATGGGATAATAATAGTTAGTATTTCCCTCATAATTGATTATTTTTCTGACATATGCGGAGTTGTTTTAGCTATTTAATCTCCTCGGGGTAACCTAGACAACTTAACTCTTAACTTACACCTCCCATAACTCATATACTTCATTTATTAAATTTTTATATTAAAATTAGGAATAAATACTTACTTATCACAGAAATATTTGTGACCACTTGTAAGGAGTCTCAGGAATCATCCAATCCTGACGGGGTCAGCGTCAGTGTTGAACTATCCTTCCGCACCATTTTGTGTTTGGTTTTCCCTTGATCTGACCAGGATCAAGTTCGACCTCCCACGTCAAATATCAAACAATCACAGAATTGTCATCTTCCAAATTTTATCTTATTAATCTTTGTGACGTGGTGAGTACTACATTTTTCTCTTGACCACTATACTATTAATCCAATATCTGTTATAACCTATACTCGAATCTAGTGTATTCCCAAATCCCCGGAACCATATTTCTTTGATCAAATCATCAAGCGGGAAGCCAGTTTTTCCTCTTGGCATAAAAGTAAATTCTCATTAAAACATCTAGGCTCATTCTATCTAATAACTATATCCATCAATCATTTCAACTCTTAAATCCATCATACAAGTAATAAGTTCCGTCATAGACTTGCATACCTTAGAATACTCTCTTCTCTTTAAAAGGCTTATCTAATATTTCACTTATCAGGGCTTGATTATTGCCTATACTTGATTATCATCACTTGGAGCAAAGATAGTCACAGTTAGACTTTAAGAAAAGTTTTCATAACTCCATCTACAATTACAGTTCCATAAAGTATTATTTCCTCCACCTTAAAGCTTAGCTTTTTTTTATTCCATCTAAAATCCATAAATCAGGTGAACCATATGTTCATCCTAGGTTAAGTATCTCTTAATATTAGTACCATCACAAACTAAGGGTTCCCAGTTGAAATCCTACGGTTTGGTAATAGGACAATCAAAACTTATTGTTTGTTTCTATCTCTTAGAAACGTGGTTAATCCAGTAGCTCAATGGCTTCCAAGAATAAGTCAATTAGGTGTACCAAATAAAGGATTAAGAATCACCGGGTTCAGTATAAAACGTTAGGATGGTTTACGTATAAAACAATGGTTACAAACCAAGGGTATGTTTTCCTACCTTTAAATTTTACTTCCACTAGCTCTCAGTGTATGTATTAATTCATGCTTTTGGTATAACTGATACTACTTTCACTGTAAGTGTCAAGGAGAGTCATTTTGTTACCATGTTTATAAAAGTTTTATTATATATGTTTTAACCTTAGTTGATTTACTGCGATCTTTTATTCGCATTCATAATTTGAGCTGTCATAGTGGACATACGCTCGTATAGAATCATAAGAATAGTGTAGGACGATGGCCTCAAAATAAGGTAGGTATATTTAATGACACTTCACCTTTTGAAATATATCAATATCCCTCAAGTTTTAGGTTAACAATCGCCAAATTATATTTATATATGTAGCATTGGTAGTGCTAATTAGGTAGTTCTCCCGTCTTCAGAAAATATATATTCAAAATTTGTTCCCTCCCCTTCATTAATTAGGAGTTCAACATAGTCACTATAATAATACTAGTTGAGACCTTGGTATTTGCTCAGGTATTTAAAAACAACGTGCTTATCCATGATAGGTGTTTAGTTATATATTTTGAGATTCTGTTTCTTTATTGTCATCTTTCAAGGTTTTACACTATTTTCCCTCGGAGTTAATAAAGGATTGTAAGCTTTTCCAGTTTCGCACTGAGCGTTAAGCTCGGTGCCTGGGTATCCCATAAAATTTCAGTGTTTGCTCTTCACGTGAGCTCTTTTGACAGTTCTTGTAGTCTTAAGTATTTTATATTAATTAATGTATTTTCGTTCATGAAATCTGCTCGTCATTTAGGCAGGTCATAATTTGTAGTTACTGTAAGTTTGGACAGTTGATAATGCCCTTCGGCAGTCCAAGTAAAACTAACTTGTTATTCCTCACTGTACTATTTCACACCCGTTATCCCAAAAATAACATCGGTTTTGTATTCGGTTTAATACCCTTAATCCTATGGTACATTAACCTGGATTCTCCACTATCTATGCGTCTCTTGACTTTAAAATAATCTTGTTCGCCTTTTCATCCTCTTCTTATCACCATATAAAACTCAGCATCATCTCCCTGTGGAGAATGCTACAACTATATTCCAATCCTTATCCATACACATCGTATATAATTTAAGTTTTGATCCACTCTTATATCCTGGAATATAAATTCTCCAAGGCTTATCCCCAAGTTCTACATTCATTCATAATAGTTATTTGTTCCTTTATAGTTAAGTATTTCTTGAGTAGGATCATGCCGGGTCAAAGTACTTGGCATTATGCCTCGGGATATTCCCGACCTTCGCTCATAGGCTCAGGTAACCACGGTCTCTTAGGTAAGGGAAAAACAAATATCAAAGTATCATATTATGTGAGAGGTTACCTAGTTTAGGTCTCTCCAAAGTTGATACTTACTAATCAGATATAAGTCTCATTGACTGATAATTATAAACACCCATTTATGCACCATGCATTAGGTTTAAGTTCTAGGCTTACCGGTCTCGCGCTGAGCGGTCGCCTCAGCGCCTGAAGTTCCCACTGTATACGGGGTGTTTCTTCATGGAACTATCTCCTTTCCCTTCTGTCTTCCGGATGAGGATGGCTGTCCTGCCGGTCCTCTAGTATAGGTGTTGTTCTGCGGCGCTTGGCCTCCTCTAGGTCCGCCCGCCTCATTAGCTGGTGTTCTCTGCGAACCTCTAGCTCCTTTGTATACTCGACTCCCTGGATTAGAAAAGCATTCATACTCCCTGTGACCTTCCCTTTTGGAATAACGGCACTCCACTTTTCTTCCTGTGCAATCCACGTCTGGGTGATTCTTCCCACAGCGTTTACAGTAATAGCATCGTCGGGTTGGCTTGTTGCCTCTAGGTGGTGCTGTTCTTAGTGGCTGAGCATCAATAGCTGGGCCGGTCAGACGAGGGACCTGCTCCTTCGTCTTCTGACCATGGAAATCCTTCCGCCCCTTCTTCTTTTCAAAGTATTTCTTCCGCTTCTTGCAGTAACCGCCCGAGGTTGCTCCATCATCCTCTCCTTCAGTACTTTTCCTTTTCTTTCTTCCTGCGTCGGAGTAGTCGACTCCTGGTATACTGTCCAATAAACTGGTGATCCGCGTGTAGTACTGGTCAACTGTTTGTCTCCCTTGGATTAAGATCTTGATCTCCTGCCTTTTTCTCTGTTTTATGTGCTCGGGGTAGTACTTCTCCCGCAATACTTCTACAAACTCTGTCCATCCAAAGTCCGGTGTAGCCCTACGGTGGCCCTCAATAGTTCGCCACCAAATGTCAGTTGCGTCCTTCAGGTTGTATGCGGCGATGTCGACCTGCTGGTCCTCTGGAACTCCGACAGCGTTGAACGCCTTCTGGTGCTCTGCAATGAACTTCTCTAGTGCGGCGGGGTCCGGTTCCCCTGAATAAGTTGGTACACTCGTGTCTACAACATTCTTCAACCAGTTGGTTTCCCTTGGCCGCGGCGGGTGGGGTATAGCTCCCGTAAATTGAACTCCTAGTTCCAGCGCGAAAGCTGCCATGGCTGCTGTGAGGTCTTGTACTGTTGGAACATCCGCCGGTATCTCGCTACTGCGTCCACTGCTGTCTCCTCGTGGTCCTTCGCTGGTCGACATCTAAGATAGTATATTATTATTTCTACTCGGTTGCTACACCGTCATACACAATCACCAATATGTAAGTAAGCTAACTACTAGCAACGAAAATATCCCGAGGGTTTTTCTTTCTAGGTCACGAATTCTCACAGACGTTTCCCGTAACCCAATATTCCTATGCTCATTGTCCTAGACTCAGTATCTTTCATCAGAGCGGTACTCCGCTCTGATACCACTTTTTGTAACACCCCTAATCCTAAACCTGTAACGACGTCGCAATTCGTAGCATAATAAATAATAACTCGCAGAGGAAAATAAAACTAACTACCTTGGTGTTACACGCCGTTACTCACCCTTGTGAGCAACAAGGCATCCATCCAACAACCTTTACTCTACACGCTGTGATGAATAGATACTGAGCACTCTAATTATTACAACCAATTCCAACTAAATGAGCAACTAACTGAATACAACATCCTCCTTAATACAATACAAAATGAAACCGACGGTGTTTGTTGAAAACACTTCAGCTACCCCCGTGTCCCACGCTCCGGCTTGAGTCTTCTTCAATAACCTGGAATGTTTGGCCCAGTAAAGGGCTCAGCAATCAAAATGCTGGTATGCTAAATGTGATCTTAAGTCATCTAGATTCCTTTAGTCGTTTTAGCCTTCTTGATATTAGATTCATTACATAAAATACCGGTTTACAATAACAACAGTAATAACGGTAAACAAATAACAATCACATAACAATCCACCTGTAAACACCAGTGTACAATAGTACACAACACCAATAGCCACACAACAATAACCCATAGCAATAACCAATAATCACACATTAAAAACCATAACAATAACCAAACAAGATACGCGTATTAAACTGTACTTGTTAGTTAGCCACTTGGCCCTTATCCTTTAAACCAATCATTTAACCTTTTCCAATTAATTTCCACCTCAAGTGTCATGTTAAGACAAACCTTAATAACTTATGGACAATGTCCCTTGTGTTCCATTGGAACTGTTTACCAGCTGACCCTGTGGCCCTGGTTAATTGACCGATCCGGTCGAACCTGTGCACCAACGGCTGCCTTCCGCCATCCCCGAATGTGGCTGATGGATTTTGAGTGACTCCCTTCTTGAGTCTCTCATAGTGATCACAATGCGCAACCAGAAAGTCGAAACGATCTCGATTCCTCTCTTTATAAGTTAGTCCTTTTTGTCAGTGACATAATAACCAATCCTTGAACCAAGACTATAATAGTTGACCATCAGTTAGGTTAAATAATACCTTTAGGTCTGTTAGTCTTGTTCCAGTTTAGATGTATAAACTTTTAGTCATAAGACATTCGCGTATAAAATACAACGCAACAGTTTGAGCAATACCATATACAATATCATTCACATAAAATCATAGATATCATTCTTAAACATTTAAACACATAATGTCTGGACCTTAGAATAATCCTTAGGACATTCAGACCACACAATTAACATACCGTTCATTAAGAAACTGCTAGCTTGTCAAGTTCCTGTTCAGTAGTTCCTTCCCGTACGCTGTAATTTAAACATGCAATACCGGTAATATTAATATAACTATTCATTAAATATTACAGTACTGTCACTGTAGAGTTTATTCTCATCGTATAATAACTCTGTATGTTATTTATTTTCCCCTGTTATTTTAACAGTGGTTCTAGATAATCTACCAGTTCATTATTTTATGTGAAGCTCACAAGTGATAGTGAATTATCATTTATGCGGTATATCTTTACCTCATTAATTACGTACTCATAATTGTTTCCACTTATCATTTATATCATATCATTTAGTTATTTATGTTATAACCACCTTTATTTCATAAACTTTATATTATATTTCATAATATTCCATAATACATTATATTAACAAGTTTTACTCCCTTTCCTTATTAAATTACAACACTAACCTTATAAATTCGGTACTTATATATTATACCCATGAACTTAATAAATTACTAAATAACCACATATAATTTCCGGTAATCATAATTGATCCCATTAACTTTTACAACTTACCAAATAACCATATACTTTTATAATTTATTAAATACCCTTATCAATTTCGAAAATTGTAAAACAATTATATTAACTTCTATAAATTGCCAAATAACCTTATAACTTTTATAACCCACTAATTACCCACATTAACCTTTGTAACTATTAATTAACCACCTTACTTTTACAAATCACCAAATACTCTTATTATTTCGGTAATTACAAATTAATACCACCAATTTTTATAAATTACCAATTAAGCCCATAAGCTCTTCGGTTTAATCATAAAATTTCTATATTTACACTTTTAACCCCAAAACTTAATATAAGTTACTTATTAACTTATAAACTATAGTTTAAATATGTTATTTCCTTAAATAACCAATGTAACCCATATCTTTTCTTAAATTACATATCCGCCCATATTAAATTCTATTCTTCATATATACTTCCATAAATTACATATTCATCCCAAAACTTTTATAAACTTAATATTTTATGTCATAAATCATTTTAACCCAAAGTTTTTGGTCCACACTTTGACCAAGACTTAATTTCATAATTAATACTTTAATAAACCCTTAAAATCACAAGTAATTCTCGGCCATACTCTATACTTTCCAATAATTGCAAAATAGTCCCAAACTTTATAAATTGTTATTTTAACACTTAAACACTTATTTAAATTCACCAAAATTCATAATATTAATTCCTACCTTATATTATATCATAAATATACCAAATTAACCCTTAGGCTCTCGGCTTTTACATTTTACACTAAACTTTTCAAAATTTACATTTTAGCCACATAACTTATTAAACTAGCCATTTAAATACTTGTAGCTATTTTTAATGTTCCCAAAATTTATAAAATAAATTAATACACTTACATATATTTCAAAATTCACTAAATCCTATATATAGCTCTCGGCCACCATTTAATTTTATCTTATGGTTTTAAAACTTGGTTTAAACTTTATAATATGTATATATAAATGTATATAAGCCATATGACACTTCTAAAAATTATGCTAATGACTTAGAATGATTATAAACTAAAAATAGAACATATTATTCTTAGATATTTCGGTTTAACAATAGTGTATCATATTTAATTTTGTGTCACAATTTTATACCTTAAGGTAATAATCTTACCTTATATGTTATAAATTATTTTTCTTGATACTTTAACTCAATAATTTTTATACCAAAGTTTGAAGCTTAAATTAAGCTTAAACATAATAAACCTTGTTTTATAAACTTACCCTTAAATCAAGACAATTCTTGTACGTGATTTTTCCTTGAATTTCCAAGCTCTCCAAATGTTATTTTGATGAAGCCATTTCGAACTCCTTGTACATATATAGGAGATTTATTTGTTAGACTTCTAACAAGAGTTTATAAATAATATTTGTAGTAATTTTACAAGAGTTTACCTTAGGAATTTAACAAGGTATTTTTGATACACCTTGGGATGATTGTAGATCCAAATTTCCTTCATGAAATAATGAAGAGAATATAGATTTAGAAGCTCTTATATTTTCGAAAATTACCTAAGGAATTTTCTTAAGATTTTCAACATGAAAATATACCTTAACTTGATCTTGTTGTTCCTTGTATTGTTGTTGAATTTAGGAACCTCCTTGGAGCATGTATGCTTGGCGAAAATTGTAGAAATTCCTAGGATGATTTCTTGCTTCAAGACTTGATAGAATTAACTAGGAAATCACACTAAAATGGTGTTAGGAGCTAATACACCATTAATGGAGTTTATTAAAACTTAGGAATTATCTTAGGAAATGAAGAAAGAAGAAAAGAGAGGACAAGGGATGGAACTTACCAATCGGTTTAGACTTGGGCAAGGAAATGGAATGAACTTACGTAAGGTTTTAAGGATTGAAAGCAATTAACATTTGCTTTGTTTATTAGTCATGTTTATCATAACTTTGATTACAATATTCAGCTACATAATTCATTTAGCTTGTTAGGTAATCGGCTGAATGGCCACTAATAGTTTTGGCACCTTCCAATCATGCATATCAATCGGCTAAAAGGAGTGGTGGGAATTAGCTTAGCTTAGTTAATGTTATTAGGCATTAGCTTAGGATATAATAGCTTGATTTATATTGCTAATTTGTCTTATGTTGCAGGTGGTGGTAATCGGCTGGACTGAAGAAATCAAGCAGCTCCAATTGATTGTAGCCTTACGGCTAGTACATGCTAGGAGATCAATCAACTTTGTTTTATTCTTGTCATTATTAGGCTTAGTCTTGTATTATTTTTGATCATTAAACAGCACTAATCCTTGTGTATTTGTGCAGGTTGAACGGCTGCAATGGAGTACAACAGCAGCTCTACACCATGTTGTTTACGGTAGTGGTAAGCTAGGAAAGTTAGGTTGTTGTTTGTTAATTCATAACATGACAAATAGAAGTTAGGTATATGTCTTATTAGCTTAATTAATTGTCAATCATTCTCCCCATTATCAGATCCATTATCGGCACTCACAAGGTCATGCCATGGCTATTTTACTTGTTAATTATCTTAGCATATAGCTTTGCTTTCTAGCTTTTAATTTGATTATTGTTATACTAACTTCTCTTGTCTCCTAGCTACTCTTTTGCAGGTGTACGTAATGGAGGTTCAATTGACAGATTTAAGTTGCTAAATTACCATATAGAACATGCGTGAGTCATATATGCATTAGGCAAATTTTTGAATTAAACTAGCCAATTGTGACCTATATTGGCGTGTGATATAGGGATCAAATGGAGTTTATTTTTCATTTGATTTTTGTTACACTTTATTGTACTAAGACCATACTAATATGTGTAATAGGTTCCAGCATTTAATTGGTACATTTTTATTATGATAAAAGATGAAAGTTTTAAGGTAAAAATCGCCCCCATTTATACCATGAGTTTAGTACTCCCATCAACTGATTTAGATGATCATTTTATCCACTTTTAAGTTTATCAACTCGTGGCTCCTCAAAAACTTCAAGGCAATTGCGTAAAATGCATTTTCGTGACACCCGAAGGTGCGTTTTTGTGCTTTAAGAATTTTCTAAGAAATAATTAGTCGCTATGTGTTTAAGGTGTTTATTGACATTGTTTATAGTCAATAAAAATATATTAAGGTGTTACATTGAGTTATATGGGGTTATATAAATTCAGAACACAATTCTCGGACTACCCGGGCAAAAAGGAGCGTTAAGAAATCCTCCCGAGTACTTTGTCTTTAACTGAGAATTTATCTTGAAAATTTTATCTTAAATGTTCATTAAGGTACTATTATGCATTTAGAATGAGGTGTAATGCTTTATTTTTTTTATAAGGTATTTCCGGGACTTTCGGGCCTTAAGGGGCTTTTAAGGGAATTCCCGAGCATGTTGTATTTTCATTCAATTTTAGATGAAGTCCTGCGTTCCAAGGGTCATTTAATGATCCTTGATTATCTTCATAGGAAGTTTATAGCTTATATAACTTGTTTACTTAAGGTCGGGCTTTAACGCACGTTTTTGATCTTAAGGAGTTTAGGTGCGTTTTTAACGCCCAAGTGTTTATATACTTTCTTAGGGTTTCATAATCCCCCAAATAATATTTATAATTCCAAAAATAGTATTTATTTACTTATATTTAATTATTTAAATGTTAGGGGTATTTCAATTGTCACTCCCTTACTACCTGCATCTTGATATATTTCCTGTGAAGCAGTTAGATGAACACCACTGTTTTGATTTGTTAACTTACGATCTTGGCGTTCAGTATAAAAAGAGAACTCATTCACATCGGAACCCTCGTACGATAAAACATCAAGATTCGGACCGAGCGCTAATAACTTAACCATTTCAGTTACATTGCCTGAATCTTCACGCATACCTTTTTCTTTAAACCATGTAACGAATGTAGCATTATGCTTCTTCTTTAATCTCACTTGACTCATTAACGGATGTTGTGCTCTGAGAGCGCTTAAGTGTGACACGAAGTATGGTTCAACATCTTCAACATGGCTCAACATGGTTAGATGTGCTTTACACAATGCAGTAAAATCAGGCCTTACCACTTTTTTCCCGATTGTACCTACACCCTGTAACTTTCCCTCATGTCTTGATCTCGGAAGTCCTAAGTGGTCCATGCCTTCTAAGTAGTGGGTGCAAAAGTCAATCACTTCCTCAGTTACATATCCTTCAACAATGCTTCCCTCTGGACGTCTACGGTTTTTCATTTTTTTTAAGCACACCCATGTATCTTTCGAATGGATACTTATACCTGAGATATGATGGGCCACACTCCTTGATCTCCCTTACTAAATGAACAAGCAGATGCACCATAATATCAAAAAATGAAGGTGGAAAATACATCTCCAATTGGCACATAGTGACAATTAGTTCAGCCTGCAACTTGTCCAGTGTCTACACATCTAGAACTTTGGCAGAAACTCCATTGATAAACATGGACAAATTTGTAATGGTTTTCCTGACATCATGTGGGAGAATCCCACGAATTGCAATGGGAAGCAAATATTGCATCAAAACATGGTAGTCGTGAGATTTCATCCCTACTAACTTGAGTTTAGACATGGACACCCAACTTCTTACGTTGGAAGAGTACCCTGATGGTACTTTGATGTCAGAAAGGGAACTGCAGAAACTCTTTTTCTCCTCTTTGGATAGAGTGTGACATGCGGGAGGCAGGAAGATACGTGTTCCTCTTTGTTGGGGTTGGAGCTCTATTCGTATGCCCATCTCTACTAAATCTTTTCTCCCCTTTAAATGATCTTTTGTTTTCCCTTTAATGTTTAGCAACGTTCCACCAAGACTTTCACCCACATTTTTCTCGATGTGCATGACATCAATACAATGCCTTACTTGCAAATGTTGCCAATACTCAAGATCAAAAAATATCGACCTTTTCTTCCAAACACTCTTCTCTATAGCTTTAGTTAGAGGACCAAAGTTATTCACAATATCTTTCACCTGGTTATAAACATCGACACTAGATAAAGGTTGTCGAGCTACAACATGATCAGTTGTCCCGTCAAATTCATCTGTCATCTTTTGGTACTTATGATGTCTTGGAAGAATTTTCGATGACCCATGTACACATTTTTTCCACTATATTTTAATCGGATATTGCATGTGTTATCACCCCAAACAGGACACACTAATGCTCCTTTGATTGTATATCCAGATAGGTTTCCGTATGCTAGAAAGTCATTTATTGTACAAAATTGCATAGCACGTAGTGTGAAGTTTTCCTTTGCATAAGAATCATATACTGTTGCTCCCTTATTCCATAAGAGTTTCAAGTCATCAATAAGCGGCTGCAGAAATACATCAATATTATTCCCTGACTGTTTTGGGACCGGATATCAACATTGATAGAATAATATGCCTAGGCCTCATGCACAACCATGGTGGAAGGTTGTATACAGTCAACAGAACAGGCCAAGTACTGTGTACACTACTCAAAGTGCCGTACGGGTTCATTCCATCTGTGCATAAGCCAAGTCTTAAAATTCTTGATTCTATACCAAACTCAGGATATATTCTGTCAATGTTTCTCCATTACGGTGAATCACCAGGATGTCTGAATTTACCATCGTCCACCCTATGTGTTGTATGCCACCTAAGGTTTTCAGCATCCTTCGGAACTGCAAATAACCACCTAAACCTTGGGATTATTGGCAAATACCATAACACCTTCGCTGGGGAACGAACCTTTGGCTTGTTGTCGTCCTGATGATCTTTCTTTACATAACGTGATTCACCACATTTAGGACAACAATCCTGTAGCTCAAACTCCTTCCAGAACAAAATACACTCCAAAGGACAAGCATGTATTTTCTTGTACTCCATTCCCATTGGACACATTAACTTCTTCGCCTCATAAGTAGTTGTAGACATGACATTGTCCGCTGGTAGTATCTCCTTAATAATTTGCAATAGTTCCGTGAAACTTACATCGCTCCATCCGTGTTTTGATTTGACATTAAACAGTTTCAGCGTCACACTTAATTTGTTCAGTGCCGTGCATCACATCCAGCGTACAATGGTTCTTTACATGACTGCATAAAGTTTTCATGTGTACTGGGTTTGTTGGTAAAGTATTGTTCTACATCTTCCAATAGTGTGTCAAGGTTCGCATCTTCTGTGATCTCGTCATTAATCGTGCAGTTGTCATCATCCCCAAAGTTTTCTGTGTCATCCCCAAAGTTTTCAGTGCCTTCCAATTCTGGTTGTTCTACTGAAGCTTCTGCATCATAGTGATTAAACACATCCACTGCATGCTGACCATGCCATAATGCTATGTCTTCGTAATCTTTTGTAAACCCACGACGAATCAAATGGTCCTTAATTTTCTCAAAAATCATTTTTACAGTCGATGCATGGACACAAAATATACCCCTTATCCCACGGTTGAAGATTGTTGACTAGGATGTTACAGAACATATCAACCCCTTGTAGGTAATCGTTGTCAAGTCTGTCATTGTACATCTTTGAATGCTCCATCTCTTTCTGTAAGATCGATGTATTACTTTACAACTGATCGATATCGTTCATATGTTGGCAGATATTAGTCCAGTTACTTTTAAAAAATTTACAACCTAAACCCATCCAATCACGTTCAATCTCACATGAGAACAAGTTTAAAAAACAATTCATTGAAAATTTTGGCAGCATTTCCCTTCCGTTCTTCTAGTGTATATATGAATGTATACACTCGAAGAACAAAAGGGAAAAGCTACCGAATTTTTAAATGAACTGTTTTTATAAACTTGTTCACTACCTAGAAGGTGAGATCAAACGTGATTGGACAATCCCGACGGGGACTATCCAAGATATACCTCTAGTAGGTATATCTCGGACGGGTGACTATGTTCGAGTATATTTAATAGCTATTCAGAGAAACACTATATAAACAATTAAGAAGTAATTAGAGAAAATTTATAAACTAACCTAATTTGATGAGTAGTCTGCTTAGTCCGGATGTGAAGAAGCTAGACAACTAGTCTGTATCAGGTGTGAGACAATGGAAAGTACGTACTACCAATGCCTGCACGAGATAGTTTGTACACAACAATAATTACATTACGAATCCAATAATTCAATAGTTTGACAAAATTTTCTGCGAAATCCGACAGAATCCCCCCTAAAAGTATAGGGTTTCACCACAATAGAGCATGTACAAGAGGCGAAAGTTTGGTTTGCAAAATTAATCCTAAACACTTAATCCTAATAAACACATTAATCTCATACAGAACATGTATGTTCCTGATCGACAATTTGCATGGTTTTGCAAAATTTCACCATAACTACGTGGCTATATTTGTATGCCCAAACACATTATATTTTTCGCCTAATAAACACATTAATATCAAGTCCATTTGGACACAACCAGCAAGTACCAAAAATCAGCTCAGCGACAGTTTAATTGGTTTGCAAAATTAATTAATATTCCCCAAACACTTAATTAATCCTAATATTTTATGAACACATTAATCCCAACCACAGCATGTTTATTTGTTCCGATCGATCAGTTAATTTGGTTAGCAAAATTACCTCCAGCAAAATCAGGAAAATAGGCAATAGAGCATGGATCGATTACGCCAGTTGGGTTGTAAAATTACTGCAGATGAATCAATAATAGAACGTAGAGGCGACGGGCATATGTATGTTAATTCCTGTTTGATCGCAGGTTGCAAAATAAATAAGAGAAAGAGCATATATATATGTATGTTCCTTGTTTCACAGATTTTTGATGATAAAATTACCGAAACAGAGGCGACAGGCATGCATACTATTTGAATGACGATCAGAGAAGAAGATGTGCATGCGCGCAAATATATCGGGAGCTAGCTAGCCAACGCGTATAGCAGGGGGCGAGAGAGACGGCCAGAAAGCGGCGGCGGCACGGACGGGCGACGACAGTGGCGGCAACGGAAGTGGCGGCGATGGCAGTAGCTTGCCGGCGGTACTGGGGTACGTATATTCGTGAGCTCAGTCGAGAGAGAGAGGTAGCTAGCTAGAGGGTTTAGGTTGTAACAGTAAGCGCGGGAGAGATTAATTTTTTTCGGGAAAGTGGGGGTGTTTATTCAGGCAACATAAAGAACGTTTCACTTAAGAAGCGTTTTTTAAGCTGAGAGTAAAAAACATAAAGAACGCTTCTAAAAGGAAGCGTTCTTTATGCGGAGCGTTCCAGAGACATAAAAAACGCTTTCTATATGAAGCGTTTTTATATGTTTCATATAAAGAACGCTTATTAGCCAAGCGTTTTTTTGTCTTTGGGCACGATACAATAAAGAACGCTTCTTAAGTGAAGCGTTTTTTAAAATTCCCGGCCTAAACCATAAATACAACGCCTTACTTTATAATCGTTCTTTAATATGCTAAAAAAATGATTTACAAATATAACCGTTTTTAAAAGGGCGTTGTTTATTCTTTTTTCCAGCAGTGTCGTGCAATGGTGGCATGACAGACCCTAGTGTGATATCCAATCAAGGGGCTGTCCTGGGGACGAGCTGAGTGAGAGGAAACTAGGGCACTTTGTGGACTGCCTTGAGGGAAAGTCGAGAGTTGTTGGACAACTTTGATGATTACCAAAAGGCTTGATTACCGGTTCTAAGTCATGGTGGACATGTGGTGATGTCAAGACTCCTTGGGCAGGTATTAAAGCAAGGTAGTCAAGGGCGGACTCCGGGAGTGGCGCCAAGGACTGTAGGGTTAGCCAATGTATGGGAAGTGGGATTGGATCATAGCTTCAAGAACCTGCTATGGAGGTTCGAAGGGTTCACCTGTGTGACGACATTTGTGATGCACTAACCCTGAAACGAGTAGGTTATCCGGCCACTCACTTGTGAAGCTTTGACTCCTAGTTCACAAGGTGAACGTAGTGGGGATGCAAGGCAAGATGGCTAAAAAGCTAGAAGCGATAATCTCCAAGTCCGGGAGCACTTAAGGCTTTTCCGAGGACGGACAAAGCTCACTTGGGGAGGATATTACAATTCTCGTCTCTGGAGTGAACGCGCTAAGCTCATTGACCCCATATTTAACCAAGTGTAAGGCTCTTGCTAGTGTGGGAAGCCGGGCCTCACCTTTTGGGCAAGGATATGTCTCGGGGGCTTAAAATCCAGGCCGTGTCACGAGCTTGACGAATGACACACCGGTGACAGTGATGGGTTCTAGTCCCTGGCACATTGTCATGCACGGGAACCTGACGAGGTGGGAAAGTCTAGGACTTGGCCCGTGAGCTAGGCTCGCCAAGAATGAGAAGTGGGTGGAAATAGCTACGTGCTGTTATGTGGTATTATGTCTGTACCCGGCGTGCTATGGCAGGCATGACCAGACATCATTAGGCATTCAGGTAGCCAAGGTGGTTCGTGGCTGGGCCATGACAAGGGAAGAGATCTAATCACAACGTGGGCAGACACCCCTTGACAAGTAGTTGTCATGACGAGGCGTGGCATTGCATGACACGGGTGCTAGCTGCGTGATACGCAGGCACTGGCTATGACTGTATGTGCGGGGTGATGTTTGACACGGGCACTAGGTGTTGGTTGTGGTTACATGCGCTAGACATTTGACACGGGCGCTGACTGTTCTAGGCACGGACGTTGGCTGTGACTATGTGCATAGGTTGTGTTTGGATAGTGTGTGGGCGCCGGGCGTCACAACGTGGGTTGCTCTTTCTAGGATTTGAAACTCCTATCTCCCATGAGTAAATATTGTCTAGCTGGTAGAAGAATATGTTGACTGGGTTAACATATTTGGAAAGTGAAAATTCCTTTCCAATGGAACATTGAGTTTACCTTGGTATTCCCTGCGTTGTTATCTTGTGAGTTACTACGAGATAATAATTGCTTACTTAACTCAATCCCAGAGATAATTACTGAGCAGATAAAGAGATTCGTATACTACATTGAAGAAGTTGAATTTATTATTCAACTAATGGGAGTTCAAAGGGTAGCTCCATCTCCTTCATTGTTGGACTGTTTTGGTAATTAAATTGAGGTGATTCTCAATTAAGGGATGTGGGCGGTTTTGGCCTTATCATCTTCCTTTGTCTAATGCTTGTAATGGAGTTTAATTGTTGAGAGTTACTTAACAATTAAGGGGGCAGTTTAGGCTGCCTTGACTTCTTGGTGGGCGGCAACTTAATAGGTGGGCTGTTGGTGTTTCCTCTCCCCCTGGTTAATAGGCGCCATCATTTTTAAAGGGAGTAGTTACTTGGCATTAATCCTTTAAGAGATGATTAAGGGGTTTGAATGCATTTAACTACAAGGGAAGTTATGTTGGGAGTTGTGGATATTCATGAGGAAGATAAGGAGTTTGGTGTTCCTCTCTTATCATAACTAGCCAAGGGCCTATAAAGGCGAGGAGATTAGTTTGAGAGACACAACAATACATACACCCATATGCACGGTTGCAATTCTCTCAAGCAATAAGTAATCTCTCTCAGATAAACTCCTACGTTACACGAAGTGATCTCCAAAGGTCTAAGTGTGTAAGCGTGAGTGTTCCAGGATTCCTATCTCTAGTCCTACGACACCAACACTTGCGGGCTTGATAAAAGACAAGTCCTGGAGGGGCAAGGCCGTAGTGGAACTAATTACCACAAGAGGGCGGTATTCTCATTCTTGAATCCCTATTCGGTTCTAAATGTGTCGAGTGAAGAAAGGAAGATTGAAGGAGGCTGAGGGACTAGGCTTAGTTCCTACCAGTCACAGTGCTGATTTTAGCGTGTGATAGAAAGGATGTAAGATCACTCTTGCTCTTTGTTTTTTTTTTTTTAACCAAAGACCAATGATGGCGGTTGGCCTTGTAATAGTAGCAATGTACGTGCAAGGTGCGAGCACATATATACTTATTACTATTATTTTATAAAAAAATGTACTATCTTTTATAAGATATGCTCGTATTTATATAACAATAGTATATATGAAAATAGATCGTATTTTATGAGTCAGCTACTTAAGAAGATCTCACAAGTAGAGTCATTGATTTACTATGAACTAGATAAAGAAGAGAATAATATTTAGATGATTTCATGAGAAAACTCATTTCTTACTTAATTCGTTTTACAGTTGCATATCTAAGATATCAAAGGAACAATATTTCTTTAAACGAATCCTATGGATAAAATACTTCTTTAGTCGGTTCTAGACTCAGACTTTTGTATCCGCGATTCAGTCTCAGCGCGTGATTCAATTTGATCTATCAAAACTTTTGCATTAACAATATTAGGGGTGAGAATTTGGATAATTCGGTTAACCGAAATCCAAATTGTTAAAAGAAAAAATTAGATTTCAGTTATTTTGGTTAAAAACCTATTTATCCAAATTAAGACCAGAACTGAATTAACCGTTATCCGAATGATCCAAAATCTGAATTTTTCTAGTAAAAAACTAAAAACTGAATTGAAATCCAAATTTTAGCTAGTTTGGATTTCAACTAACTGAAATTTAGGGTTTGTGTTTGACTATTTGACACTAAAAACTAGAATTAGAAAAGAGAATATTATTTTTTCAAAAAAAAAATAGATAATTCAGTTAACCAAATTAAATAAAATCAAAGCTGAAATCTAAACCAAATTATATTTTGGATAATTCGGTTAACTGAAATTTTAAATTCGATTAAAAAATTCGGTAAAGATTTAAAAAAAACAATTAATTCTATTTTTAAATAAATCCAAAATATCTATACTAAAAGCTTTCTCTAAATATGTATTTTATACGTGCATCTCATGTGGAAGATCTTCTATGTATATCGTAAAATCAAGTATTGTGTTGTGCTTGAGCTGGATCCAGCAGATGGAAATGCCTCGCAAGCTTAAATTAAACGTACACTGTACTGTACGATTGAATTGGTTGGTTGGTAGTGGTAGACCAGGCACTACGCACTGCCAGTGACAAAAGCAATTAAATGAGCTACTAATTTAAAATACACAACCACTGTTTATTGTGTTGGGTATCTTTTTTTTTGTCAGATCTTTTTTTTTGGCTATCTATTATATACAGTTCAATTCATGATTCACGACGTACGACTAAGCAAGATTTAATTTGTTTTAACTGCACTCATATCTGTATGATACCTTGTATATATGTACACTTATTTATAAATTATCTGCTAGACGGCTATGGTACATTGGTCCATTTCTTACATATGTATTCTAACATAACTTTTTAACTTAACTCTTACTATCAACGTCCGCAAGAATACACATTGCCGCAGTTACTCCTTTCCTCTTTCGGCGAAGGTTTGTCCATTTCCATCTGTCACACATGTTAATAATGTAAGTTCGTAAAGTATAAAATCAGAAGCCTCAGTACAAGACTGACATATAGCAGAAACGAGATACGAGACAGAAAATGTTTAGAAGAAAAACTCCACTATCAATCTTATTATTGATAACTTGAAAACTCCTCACCTGATCTGTTCAACACTTTGAACAATCACTCTCACGTCTAATTCTAGACAAAAACGTTGATTACTATCAACAACTCTCTTCTCACTCAAGACTCTCTTTTTGCGGTAGAAGCTCTCCCTTTTCTGATGTTTTGCTGTACATTTATACTACTTGGAGGCAGATAACAACCTCCTAAATATCTACAAACAATCTTTATCTAAAACCAATATAAATACAAAATACAAGATCCTAAAATATCTCTAACTATTTCCTAGTATAATGCTGGCGCCTCTGATTTCACTCCTTCTTATTATTAAGTAAATATTCTGTTAAGATCTTCACTCAAAGCTGCTGACTGTAGAGGTTGTTGAGATAATATAGGCAGCCTTGGTTTGGGGATTTTGCCACATCAAAAACCTTCGGTAAATATATATTTACAGTTTCCCCCTTTTTTGATGTGAGCAAACTTTGTATGGTGAGATAATGTAGCATTCTTCCTTAAAACGGGCATTCCCCCTGAAGATGTTAAAACCTTACAGCACTTGAATGAGATTTGGTTAATCAAGTAACATATTCAAATTACTTACCATATTTCCCCCTTTTGCGAAATCAAAAAATGGTACTAAAAAGTCTATCTCACGGAGTGTAAAAAAGCATGCAAGATCATCAAAATGGCATTTTATACAAATTCATGCGTAGGAACACAGAAACATAAGTATAGGCTGTCCATAGAAAAGGCAATGAATAGAATAAAAGTGTCGCCGGGTCAGGCTAAGGCTGACTAGGAAGCTGGCTATCGAAATGAAAAGGCAATGAGGTAAATTTACACATACTTAAGATACTAAGCTTCTTCAAATTTCTTCATCTGCTGAGGTAGACAGGCCAGAAGCTCTGAGGGTTGTGAAGACACACCCAAAGCCTTTAGGGGTTGTTTAACAATGCACTGATCATCGTTCAGTTCAAGACTCATCTTCGAAAGAGTTAAGGATCCAATCATGATTATGATCCAGAGGCGTAGACATGACAACATCCAGAGTACAACTTGAACAATTATTTTTGTTAATCTTTTGCAACATATTACAAATCATAATTGGACAATACTGATACGAATCTTCGTTTGTAGGGTGTAGATAATTCCTTTATTTCTTCCCACTAAACCTCAGTCTAGTCTTGGACCAAGTTGTTCAGCCTTGTGCTGAAGCAAATCTAGCATCTGATGTTGGATAATGCTTGTACAACCAGAATCGAATCACCCCTTTTTTATGAGACTATTCGAGAATCCTTTATGGGATAGGAAGAAAAGACTAGCAAAAATACCAGTATGAAAGCCATTGGTGAGGTAAATTGTGTGCAACAAAGAAACTGGAAAAATGGTACGGGAATCTTGTGGAGAAAATGGTGAGTGAAAAGTGACCAACGAAAGTGGGTTCTATGCTGAGGGGACAGTTGGTCAGGTACGGATAACCGGAAAGATAAGTGGTGGTAACAAATGGATAGTGCCACCAGATGTTCAATGTTCCAACTTAGAATTTGATCCAGATCAGCCAAATTAATAATCAAGAGATGCCACGGAAAGAGAAGTAATCCTCACTTTATTATAGAGTGAAATGAAATAATAAAATATACGTCACGCTCCACTCACTCTAAAGTACCAATTCTGATGCACACAATAGAAGTCAATACGATAAATAAAAAGAATACACCTTTGTCAACATTGAGCATCCACAGTGCAAGACTGAATGAGGATAATGTTTCGTGTGGAAAAGCTTTGGTGAAAGTGCTTGCCAATTGTTGATCAGTGGCACAATGAGGGAGATCCACAATATTCTTGCCAACTTGATTTTGAGAAAAGTAATGACGAATCTCAATATGTATAATCAAGGAATATTGAACTAAATCCTTCGTCAGTGCAATACTGAAGAGAGTATCGTAGTAGATTGGCACAGGAGACTGAGGAACACCATAGTCAGCCAATTGATATTGAAGGTAGAGGATGTGGGCGCATCAAGCAGTAGCAACGATATATACCGCTTCAATGTGGGAGAGTGCAATATGTGATTGCCTCTTAGAAGAACCAAGACACCGGGCTTGAGCTGACCAATTTGAGGCAGAATCGGAAATAATTTTTTTCAGTCTCGATCTGTGAAAGACCTTAGGAAGAAGGCAGATCCTACATGAAAAACCAAACCAAAGTTAGTAGAGTGTGATTTCCTTTCATATGACAAGAACATCCAAACTCCATCAGCCGCAAATTTGGAACTTTATTATCCTGAAAAGAGAAAACAGTTAGTGCCGCTTAGGGACCCATTGTTGTCTGGGACGTCTATGATTGATATAAAGCTGAGCATATTTAACAGTATCAGACTGAGCAAGTCGAGCATTCTTGCGTTGAAGCTTATGACATGAACGAATATGGTGACCATGTATATGACAATAACTACATTCAACCCTTACATGTGAAGTAACATTCATAGCAGTGCTATATGAAGTTCGTGGATGAAAAACACTAGGATATCTTGTAGGATCAGTCCTAGTCTGTGAACTTTGTTTCTGGGGTAAAACATTAGACGTCGATGAAGTAGTTCCATAAAACCCTAGACCAGCACGTCCTTGATTAGGTCGACCTACCATTTCATTAAGTTTAGCTTTTCCTTTATACCAAGAGGGATTTTTCAAAGTCATAATGTCTAATTTTCTACTAAGTGCATCATACTACCTTTGTAGATCAACATTATCCTGACGTATCCACTCATTATCAGCTTTGAGTGATTGAATTTCTTTTTCTGCCCACTCAGGAATAGAACTCAGTTTAGTGCTGACGGGTGCAGTAAACGTGGATTGAACAACCTTAGCTGAGTTTAAGACTAACTGAGATGCCAACTCCTTATTTTGTTCTTTCAAAACAATAATCTCTTCTTGTAGTTTACTAATCACAGTATGAGACTCAGTGTTATGTCCCTGTTTCACTTCCAAATCCCTAATTTTCGAAAGAGCATCTTTCAACACATCAAACACTTGTGACTTAGTAGAACTATCATAAAAATCATTCAAGCTTTGAGAACTTACCTGATCCCTAATGAGAGATTGAAGAGCCTTATCTCCAGCCATCAAACACATAGTTCCATCATATTTGGCAGTGTCAGTATGAGACCGATGGATTGCAGTCATGCAATAATGTGCTGCATTGCTTTCTATGCCATCTGATTCAGTATCACTCTCATCCCATACGGCTGCTTCCATGCGTGACTCACATCCTCGATGTTGTGGAGGTTTTGATGGTAAAGGACAATCCTTTATCAAATGTCCTATTTTGTGACATCGGAAACATTCATGCTTGTTGGTATTATACTCACGTTTAGAATTTTCACCGTGGTGACCTCCACGTTTTCGACTAAGAATACGCTTCAGTCCTTGTGCTAGCATAGTGATCTCATTCTCCATGTCATCATCATACTCCCAGTATGGTGTCTCTACGTTAATCTTTGCCTTTAGTGCAAGATCCTTGTGCACCACTAGATTTTGTTCCTCCATCTTGCTTTCATGAACCATCAAATCTGAACACAATTCTTCAAATGACATAGATGATAATTCTTTCATTTTCTCAAGAAGTGATGTATAGTTAAGCCAATCTTTGGTTAGTGAATCAAGAAATCTTTCATTAATAGTCTCATTAGAAAGAGTTACCCCAACCGTTTTGAGTTCCATAAGCACTTGATTGAACCTTTCCACCGTCAGTGCTAGACTCGCGCCCTCTGACATTTTAAAGTTGTTAAAATCTCGTTGAAACTGTTTCTCCTTGGCTTTGCGGATTGATTCCGTTCCTTGATAAGCAATCTTCAAGAAGTCCCATACTTCTTTTGCCGTTCTTATACCCAAGACTCTTCCTTGATCTTCGTCGGACAAGGAGGAGACAAGAATACGAAGAGCTTGTTTATTTTTGCTTAAAAGTTTTTCATCGGCTTCCGTCCATTGATCCTCAGGTTTGGTCTGTTTCACACCTTCAACAACCATAGTAGGTTTGTAATCACCTTGCGCCACCACCTTCCAAACCTTGTAATCCATGGACATCAACTGCGCTTCCATCTGTTCGCACCACTTGGAATAATTGAATTTCGTCAACCTTGGTGCTTTTACATAATACGAACTCATCTTTCACGATCTACCCAGAAGTGTTAACCTCTATATTGGGTAAACCTGCTCTGATACCACTTGTAAGTTCGTAAAGTATAAAATCAGAAGCCTCAGTACAAGACTGACAGAGAGCAGAAACGAGAAACGAGACAGAAAGTGTTTAGAAGAAAAACTCCGCTATCAATCTTATTATTGATAACTTGAAAACTCCTCACCTGATCTGTTCAACACTTTGAACAATCACTCTCACGTCTAATTCTAGACAAAAACGTTGATTACTATCAACAACTCTCTTCTCTCTCAAGACTCTCTTTTTGCGGTAGAAGCTCTACCTTTTCTGATGTTTTTGCTGTACATTTATACTACTTGGAGGCAGATAACAACCTCCTAAATATCTACAAACAATCTTTATCTAAAACCAATATAAATACAAAGTACAAGATCCTAAAATATCTCTAACTATTACCTAGTATAATGCTGGTGCCTCTGATTTCACTCCTTCTTATTATTAAGTAAATATTCTGTTAAGATCTTCAATCAAAGCTGCTGACTGTAGAGGTTGTTGAGATAATATAGGCAGCCTTGGTTTGGGGATTTTGCCACATCAAAAACCTTCGGTAAATATACATTTACAAATAATATGATCGTTTTCTTACTCAATCGTGGTTGTTTTGCTTTCTACATGCTATCAACCTGCCGTTAGTGTCTGGTTTATCAATTGTTTTTTTTTGAAAGAAAGTATCAATTGTTAAGGTTTAGCCAAATTTAACTTTGTTTCTCTTCTCCCATCTCTCCTGTCCTCAGGTTTCTGTTTGACCTCAAAAGCTCCAAATTGCTTATTTGATTTCTGTGGAATAATGGACCCCTTCTTTGATGTTTTTCCATCTTTTCCCTCCCTCCTTTTAAACTCTAAAGCTCTATTACCGTCACTGTTTTTGTCCATACCAAACTATGTGCATGTTCTGTTTTTGTCAGCCCGACTGAGATTGGAAGACAGTAAACGAAGAAGACTACTTGATTGAAGAAGAGAGGTTTTCAGTACAACGGAAGAAGGGGAGAAAAATGTAGCGAATGAATCTGTAGCACATTACACCCCGGACTACCGAGTATATATATATATGTAGCCTATACAAGATAGCGGGTCTGTATTACAATAACATAAGTGACAAATATAACAATCTATTATATATACACTATGTTATCCTAATACCCCGCAAGACTTAGATTTTAATAAATATAAGTCTTGTCTTCATGTAGAATGCATGCAGAGCTTTGGTAATGTGGTCATGTATAGTTTCCCAGTCAGCGGCTTTGTTAATATGTCCGTCAATTGCTTGGAAGCTGGAATGTAGTCCACTTGAATCAGCCCCACCTGCAGTTCCTCTCGCACATAGTGACAATCGAGCTCTATGTGCTTGGTTCTTTTGCGTGCCACCAGGTTCTTGGCGATGTGAATTGTAGAAAGATTATCATACTTTAGTGGCACAGGTTTGCTGGGAACTTCGAGTTCATGTAGAAGCCGGGTCAACCAACTTAATTCGGTTGTGACTTGCTGCATGGACTGGTACTCTGCTTCGGCTGAGCAGAGGGTGACGAAAACTTGTGAAATACCCCAAACCTTGATATGTTGTTAAACATTTAAACTATGGTATGTAAAGGCTAAAAAGTGCCTTAGAAACATCAGTGAACAATTTAAACCATAGTAGAGTGCAATAAGGCACTAAGACACAGCTTGAGCAAAACATGCTCTAAGCATGGAGTGAACTTGGTTAGGACCCAAAGAGCCTACCAGGACTTAATAATATTCAATTATGATTTATTAAGGCTAATTAAGTCCTTAGGAAACCTTGGTAGACAATTAAACCAAACAAAACACAAATAAATGCCTTAAAGTCAATATGGGCAAAAATGTGCTCTAAGCTTGGGATAAATTTGCATAAGACCTAATGGTCATGCCTATACCTTACAAATATGTTAATGAACATATTAAATCAATTACCAAAGAAAACCAAGCTTGAAAACAAGTTAAAACACAAAAAGTGCTTTAAGGAGTCTTAAAGCACGTTTTTGAAAAATTGTCCTGTAAATGAGTTTTGAATGGCTAAATGTCCATCATTACTCTTTAATTAACATGTGTACTATATAGTATCACATTTGGAAGTCTATATCAATGGTAAATCAAAAATTTCACATCTATGTGCCTTGTTTTAGTGAATAGTAACTAAAATAAGCTAGTTTGTAACATATGTTGTTATAAGTAATTAAATTGGTCAACAAAGGCCATATATATGTTATATATTAAAGGGGGCACGGTTTTTAGAGGGTGAGTCACCATACCAAGTCAGCCAATTAAAAGAAAGAAAGAAAAGTAAGTAAAAGGTTACTTTTTGCCTTAAAACATAAATATCTCCAAAGCTTACCTCTCTCCTCACTTTTCCTTCATTTCTCCTTGCTCCCACCGTCACTTATCTCCATCCTCCCTTCTCCATCTCGTTTTGCTACAGCAAGTACCAATTCTCCATCTTTGAATGCTTGTAACTCATGACTCCATGATCCAAATTCAATTTCAAGACTACCATTCTTCTAGTTGGAGCAAGCTCTTCATTTCCCTCTTTTCAAATCTTCAAGAACTCAATTTTGGTGCCATGGAGATTCACCATTGAAGGAGATTGAGCTCATATTTTCATGCCTTGCCATTCTCTTATGCTTCAAGGTAAGGAAAATCAAAGAAAAACCAAGTTTCCATTCATTTCCTTGTATAACCGAAAAATCACCTTACAATGGTGCATTACCTTGCTCTCTTCTTAGCTTAATTCAAACTTCAAAGGGCTAGGAGGAGTCCTATATTGCCACTTGTCCAAGCTCTCTTTCAAATTCCAAAGGTAATTATCAAATTTTAGTGTTTTTAGACACTTATGTAAACCTAGGGTTTAAATATGAGTTGGAGTATTAAACTTAATGCTCATTACCCTTATATGTGTATTGATTAGAAGATTGACAAGTGATAAAAGCCCTTGCCGATTTTCTATCAAGGAAGAACAAAGAAAAACAAGTGGGAAGTCTTGAAAGAAAAGAGGTAAATGTGTTAACCTAATGTGGTTTAAATGCCTAGGAAAATGGAGCTTGATTTGCTTAATAAAATGCCTAAAGAGCTAATGGTAAATGAGTTAGCAAAATGCTCTCAAGGAGTTTATTAAGGGCATATGTATTGTTGGGTGTAATTGCAGGTCAAAGGCAAATATAATGTGGGAAATTCAGTGTTTATGGTTTATGCAATTTAAGGGCCTAAGAGCCATGTTATTTAAGGGCCTAAGTTCCAAGCAATTTAAGTTTATGCACTATATTGTGATGTAGTGTAGTTTAAAGGTTTACTTGTGTGTAAAGAGCATTGTTGAGAAGATGAATGTCTTGGTTGTCAAAAGGTGAAAAACTATGTGTTTTGGTGTAAGGTGATACAAGAGAACCCATGGCGAAATTTAGTCGATAAACAAAGGAGTTTTGTGTAGTAATGAGATTTTATGACCTAGAAGGTGCTAGGAATGGTTAAGTGTGAAGATGGTGAATTAAGGTGTTCTTAAGTGTTAAGATGCCTTGGGCATAATCTTGGAGGATTTAGAAATCAAATGAGTGTTTTATACACACCAAAGTTATGATATGTGAATTATTAAGTCTTGTTAAAGTTTAGGTAAACAAAGGAAAAGTAATGCCTTGTGAAGGTCTAAGTGTAAACTTGTGGATATAGAAGGAGTTATGTAATGGAGATGTTTGTGAGGAATGACGCTTGGAGTAGATGTGATGGTGGTGAGAAAACATTTAGTTAGTTGTTATCATAAGTATAAACCACCACTTAGGAACTTAGGGAAAAACATTACAAGTGTTAGGAATTTTGCAAGAATTTGAGTGAATGATCAAGGAGCTTGATGGTGGGTCAACTAATGAGTTTAATGGATGATTTAAGAGGGTGTTTAAGTGCCCAAATGGTGTTAGAACATATAAGGGAACTTGTGGAGGAGTTTGGAATAAGATAGGCATTTTAGGAGAGTTTCTGCAGCCGACCTACCCAGGGGACCGACCCCAGTCTGGGTCGGTCGGGCTGAAACTGTGAACTTAGATGATCTCTGCAGCCGACCTACCCAGGGGGTGGGTCGGTCGGACCTTAAAAAAAAAATTAATTTTAAAAATGTTAAGTGGTATTAGTGGTATGCCATTAAGAGAGTATTGATGGCTAGAAAGATAAATATATATGGACTTGAGAGATTAAATTAAGTAAGATGATTTAAATGTTAAGGTTATAAAATGATATGTAAAGGGGATTGTTAAGTAATGATGTTATAAGATTGTTAAGGACATGTTAAGTGAGTTATAATGACAATTTAGTGGAGGAAAAATTGTATTAAAATGTAAAAGTAAAACAAGTTAAAATGTGAAGTTATATAACCAAATTAACTAAATTAACGGGGATAAGTTATAAGCATTAGACTTTAAACAATCATGTTACCCGATGTTAATAAAAGTAATGTAATGTTATCAGTTGTTCAAGAATTGCTCGAGGAACATAAGTGGACATGATAAAGTGGACTCCGGTGACAGGTATGGTTTTCTTGCAACCTGTGTCCTACCGGATTACACCGGCTTGTATGCCAATGTGTTTTTCTGTATGTTTGCCACGTTGTAAGATTAAACATGTAATGAGTTTACAGTAATTCATTTATGTGGCGTGTACAACTCCGATACCATTTAACCTCGGAAGTGTTAACCTTAGTTAACTGAGTCTAGGATCACATGAGAGTTCGGTATTCGGAGTAAATGACCCGAACCATGGGACGTACTAACCACGGCTATGCGTGTGTTAATTGTGTGATATGTGTATGTGAATGTAGGAATCTCCCTTGTGTGTGTAACCCAGTTGTAATACTGTATGGTGCGAAGATGTGATAGACTCCATAGTGGGGTTCTAACTAATATCTAAAGAAGTATGTACTAACAGTGGTGAGGAATCCGGTTGGCCGGTCGCGCGTTGTTTGGGAGAGGGTATCCTTCTTAGCCTTACCCTTCTCTTTGTTATGGTTGTTTCCCTCACGGGTTATGATCTCCCATTAGCTATTCCAAAGCTTAGCTATTCTGACTTATGATCGGTTTAGGGGGAACATGTGTTTGTGTGGTGTGTTCGGGCCTCCAACCCGAACCATCTTAACTTAAGTTACTCGTCCGACTATTAGGACGGTAATGAGTGTTGTTGTTGATGTATAACGAGCTTACCATGAGGGTGACACCATTCTAGGCTAACCAGTGAATTAACTATGTTTGGGTCGGTTCCTAAGAGGACCGTTCCCGTTATTATGTGATGTGTTGCAAAGCAATTCCTATTGTGATGTTATCATGTGCACGTGGAAACGTGAAGGGTGTTGTTATGTTTTGTTATGCGAGGAATAATATGTTATAAAATATGGAGTGTGTGGATCATGGAAATGAATTCCAGTTTGTGATATGAGGCGTTTGAGGATAACCCGATTATTGGGTAGTTGTCGTCTATTAAGGAAGTAGCTCCATTAGAGGAGGAACACTCTAGGGATAATGAATACCGTGAGTGACTTATTAAATAAGGATGTATTATCCGTTTGTTGAGCCATTGAGGCGAATGTTATGTGTTGTGTGTTTACAGTTGCATGCATGATTTAATATAATCAATCGCATGCTAAGACGACAATTAGTGTGTGCGTGGCCCGGTAGCATGTGGGCGGCAGGACCATACCAGCAAAGGTGCTGAGCCCCTTGGGGGCCACCTTTCTCTTCTTTCCTTTCAGGTTCAAGGAGCTGGAAGCCGTTCGAGAGTAGGACGGGGTAGTCGTTGTACATGGGTAATCATTTAAGTTGTATATAGTAGGTGTAGTAAGACCGAAACTGTTATCGGCATCAATTTGTAAATACTCGGTACAGTTGGAAGGCTTTTGTATGTTGGTTGTTGTTAATGAAAAGGGTATAGTAATGTACAGTTGCTCGGGAATCTAGTCCATCAGACCGGTACAATGTAAATGTAATAGCCTTGTTAGCCACGTGGGTGGTTAACGGCGTGTAACACCAACGAGTTAGTTATGTGAAGTAGTATACTTTCCGCTGCAGAATGTTGTTATGTGTATGTTGTTGGATGGGGTGTTACAAAAAGTGGTATCAGAGCGAAGTATCACTCTGATGACTGAATTACCGAGCTTAGGAAGTACTGAGTTAAGATTTTAGTACCTTGGGTTAAGGGTTGAGTGATAGCGTGAGAGATACGCTAGTTAGGTATTACCAGTGCGTACTGGAAACCTACAATATCCTTCCCGCCCTCCACAAACCCCTGTTTTATAACTCGGGGAACCACGCCAGAGAGATGGAAGTCCTCTCTTACTCGGGAACACCCGATCTGGCTGTTATTAAACACCTCTAAAGGTACGGAGAACCTGTCATACGGTAGATCCCGAAAACTGAGAATCCGGAGACGGTTCCCATCAGAATAATGTTAACCGCATTTAATAGCGAAGAATGAAGAATCTTGTGTATAGAAGAATAGAATTTCCGGAAACCTGGGTCGACATGCCGAGCAGTCGAGAACAACCAGCTTGCAACGCACTGACCGTGCAACAGGCAAGAAGTGAAGTAATGGAACCCGAGACAAGTGTCTACGGGACCACAGTTGTTAAATGATACACCAACGGTATACCAACCGACAAAGGAACTACAACGTAGTGCCCAAACAAGAGACAAGTCTCAGTAACCACGACAATGCGTGGAACGGGCTACGAAGAGGAAACAATACAAAAAAAAGGGGTCTTCCAGAATGGGAAACACCCTAGTTAGTGATTATCATGTAAAGACAGTGAGAAGTCATGGAGGAATTATTATCAAGACTGTAAGATCAAGTGAGGGCCAACAAGGCCACTGATGACAGTGCGGGTAAAAACAATACCACAACCGGTATGTGTTGAACCGATAGCCAGTTAACATGGCGCACTTGCCCTGGCAAGTGCTGCTATAACAGGGCTGTTCGGGGAAGTTTTAACAACTACAAAGTGCTTGGTAAAGTACCACGAAGTTAAGTGTGATCATTATGACCATGGAAGGGCTTAACAGCCTAATCTCTGTAATTGTAAAGTAACCAGTCAGTAAGAAGCTAGATTTGGTTAAGGTAAGAAGATGTTGTGAAACCATGAAAATTTTCTTTCAAACTCAGATTTATTTCAAACTTTTCCTTCAAACCAGATTTTCTTTCAAACCAAACTTCTTTCTAACCTTCTTCTAAACCAAACCAGTAAAACCAAGGGCAGTTGATAAGAATTAACAATGGATAAACTTTCCCTCGATTAAGTTCGGGAAGCATGGAATGAATATGTCAAGGGACAATATAAGGGAGTTGACAACAGAATACTTCACCTAGGCGTGTGACGGACACTACGAGTGTACCAACTGAATTGTGGGACGACCGCACTCCGATAGGAGCTTGTGGGCTGACAGACCTACTTTTGGGTTAGTTGGGTAAGTAGTAATGTATCAGTATGGTACCCCACATATGTATACAAGTAGAGTCCGAAACACGGGAAGTAGTCGACTCCGTACTACGGTCAGCAGTATAAGTCAAAGAAGAACTAAGGATTACCATGAATGGTTGAAGTTAAGGAACTCAGTTATGTTAACAAGACTAAAGGAATTGGTGAATTCCTTTCAACGAAATGCTTAAGAGTCAGGAGGTGCGAAGTGCACTAACTGTAATGTAAAGACATCGTATACGTCTTAAGGATCCTCAGGGATAAACATGTTAGCTGGAACGGTGACCCAGCCTGTCCATGGCTAAGCAGATGCCTAATGTGGACACATTAATGTGCAATGAACGGGATGAACTCCTAGAATGAGTACCTACACTACCAGGAAGTGTTGATCTTCACAGAAGAAGAATAAACCAGTTGAGAACGCAAAACGGCGTGGCTAACGGAATGTACCAATAAGTGTGAACTAGATGTAAAGGCATAACTTAGCAACACCCAGGAGTGATCCTTGAAGGGTGTTTGCATCAACGATAATTGAACAAGATAACGTGATAGAAACACGAGGGTTGAAACTAACACCTAGTTTAGACATAAGTTGTCAGGAGACGGACTGACAATCCTAAGGGGCATCCCATGAAAGGAAATGGAATGCAACGACCTTGTCATGGAGCTCAGTATAATATCCAAACCATATAATGTTGTACAGAGAAGTACATGTGTGTGGACAGCCTACAATGAGCCCAGCTCAAGGCAAATAAGGCTTATAAGCCATAAGCAAGATATGTTATATAAATTAGATTGATTGCAGAAGTTTATGTTGTATAAGGGATAGAGTGGTAAACGAACCACTGCATTAAGAGTGGGGATACCTCTCGATATTGTGAGACCGCAGGAGCGGTAGTTATGTGAATCAAGTTCAAGAAATATGTTAAGGATGGACGATGTTATTATTGAAAGAGAGCAGTTAGCTTAGTAGTATGTGGTATAAAGTGAAGCACCGAGCTAAATAACGTCGTTTGAGACTCGAGTGAGCAACGCTCAAGGAGCATTCGGTAGTCATCCAAATGAATGACGAACATAATGTGAATAAATAAGTATATGTGTGGAAGTTAATGTGACAGTAAATACCATGTAAGTTATTGTTATACAATAAATAAGAGCACGGTACGTAGCAAGCGACCGTTGTATAAGTGTTGTTAAATAATGATGTGGCAGATAAGACCAGTTATGAGTTAAACTTAGTAGAGATGCAAGATGAGCGATGTTAAACAGACTGGGCAATAAGCCAGTGGTAGGTACTATGTGATGAGGAACTCAGTGTGAATTCCATGGCGAATCGCATAAGGGATTTACTGTCAAGAGTTTACACCTGCACTGTATGACTGAGTGTTTTGGTATTGCACTTGCGCAGTAATGATCGAGTGGGATAGCTAGGAATTGGAAACATGTTAATTGTGGTAGAGTAACGCTATAATGACCGATGCATAGGAAATGCAAGATCGCACCAATGAAAGGATACTTGTACAAAACCAAATGTGGAGGCATGATTAAGAATAAGTGACTACAGTAGCACTAAATACCAAATATCGGTATGGGAATATACCCACAAGTTGTAAATAGCTGAGAGAGCACTACACACTAGGTAGTAGCTCAATACAACCGACAGTAAGTCGGAGGGAACAAGTCAATCATTGTGAAATACATAACTGTATACACAGTAAATTTATGGAAGTGGATAGAAAGTTTTATAACTCACGAATTCGCTAACGGTAAGAGATACCACGCGTCGGTGAGAAACCATTGTTACAAGATGAAGGTGCAATTGGGGATGTACAATACAGTAAGAATAACAAATGGGGCAATTAGCTATTAAATTAGAGAGTTTCGCAGCAGAAACTAGTGAGCCAGTGATTCAAGTGTTGAATGTACGTGGTGAACAAGAGTGAATGGCTAATTAAACGCCTAGAAGCCTAACAGGCCAGAATTGAAACCAACTAAGAGTTCAAACAACCTCCAATGAGAATTCTTGGTTTAGGAACTAAACCGCCAATATGGTTAAGATCCTCTAATCAGAATCCATTGGGTAATAGACCGCGTGGAAGTTAAAACACTTCACGACGCAGCAGAACATTTTAAGCCAATGTTTAGTGATTGATTACGTGGGCGTAATCCCTTTTAAGGGGGGTAGAGCGCAAAACCACTTAGTGTGTATTACCGTACAAGTGTACGTGATTTATGTTGTGCATAGCACAAAATAATTTGTTTTGATGATTGGTGTGTGTGTTACGTAAACATACGCATTCATTCATGGTTTAATTGTGGTAATTGCGCACAGAAGATGCGAATACCATTGTGATAAGTGTGTGTATTTGTTAACAGTTGTGTGTGATAGTACAAGTGTGGGGAGTAGAGAAACTCCCGGGGAACAAACCCGACAGTGTATAAATGTGAAAAAACGTGTGTTGTATTTTGATAAAATATATGTGTATATAATTATATAGTGATTCATGAAAGGGCATGAACCGACATAGAACCTAGTGAGAATAAGATTCCTAGGTAACAACATTAAAGTGAATGGAAAATTGATAGACGAAGTTCTATCCCTTGGAGATGTATGATCATGATTAGAATGATTAAAAAGATAGAAAATTGGAAATGAGTGATTTATTGATACTTGAAATTGAGTGGGAGGTGGAACTTGATTTGCATGCGATCAAGGGAAGCCGAACACAAATTGGGGTGGAAGGATAGTTCAACACTGATGCTGATCACATCAGGGTTGGATGATTCTTGAAGCTCCCTAAGTGGTCACAAATAACCACGCTAAGAAAAGAAGCAAAGAGCATAAGTTGGACTTGGAGTTGTGTGTGTTTTCAAAAAGGATTTTGAATTGGTATTTATAAAACGTCGATAAATATTTTACATAGTTAAAGTTCTCTTACTTAACCTCATAAGGAAATTTTAAATTTAAGTGATTGTTTTGATCTCCCAAAGGCACGGGGACGGAAGGTGTCCATCGCGACCGGGTTCTGCGGGATCACAGTGTATATCAAAGATATTTTTGATTGTTATACATGCTATGACATGTTGTGTGGTATATGTAATAAATGTTATTTTGACCTTGAGTTCCAAAAGTGTATGTTATCAAGACCTATGAGTCTAAATGTGTTGTGTTACATAGACCTATGTGTCTAAAGGTTGTTATGTTACCCAAGACCAGAGAGTCTAAGGGTTGTTATGTATGTGCAAATATTGTTAAGATACCCGGACCATTGAGTCCGAGGTTATCATGTAAGTATGTTATGTTATGTTATGTACCTATGTGAATATGTTACCCGGACCATTAAGTCCGAGGTTGTAATGTAAAGTACGTTTGATTATGGAAGTTTATTTCCAAGTGTTTCCTGCGTTCTAAACCTAATGATGTGTGGGAAGTGTGAACTTCGAGGACGAAGTTCTTTTAAGGGGGGTAGATTGAAATACCCCAAACCTTGATATGTTGTTAAACATTTAAACTATGGTATGTAAAGGCTAAAAAGTGCCTTAGAAACATCAGTGAACAATTTAAACCATAGTAGAGTGCAATAAGGCACTAAGACACAGCTTGAGCAAAAACATGCTCTAAGCTTGGAGTGAACTTGGTTAGGACCCAAAGAGCCTACCAAGACTTAATAATATTCAATTATGATTTATTAAGGCTAATTAAGTCCTTAGGAAACCTTGGTAGACAATTAAACCAAACAAAACACAAATAAATGCCTTAAAGTCAATATGGGCAAAAATGTGCTCTAAGCTTGGGATAAATTTGTATAAGACCTAATGGTCATGCCTATACCTTATAAATATGTTAATGAACATATTAAATCAATTACCAAAGAAAACCAAGCTTGAAAACAAGTTAAAACACAAAAAGTGCTTTAAGGAGTCTTAAAGCACGTTTTTGAAAAATTGTCCTGTAAATGAGTTTTGAATGGCTAAATGTCCATCATTACTCTTTAATTAACATGTGTACTATATAGTATCACATTTGGAAGTCTATATCAATGGGAAATCAAAAATTTCACATCTATGTGCCTTGTTTTAGTGAATAGTAACTAAAATAAGCTAGTTTGTAACATATGTTGTTATAAGTAATTAAATTGGTCAACAAAGGCCATATATATGTTATATATTAAAGGGGGCACGGTTTTTAGAGGGTGAGTCACCATACCAAGTCAGCCAATTAAAAGAAAGAAAGAAAAGTAAGTAAAAGGTTACTTTTTGCCTTAAAACATAAATATCTCCAAAGCTTACCTCTCTCCTCACTTTTCCTTCATTTCTCCTTGCTCCCACCGTCACTTATCTCCATCCTCCCTTCTCCATCTCGTTTTGCTACAGCAAGTACCAATTCTCCATCTTTGAATGCTTGTAACTCATGACTCCATGATCCAAATTCAATTTCAAGACTACCATTCTTCTAGTTGGAGCAAGCTCTTCATTTCCCTCTTTTCAAATCTTCAAGAACTCAATTTTGGTGCCATGGAGATTCACCATTGAAGGAGCTTGAGCTCATATTTTCATGCCTTGCCATTCTCTTATGCTTCAAGGTAAGGAAAATCAAAGAAAAACCAAGTTTCCTTTCATTTCCTTGTATAACCGAAAAATCACCTTACAATGGTGCATTACCTTGCTCTCTTCTTAGCTTAATTCAAACTTCAAAGGGCTAGGAGGAGTCCTATATTGCCACTTGTCCAAGCTCTCTTTCAAATTCCAAAGGTAATCATCAAATTTTAGTGTTTTTAGACACTTATGTAAACCTAGGGTTTAATATGAGTTGGAGTATTAAACTTAATGCTCATTACCCTTATATGTGTATTGATTAGAAGATTGACAAGTGATAAAAGCCCTTGCCGATTTTCTATCAAGGAAGAACAAAGAAAAACAAGTGGGAAGTCTTGAAAGAAAAGAGGTAAATGTGTTAACCTAATGTGGTTTAAATGCCTAGGAAAATGGAGCTTGATTTGCTTAATAAAATACCTAAAGAGCTAATGGTAAATGAGTTAGCAAAATGCTCTCAAGGAGTTTATTAAGGGCATATGTATTGTTGGGTGTAATTGCAGGTCAAAGGCAAATATAATGTGGGAAATTCAGTGTTTATGGTTTATGCAATTTAAGGGCCTAAGAGCCATGTTATTTAAGGGCCTAAGTGCCAAGCAATTTAAGTTTATGCACTATATTGTGATGTAGTGTAGTTTAAAGGTTTACTTGTGTGTAAAGAGCATTGTTGAGAAGATGAATGTCTTGGTTGTCAAAAGGTGAAAAACTATGTGTTTTGGTGTAAGGTGATACAAGAGAACCCATGGCGAAATTTAGTCGATAAACAAAGGAGTTTATGTGTAGTAATGAGATTTTATGACCTAGAAGGTGCTAGGAATGGTTAAGTGTGAAGATGGTGAATTAAGGTGTTCTTAAGTGTTAAGATGCCTTGGGCATAATCTTGGAGGATTTAGAAATCAAATGAGTGTTTTATACACACCAAAGTTATGATATGTGAAGTATTAAGTCTTGTTAAAGTTTAGGTAAACAAAGGAAAAGTAATGCCTTGTGAAGGTCTAAGTGTAAACTTGTGGATATAGAAGGAGTTGTGTAATGGAGGTGTTTGTGAGGAATGACGCTTGGAGTAGATGTGATGGTGGTGAGAAAACATTTTAGTTAGTTGTTATCATAAGTATAAACCACCACTTAGGAACTTAGGGAAAAACATTACAAGTGTTAGGAATTTTGCAAGAATTTGAGTGAATGATCAAGGAGCTTGATGGTGGGTCAACTAATGAGTTTAATGGATGATTTAAGAGGGTGTTTAAGTGCCCAAATGGTGTTAGAACATATAAGGGAACTTGTGGAGGAGTTTGGAATAAGATAGGCATTTTTAGGAGAGTTTCTGCAGCCGACCTACCCAGGGGACCGACCCCAGTCTGGGTCGGTCGGGCTGAAACTGTGAAGTTGGATGTTCTCTGCAGCCGACCTACCCGGGGGGTGGGTCGGTCGGACCTTAAAAAAAAATTAATTTTAAGAATGTTAAGTGGTATTAGTGGTATGCCATTAAGAGAGTATTGATGGTTAGAAAGATAAATATATATGGACTTGAGAGATTAAGTTAAGTAAGATGATTTAAATGTTAAGGTTATAAAATGATATGTAATGAGGGGGTTAAGTAATGATGTTATAAGATTGTTAAGGACATGTTAAGTGAGTTATAATGACAATTTAGTGGAGGAAAATTGTATTAAAATGTAAAAGTAAAACAAGTTAAAATGTGAAGTTATATAACTTAACTAAATTAACGGGGATAAGTTATAAGCATTAGACTTTAAACAATCATGTTACCCCGATGTTAATAAAAGTACATGTAATGTTATCAGTTGTTCGAGAATTGCTCGAGGAACATAAGTGGACATGATAAAGTGGACTCCGGTGACAGGTATGGTTTTCTTGCAACCTGTGTCCTACCGGATTACACCGGCTTGTATGCCAATGTTTTTCTGTATGTTTGCCACGTTGTAAGATTAAACATGTAATGAGTTTACAGTAATTCATTTATGTGGCGTGTACAACTCCGATACCATTTAACCTCGGAAGTGTTAACCTTAGTTAACTGAGTCTAGGATCACATGAGAGTTCGGTATTCGGAGTAAATGACCCGAACCATGGGACGTACTAACCACGGCTATGCGTGTGTTAATTGTGTGATATGTGTATGTGAATGTAGGAATCTCCCTTGTGTGTGTAACCCAGTTGTAATACTGTATGGTGCGAAGATGTGATAGACTCCATAGTGGGGTTCTAACTAATATCTAAAGTAAGTATGTACTAACAGTGGTGAGGAATCCGGTTTGGCCGGTCGCGCGTTGTTTGGGAGAGGGTATCCTTCTTAGCCTTACCCTTCTCTTTGTTATGGTTGTTTCCCTCACGGGTTATGATCTCCCATTAGCTATTCCAAAGCTTAGCTATTCTGACTTATGATCGGTTTAGGGGGAACATGTGTTTGTGTGGTGTGTTCGGGCCTCCAAACCCGAACCATCTTAACTTAAGTTACTCGTCCGACTATTAGGACGGTAATGAGTGTTGTTGTTGATGTATAACGAGCTTACCATGAGGGTGACACCATTCTCTAGGCTCACCAGTGAATTAACTATGTTTGGGTCGGTTCCTAAGAGGACCGTTCCCGTTATGTTATGTGATGTTGTTGCAAAGCAATTCCTATTGTGATGTTATCATGTGCACGTGGAAACGTGAAGGGTGTTGTTATGTTTTGTTATGCGAGGAATATTATATGTTATAAAATATGGAGTGTGTGGATCATGGAAATGAATTCCAGTTTGTGATATGAGGCGTTTGAGGATAACCCGATTATTGGGTAGTTGTCGTCTATTAAGGAAGTAGCTCCATTAGAGGAGGAACACTCTAGGGATAATGAATACCGTGAGTGACTTATTAAATAAGGATGTATTATCCGTTTGTTGAGCCCATTGAGGCGAAATGTTATGTGTTGTGTGTTTACAGTTGCATGCATGATTTAAATATAATCAATCGCATGCTAAGACGACAATTAGTTGTGCGTGGCCCGGTAGCATGTGGGCTGCGGGATTACCATACCAGCAAAGGTGCTGAGCCCCTTGGGGGCCACCCTTTCTCTTTTTCCTATTTCAGGTTCAAGGAGCTGGAAGCCGTTCGAGAGTAGGACGGGGTAGTCGTTGTACATGGGTAATCATTTAAGTTGTATATATACAGTAGGTGTAGTAAGACCGAAATGTTATCGGCATCAATTTGTAAATACTCGGTACAGTTGGAAGGCTTTTGTATGTTGGTTGTTGTTAATGAAAGGGTATAGTAATGTACAGTTGCTCGGGAATCTAGTCCATCAGACCGGTACAATGTAAATGTAATAGCCTTGTTAGCCACGTGGGTGGTTAACGGCGTGTAACACCAACGAGTTAGTTATGTGGTAGTAGTAGTATACTTTCCGCTGCAGAATGTTGTTATGTGTATGTTGTTGGATGGGGTGTTACAAAAAGTGGTATCAGAGCGAAGTATCGCTCTGATGACTGAATTACCGAGCTTAGGAAGTACTGAGTTAAGATTTTAGTACCTTGGGTTAAGGGTTGAGTGATAGCGTGAGAGATACGCTAGTTAGGTATTACCAGTGCGTACTGGAAACCTACAATATCCTTCCCGCCCTCCACAAACCCCTGTTTTATAACTCGGGGAACCACGCCAGAGAGATGGAAGTCCTCTCTTACTCGGGAACACCCGATCTGGCTGTTATTAAACACCTCTAAAGGTACGGAGAACCTGTCATACGGTAGATCCCGAAAACTGAGAATCCCGGAGACGGTTCCCATCAGAATAATGTTAACCGCATTTAATAGCGAAGAATGAAGAATCTTGTGTATAGAAGAATAGAATTTCCGGCAACCTGGGTCGACATGCCGAGCAGTCGAGAACAACCAGCTTGCAACGCACTGACCGTGCAACAGGCAAGAAGTGAAGTAATGGAACCCGAGACAAGTGTCTACGGGACCACAGTTGTTAAATGATACACCAACGGTATACCAACCGACAAAGGAACTACAACGTAGTGCCCAAACAAGAGACAAGTCTCAGTAACCACGACAATGCGTGGAACGGGCTACGAAGAGGAAACAATACAAAAAAAGGGGTCTTCCAGAATGGGAAACACCCTAGTTAGTGATTATCATGTAAAGACAGTGAGAAGTCATCCGGAGGAATTATTATCAAGACTGTAAGATCAAGTGAGGGCCAACAAGGCCACTGATGACAGTGCGGGTAAAAACAATACCACAACCGGTATGTGTTGAACCGATAGCCAGTTAACATGGCGCACTTGCCCTGGCAAGTGCTGCTATAACAGGGCTGTTCGGGGAAGTTTTAACAACTACAAAGTGCTTGGTAAAGTACCACGAAGTTAAGTGTGATCATTATGACCATGGAAGGGCTTAACAGCCTAATCTCTGTAATTGTAAAGTACACCAGTCAGTAAGAAGCTAGATTTGGTTAAGGTAAGAAGATGTTGTGAAACCATGAAAATTTTCTTTCAAACTCAGATTTATTTCAAACTCTTTTCCTTCAAAACCAGATTTTCTTTCAAACCAACATTCTTTCTAACCTTTTCTAAACCAAACCAGTAAAACCAAGGGCAGTTGATAAGAATTCAAAAATGGATAAACTTTCCCTCGATTAAGTTCGGGAAGCATGGAATGAATATTGTCAAGGGACAATATAAGGGAGTTGACAACAGAATACTTCACCTAGGCGTGTGACGGACACTACAAGTGTACCAACTGAATTGTGGGACGACCGCACTCCGATAGGAGCTTGTGGGCCTGACAGACCTACTTTTGGGTTAGTTGGGTAAGTAGTAATGTATCAGTATGGTACCCCACATATGTATACAAGTAGAGTCCGAAACACGGGAAGTAGTCGACTCCGTACTACGGTCAGCAGTATAAGTCAAAGAAGAACTAAGGATTACCATGAATGGTTGAAGTTAAGGAACTCAGTTATGTTAACAAGACTAAAGGAATTGGTGAATTCCTTTCAACGAAATGCTTAAGAGTCAGGAGGTGCGAAGTGCACTAACTGTAATGTAAAGACATCGTATACGTCTTAAGGATCCTCAGGGATAAACATGTTAGCTGGAACGGTGACCCAGCCTGTCCATGGCTAAGCAGATGCCTAATGTGGACACATTAATGTGCAATGAACGGGATGAAACTCCTAGAATGAGTACCTACACTACCAGGAAGTGTTGATCTTCACAGAAGAAGATAATAAACCAGTTGAGAACGCAAACGGCGTGGCTAACGGAATGTACCAATAAGTGTGAACTAGATGTAAAGGCATAACTTAGCAACACCCAGGAGTGATCCTTGAAGGGTGTTTGCATCAACGATAATTGAACAAGATAACGTGATAGAAACACGAGGGTTGAAACTAACACCTAGTTTAGACATAAGTTGTCAGGAGACGGACTGACAATCCTAAGGGGCATCCCATGAAAGGAAATGGAATGCAACGACCTTGTCATGGAGCTCAGTATAATATCCAAACCATATAATGTTGTACAGAGAAGTACATGTGTGTGGACAGCCTACAATGAGCCCAGCTCAAGGCAAATAAGGCTTATAAGCCATAAGCAAGATATGTTATATAAATTAGATTGATTGCAGAAGTTTATGTTGTATAAGTGGATAGAGTGGTAAACGAACCACTGCATTAAGAGTGGGGATACCTCTCGATATTGTGAGACCGCAGGAGCGGTAGTTATGTGAATCAAGTTCAAGAAATATGTTAAGGATGGACGATGTTATTATTGAAAGAGAGCAGTTAGCTTAGTAGTATGTGTGTATAAAGTGAAGCACCGAGCTAAATAACGTCGGTTTGAGACTCGAGTGAGCAACGCTCAAGGAGCATTCGGTAGTCATCCAAATGAATGACGAACCATAATGTGAATAATATAAGTATAGGTGTGGAAGTTAATGTGACAGTAAATACCATGTAAGTTATTGTTATACAATAAATAAGAGCACGGTACGTAGCAAGCGACCGTTGTATAAGTGTTGTTAAATAATGATGTGGCAGATAAGACCAGTTATGAGTTAAACTTAGTAGAGATGCAAGATGAGCGATGTTAAACAGACTGGGCAATAAGCCAGTGGTAGGTACTATGTGATGAGGAACTCAGTGTGAATTCCATGGCGAATCGCATAAGGGATTTACTGTCAAGAGTTTACGCCTCTGCACTCTGTATGACTGAGTGTTTTGGTATTGCACTTGCGCAGTAATGATCGAGTGGGATAGCTAGGAATTGGAAACATGTTAATTGTGGTAGAGTAACGCTATAATGACCGATGCATAGGAAATGCAAGATCGCACCAATGAAAGGATACTTGTACAAAACCAAATGTGGAGGCATGATTAAGAATAAGTGACTACAGTAGCACTAAATACCAAATATCGGTATGGAATATACCCCAAATGTTGTAAATAGCTGAGAGAGCACTACACACTAGGTAGTAGCTCAATCTCAACCGACAGTAAGTCGGAAGGGAACAAGTCAATCATTGTGAAATACATAACTGTATACACAGTAAATTGTTATGGAAGTGGATAGAAAGTTTATAACTCACCGAATTCGCTAACGGTAAGAGATACCACGCGTCGGTTGAGAAACCATTGTTACCAAGATGAAGGTGACAATTGGGGATGTACAATACAGTAAGAATAACAAATGGGGCAATTAAGCTCTACAATTATTAGAGTTTCGCAGCGAAATAGTGAGCCAGTGATTCAAGGTTGAATGTACGTGGTGAACAGAGTGAATGGCTAATTATTAACGCCTAGAAGCTACAGGCCAGAATTGAAACCAACTAAGAGTTCAAACAACCTCCAATGAGAATTCTTGGTTTAGGAACTAAACCGCCAATATGGTTAAGATCCTCTAATCAGAATCCATTGGGTAATAGACCGCGTGGAAGTTAAAACACTTCACGACGGCAGAACATTTTAAGCCAATGTTTAGTGATTGATTACGTGGGCGTAATCCCTTTTAAGGGGGGTAGAGCGCAAAACCACTTAGTGTGTATTACCGTACAAGTGTATGTGATTTATGTTGTGCATAGCACAAAATAATTTGTTTTGATGATTGGTGCGTGTGTTACGTAAACATACGCATTCATTCATGGTTTAATTGTGGTAATTACGCACAGAAGATGCGAATACCATTGTGATAAGTGTGTGTATTTGTTAACAGTTGTGTGTGATAGTACAAGTGTGGGGAGTAGAGAAACTCCCGGGGAACAAAACCCTGACAGTGTATAAATGTGAAACGGTGTGTTGTATTTTGATAAAATATATGTGTATATATATATTATATAGTGACTCATGAAAGGGCATGATACCGACATAGAACCTAGTGAGAATAAGATTCCTTAGGTAACAACATTAAAGTGAATGGAAATAATTGATAGACGAAGTTCTATCCCTTGGAGATGTATGATCATGATTAGAATGATTAAAAAGATAGAAAATTGGAAATGAGTGATTTACTTGATACTTGAAATTGGAGTGGGAGGTGGAACTTGATTTGCATGCGATCAAGGGAAGCCGAACACAAATTGGAGTGGAAGGATAGTTCAACACTGATGCTGATCACATCAGGGTTGGATGATTCTTGAAGCTCCCTTAAGTGGTCACAAATAACCACGCTAAGAAAAGAAGCAAAGAGCATAAGTTGGACTTGGAGTTGTGTGTGTTTTCAAAAAGGATTTTGAATTGGTATTTATAAAACGTCGATAAATATTTTACATAGTTAAAGTTCTCTTACTTAACCTCATAAGGAAATTTTAAATTTAAGTGATTGTTTTGATCTCCCAAAGGCACGGGGACGGAAGGTGTCCATCGCGACCGGGTTCTGCGGGATCACAGTGTATATCAAAGATATTTTTGATTGTTATACATGCTATGACATGTTGTGTGGTATGTGTAATAAATGTTATTTTGACCTTGAGTTCCAAAAGTGTATTATCAAGACCTATGAGTCTAAATGTGTTGTGTTACATAGACCTATGTGTCTAAAGGTTGTTATGTTACCCAAGACCAGAGAGTCTAAGGGTTGTTATGTATGTGCAAATATTGTTAAGATACCCGGACCATTGAGTCCGAGGTTATCATGTAAGTATGTTATGTTATGTTATGTACCTATGTGAATATGTTACCCGGACCATTAAGTCCGAGGTTGTAATGTAAAGTACGTTTGATTATGGAAGTTTATTTCCAAGTGTTTCCTGCATTCTAAACCTAATGATGTGTGGGAAGTGTGAACTTCGAGGACGAAGTTCTTTTAAGGGGGGTAGATTGAAATACCCCAAACCTTGATATGTTGTTAAACATTTAAACTATGGTATGTAAAGGCTAAAAAGTGCCTTAGAAACATTAGTGAACAATTTAAACCATAGTAGAGTGCAATAAGGCACTAAGACACAGCTTGAGCAAAAACATGCTCTAAGCTTGGAGTGAACTTGGTTAGGACCCAAAGAGCCTACCAGGACTTAATAATATTCAATTATGATTTTTAAGGCTAATTAAGTCCTTAGGAAACCTTGGTAGACAATTAAACCAAACAAAACACAAATAAATGCCTTAAAGTCAATATGGGCAAAAATGTGCTCTAAGCTTGGGATAAATTTGCATAAGACCTAATGGTCATGCCTATACCTTATAAATATGTTAATGAACATATTAATTCAATTACCAAAGAAAACCAAGCTTGAAAACAAGTTAAAACACAAAAGTGCTTTAAGGAGTCTTAAAGCACGTTTTTGAAAAATTGTCCTGTAAATGAGTTTTGAATGGCTAAATGTCCATCATTACTCTTTAATTAACATGTGTACTATATAGTATCACATTTGGAAGTCTATATCAATGGGAAATCAAAAATTTCACATCTATGTGCCTTGTTTTAGTGAATAGTAACTAAAATAAGCTAGTTTGTAACATATGTTGTTATAAGTAATTAAATTGGTCAACAAAGGCCATATATATGTTATATTAAAGGGGGCACGGTTTTTAGAGGGTGAGTCACCATACCAAGTCAGCCAATTAAAAGAAAGAAAGAAAAGTAAGTAAAAGGTTACTTTTGCCTTAAAACATAAATATCTCCAAAGCTTACCTCTCTCCTCACTTTTCCTTCATTTCTCCTTGCTCCCACCGTCACTTATCTCCATCCTCCCTTCTCCATCTCGTTTTGCTACAGCAAGTACCAATTCTCCATCTTTGAATGCTTGTAACTCATCTCCACGATCCAAATTCAATTTCAAGACTACCATTCTTCTAGTTGGAGCAAGCTCTTCATTTCCTCTTTTCAAATCTTCAAGAACTCAATTTTGGAGCCATGGAGATTCACCATTGAAGGAGCTTGAGCTCATATTTTCATGCCTTGCCATTCTCTTATGCTTCAAGGTAAGGAAAATCAAAGAAAAACCAAGTTTCCATTCATTTCCTTGTATAACCGAAAAATCACCTTACAATGGTGCATTACCTTGCTCTCTTCTTAGCTTAATTCAAACTTCAAAGGGCTAGGAGGAGTCCTATATTGCCCTTGTCCAAGCTCTCTTTCAAATTCCAAAGGTAATCATCAAATTTTAGTGTTTTTAGACACTTATGTAAACCTAGGGTTTAAATATGAGTTGGAGTATTAAACTTAATGCTCATTACCCTTATATGTGTATTGATTAGAAGATTGACAAGTGATAAAAGCCCTTGCCGATTTTCTATCAAGGAAGAACAAAGAAAAACAAGTGGGAAGTCTTGAAAGAAAAGAGGTAAATGTGTTAACCTAATGTGGTTTAAATGCCTAGGAAAATGGAGCTTGATTTGCTTAATAAAATACCTAAAGAGCTAATGGTAAATGAGTTAGCAAAATGCTCTCAAGGAGTTTATTAAGGGCATATGTATTGTTGGGTGTAATTGCAGGTCAAAGGCAAATATAATGTGGGAAATTCAGTGTTATGGTTTATGCAATTTAAGGGCCTAAGAGCCATGTTATTTAAGGGCCTAAGTGCCAAGCAATTTAAGTTTATGCACTATATTGTGATGTAGTGTAGTTTAAAGGTTTACTTGTGTGTGTAAAGAGCTGTAAAGAGCATTGTTTGAGAAGATGAATGTCTTGGTTGTCAAAAGGTGAAAAACTATGTGTTTTGATGTAAGGTGATACAAGAGAACCCATGGCGAAATTTAGTCGATAAACAAAGGAGTTTATGTGTAGTAATGAGATTTTATGACCTAGAAGGTGCTAGGAATGGTTAAGTGTGAAGATGGTGAATTAAGGGTGTCTTAAGTGTTAAGATGCCTTGGGCATAATCTTGGAGGATTTAGAAATCAAATGAGTGTTTTATACACACCAAAGTTATGATATGTGAAGTATTAAGTCTTGTTAAAGTTTAGGTAAACAAAGGAAAAGTAATGCCTTGTGAAGGTCTAAGTGTAAACTTGTGGATATAGAAGGAGTTGTGTAATGGAGATGTTTGTGAGGAATGACGCTTGGAGTAGATGTGATGGTGGTGAGAAAACATTTTAGTTAGTTGTTATCATAAGTATAAACCACCACTTAGGAACTTAGGGAAAAACATTACAAGTGTTAGGAATTTTGCAAGAATTTGAGTGAATGATCAAGGAGCTTGATGGTGGGTCAACTAATGAGTTTAATGGATGATTTAAGAGGGTGTTTAAGTGCCCAAATGGTGTTAGAACATGTAAGGGAACTTGTGGAGGAGTTTGGAATAAGATAGGCATTTTTAGGAGAGTTTCTGCAGCCGACCTACCCAGGGGACCGACCCCAGTCTGGGTCGGTCGGGCTGAAACTGTGAACTTAGATGATCTCTGCAGCCGACCTACCCAGGGGGTGGGTCGGTCGGACCTTAAAAAAAAATAATTTTAAAAATGTTAAGTGGTATTAGTGGTATGCCATTAAGAGAGTATTGATGGCTAGAAAGATAAATATATATGGACTTGAGAGATTAAATTAAGTAAGATGATTTAAATGTTAAGGTTATAAAATGATATGTAATGAGGGGATTGTTAAGTAATGATGTTATAAGATTGTTAAGGACATGTTAAGTGAGTTATAATGACAATTTAGTGGAGGAAAAATTGTATTAAAATGTAAAAGTAAAACAAGTTAAAATGTGAAGTTATATAACCAAATTAACTAAATTAACGGGGATAAGTTATAAGCATTAGACTTTAAACAATCATGTTACCCCGATGTTAATAAAAGTACATGTAATGTTATCAGTTGTTCGAGAATTGCTCGAGGAACATAAGTGGACATGATAAAGTGGACTCCGATGACAGGTATGGTTTTCTTGCAACCTGTGTCCTACCAGATTACACCGGCTTGTATGCCAATGTGTTTTTCTGTATGTTTGCCATGTTGTAAGATTAAACATGTAATGAGTTTACAGTAATTCATTTATGTGGCGTGTACAACTCCGATACCATTTAACCTCGGAAGTGTTAACCTTAGTTAACTGAGTCTAGGATCACATGAGAGTTCGGTATTCGGAGTAAATGACCCGAACCATGGGACGTACTAACCACGGCTATGCGTGTGTTAATTGTGTGATATGTGTATGTGAATGTAGGAATCTCCCTTGTGTGTGTAACCCAGTTGTAATACTGTATGGTGCGAAGATGTGATAGACTCCATAGTGGGGTTCTAACTAATATCTAAAGTAAGTATGTACTAACAGTGGTGAGGAATCTGGTTTGGCCGGTCGCGCGTTGTTTGGGAGAGGGTATCCTTCTTAGCCTTACCCTTCTCTTTGTTATGGTTGTTTCCCTCACGGGTTATGATCTCCCATTAGCTATTCCAAAGCTTAGCTATTCTGACTTATGATCGGTTTAGGGGGAACATGTGTTTGTGTGGTGTGTTCGGGCCTCCAAACCCGAACCATCTTAAACAAGTTACTCATCCGACTATTAGGACGGTAATGAGTGTTGTTGTTGATGTATAACGAGCTTACCATGAGGGTGACACCATTCTCTAGGCTCACCAGTGAATTAACTATGTTTGGGTCGGTTCCTAAGAGGACCGTTCCCGTTATGTTATGTGATGTTGTTGCAAAGCAATTCCTATTGTGATGTTATCATGTGCACGTGGAAACGTGAAGGGTGTTGTTATGTTTGTTATGCGAGGAATATTATATGTTATAAAATATGGAGTGTGTGGATCATGGAAATGAATTCCAGTTTGTGATATGAGGCGTTTGAGGATAACCCGATTATTGGGTAGTTGTCGTCTATTAAGGAAGTAGCTCCATTAGAGGAGAAACACTCTAGGGATAATGAATACCGTGAGTGACTTATTAAATAAGGATGTATTATCCGTTTGTTGAGCCCATTGAGGCGAAATGTTATGTGTTGTGTTTACAGTTGCATGCATGATTTAAATATAATCAATCGCATGCTAAGACGACAATTAGTTGTGCGTGGCCCGGTAGCATGTGGGCTGCGGGATTACCATACCAGCAAAGGTGCTGAGCCCCTTGGGGGCCACCCTTTCTCTTCTTTCCTATTTCAGGTTCAAGGAGCTGGAAGCCGTTCGAGAGTAGGATGGGGTAGTCGTTGTACATGGGTAATCATTTAAGTTGTATATATACAGTAGGTGTAGTAAGACCGAAACTGTTATCGGCATCAATTTGTAAATACTCGGTACAGTTGGAAGGCTTTTGTATGTTGGTTGTTTTTAATGAAAAGGGTATAGTAATGTACAGTTGCTCGGGAATCTAGTCCATCAGACCGGTACAATGTAAATGTAATAGCCTTGTTAGCCACGTGGGTGGTTAACGGCGTGTAACACCAACGAGTTAGTTATGTGAAGTAGTATACTTTCCGCTGCAGAATGTTGTTATGTGTGTTGTTGGATGGGGTGTTACAACTTGGTTCTTGGATTTCGAGCTAAGAGGAGAACCGTCAAGGAGAATGAAATAACCTGAAATGGACTTTCATGTGATTAGGCACGAAGCCCAATCAGAATCACAGAAGGCCAACAAATCCAAGTTAGCATGTTTATTAAAGGAAATCCCGAAACCTAAAGTCCCTTTTAAATAAGAAAGTGTGTGGAAAGCAGCATTTAAATGAGCATTAGTAGGTTTTTGAAGAAACTGACTCAAGCATTGTACACTATATGCAAGATCAGGTTGAGTGCTGATAAGAAAATTCAATTTTTCGACCAATCTTCTATAAACAGTAGAGTCTGGAAGGCGTTCACCTATTTCTGGGTAGAGCTTCTGATTGAGTGGCAAAGGATCCACTGTTGTGCGACAATCCTGCAAATTATAATCAAGTAATATTTGTTTGGCATTTAAATTGCGAAATTATCAGCCTATCTTTGGTTTCAATGAACTTCACAACAAGAAAGAAATTTAATCTACCCAAATCTTTTATTTTTAAAACAGAATGCAGTCGAGTCTTCAAATGTTGTATCTCTCTTCTGTTATTTCCAGTGACCAAATATCATCAACATAGACTCCAAGAAAAGTGTGATAACCATGTTCTTTCTTGAGGAAGAGGGAATAATCATTTCGGGATTGTGTGTATCCTAAAGTTTTAAGAAACCCCCCTAGTTTGTCGTACCACTTCTGTAATGCTCGTTTAAGTCCATATTAGGACTTATGGAGTTTGCACACTTTGTTAGTTCCTTCAACCTCTAATCCTTGAGAAATTTTCATATATATATATATCTTCATTGAGATCTCCATGAAGGAATACATTATTGACATCCAATTGGTCAATAATCCATCATCTCTTAATTCCTAGGATAATGAGAGCTCTAACTAAAATAACCTTAACATTATAAGAATTTAATTATAGGAGTAATCCCATAATAAGCAAATTAAGGAACCTAAAAATGATTAAGGAACCACATAACTCCTAAAATATTTATGTTACATATAATAAGCTGCTAAATTTAAAAAGAATAAGATGTCCGTGGTCCCGGACAGACCGTCCCTGGCCCCGGACGTACTGTAGAATTGTTAAAATAACCCTCAGTATTGGACCGACCCTAAATATTAGGTCGGATAGGACGTCTGAGGTGCCGGACACCTAAGTCCGTGGCCCCGGGCACAGGAAAAATGATGAATTTTTTTATGCGGTTTAAGGGGAAGTTGAAAGATGATCCAAGGAAGACATAGGAACTCTTGGGTAGTCAAAAATACTATTAAGGAAAGATTAAACTTCTAAAATTAATATTACATGTACATATTAGTACATATATTAAATAATGCTAGTATACCCTAATAAAGTATGTAAATATTTCATATTCCATAAACAAATTATGGACAAACATATGATCATATATATTCTTTTAAATAAAAAAAATGTGACAAGTTACTAAGTAACACATTATAGCATAGTTACTTAAATATATACAAGTACAATTATGTTGTAATATTAGGAACTGGGAAATTTCTTAGTTCCCTCCAAATTATCTTACTAGCCGGCTGCACCCCTAGAACACAAAGAAAAATAGGGTATCATTAGCTTAAGTTTAAAATGTTAACAAAGTACAATATAGTACTACCTACTTTCCATACTCCCAATACGTAATGGAAGACATACAACAACCACGTCCTACCATTTTCCTACCAGTCTTTCCTTCCTTTTTCTTCTACGTAGCCCCTATTTTGTTCCAGGCCAGAACAGCTACAAACCCATCCCTTCTCCTGTTCCATTTTCGATAGGATTAACAGAGCCAAGCAGCATAACTTCTCTCCTTCTATCGTTCTTCCACATTTTCTTCTGCCCCAACACTGCTCTTCTACCGCCCAGCTCATCCCAACACCTTCTCCTCGGCTACAGTAACTCAAAACCCAGGTTCCTTTCCTCCTCTTTCACGGTAACAACAACTCATTACCGATAGCAAACAAGGAAACATATAACAGAAGAAAAAAAGGATACAAACTGCATGTAACACCCCTACCGCTAATCCTCTAATTATTGTCTAGTCGTCTCGGTCACCTTACTACTCACAGCGGAAATACAAGTACAAACGGCGGGTGATACAATGCCGTTAGCCGCCCATGCGACTAACAAGGCCTACTCTACATACAGTCACAGTCTGATAAATAGAAATATGCCGAGCTTCCATAAATACTTCCCATTACACCTACATCATTTACTTACAACATTTGATTACCAAGTATACAAAAATCATAATCTGAATACATCCCTTCTTGCAAGTCTAACAAAAGCTATGAGTTTGATAGCCTACCCATATCTACCAAGTCTACATGATTCCCAAAATACAAAAAGGGTGTACCACACGGTACACCGGCTATTAAAAAAGACTACAAGTCATGTACTACTCGGTACACCATTCACATTCTACTAACTACACAAAAAGTATTCATCTCGTCAAGTCTCAATCTTCAACCATCTCGAGTACTTGGGAAATAAAAATAGTGCCCTAAGGGGCTCAGTAAATAGCTGGTATGAAATTCGCATACCCCGCATGCTAACGGGGGTACACCGACTACTTTGTCGAATACATGCGGTTCATTTTATACATGCATACGTGCTATTACAAACAACATCATAATCGTACAAGGCACACCCATTCACAAAGTACGGTATAAATATATATATATATATATAAATGGAAGACAATTCACAAGACAACCAAACATGATAATACACTTCTCAAGTTCTAACTTCATTCTTTGTTAGTCAATTACCCATCCGGGTTAATTGGATGTTCTTTACTCTTTTACTCGGGACCATATGACTTACACCAGTCTTGGTCTTACTCATACAATTACTTCCTTTCTTACATTATACTCAAGTGAAGTTGGTGCAACCTCCGGGCAGAGACTAGACCGTCTCACCACCAAGCTTTAGGTTGGCTTGCTTCCCCATGTTGCTACCCATTTAAGGGGTTTGGACCATGAGAAATATTAGGCCAGGAATTGGATACAACCTCTTGTGTCTCCTCATCCTCACGCGTGGCCAAAGCTATATCAGACTTCATAAATACTCCAATTTACCATTTTACTCAAGGTTAGAAATGTTACTTAGTTAGGGAGTTAGTGAGAATCATTCACAGTCACTCACTCAGGGTTAGCACATTTGCACAACCACAATCAAACACTTCATCTTCAATCATATCTTTCATGAATTATACAAACTTCAAAGTTCGAGCATAACTCCACATGGAATAAAACAACACAAGCATAAGGAAGTGCAGTAAACCCGATTCGTGCATTTAATCTTCATTAGGTGGTAGCACATAAACACACAAACACACAAATCAGTGTAACTTCGGTAGCATACAAGGCATGAGAAAATCATACCGTTCACCGTCGTACTCGAACTTCCGATTTCCTTCAAGGTTCAACTATACGGGTCCTATAACATGCATGGAATCGTACGATTAATTATCTATTATTAACCTAACTCATGCCTTCATTAATGTTTCCCAATTTACAATTGCTAATTTCCTTACAACTTATACTTAATCACACAAGTCATTTACCTCTCATTATTTCTTAAGCTTGTTTTCTTAGGTTCTTATGTGCATATTATTTTCTTCTCACCATCATTACTCTCCCAATGCTTTACTACTTAAGCCCCACAATTTTTATTTGACCCGACCGACCCTACCAAGGTCGGTCCTAAGGTCGGTCGAAGTCAGTACGTTGTGGGTTCAAAAAATTCAACTTCGACCGACCTTCCCAAGGTCGATCCTAAGGTCGGTCGAAGTTAGTAGACTTCCGTTCTGAAAATTTTGACTTGACCGACCTTCCCAAGGCCGGTCCTAAGGTTGGTCGAAGTCAGTAGACTTTCGGGTTTGAAAATTTTAGCTCGACCAACCCTCTCAAGGTCAGTCCTAGGGTCGGTCGGAGTCAGTACTACTCATTTTGACTTTGTTTCAACTCCATTCTTCTACCCATTTCTTCCCTAATCTTTTCTAAATCATTTTAAAGATGTTTAACACCAATTTGACACTCTAAACCTTCCTAAATCATCTACTAACTCAATTTCTCAAGTCTTGGTTAAATTACACAATTCCTCCACTCTTAATCTTCCTTGAAACTCTTTGCTACAGATTTTATTTTCTTTCTTTCCCCTAACTTAATGGTTCTTTAACTAATGCCATCTAGCTTTACACTTGCATTATTTTCTTCCAAGGTTCTACTCAATCACCCTACTCTCTCAATTCTAGTTTTCAAAGTGGTTAGCTAGTCACATTAACCTAAAACACACCTAGTCAATCCTAGGTTAATTCTTCTCCTTAAAACACTTAAGTCTTCTAGTTTCCTAGGACCATTTTGACAGAGTTTCCCCTAGAATTTTAACATTGCCCACACACAATTCAGCTCACCAATTCAATCCCAATAGTCACATTATTCTAAACACTACAACACATTAAATTCCTACACATACACACTTATTCCAGCACTTAGCATTTTTATTCACTTGGCTCAAAGGCCCTCAAGCATTATATAACTACACTAACATTACTCCATTACTTTGCTCAACACTACAGTAGTTTTGAACCATCCCAAGGCAATGTAATTACTCATATACAATCATTAAAAATCTATACAAGGGTAAGTTCATTACCTTAGTGTTTCTAGTTCTTTTTCCTTTCTTTCTTTCTCCTTTCTTCCTTCTTCTTTCCTTCCTTCTTGTTCTTGACTCACAACCTGTTACGGGGGTGTTTAAAACTTTAATACTACAGCCCATGTCAAGGAACACTAATGAGCATTACTGGACATCCTTAACTTCTAAAATCAACCCTAGAATACAAGGAAGGGTTTAAAGCTCTAAGAGTGTATTACCTTAGAACTTCTAGGTGGGGATTTTGTGCAGTAAAAGCAACAAGATCCAGCACCTATTTGGAAGCTAAAAATCAGATGGAGCATGGGGGAACACAAGAGCTCAAAAATCTGAAATTTCTAGAATGTAAAAGAGAGCTAGAAATGAGAGATTTTTGGACTTCTTTTTACCTTAAAATAACAAGGAGGTGATGGAGGTCACAATGGTCTTCTCAAATCTTCAAATGAGCTTCATCCATGGAGATGAAAGTGGAGCCTTTCAGATTTCGAAAAGATGGAGATGTGCTCCAAGATGAGGGGAATCTAGTAGTGTAATTTTTTTGTTATTTGGAGTGTGTTTAAGCCTTCAACAATGAGGAATAAGAGAGGGCTGGTGAGGAAAGCTCAAATGGCCTTGGAAGGGTTTGAGAGGAAGAAGAAGTCAGGTGGGGGGAGTAAATCATGAGAGAGATGAGAAAGTAGGAGAGAGAGAGAGAAAGTAAAAGTGGGTATTTTATTTACTCTTCACTTTATTGTTTTGTCCTCTAGTGACTAATAAGAAATAAAGAGAGTGTGAGAGAGGGATGAAAATGTCTCACACACACACAAAATAGAATGCCAGTTTTTTTTTGTAAATGGAGGGAGGTATTTTGCTCTTATTACAATTAGCACCCCACAAGTTCTCGTTTTTGCACTATTCACTAACCGGAACCCGTTTCCCAGAAGTTTTTCATTTAATTAATTTTGATGGCTCTAGACCTTCACTAATGTTTAATTATAGATATTTGATTGACTAAAATTTTTTTGCGAGTCTATTTAACCCGCTTAAAGTCACATTTTCCCGTTTTATCGAAAAACGTGCTTTAAGGTTTGTTTGTGTTTTAATCCATTTTATGAATCCGTTTTCTTCGGGAATTGTTCCCTTATATTTATTTAGGCATAGTGAAGCTTTTAAAATCTTCATTAGCCTGATTAATCACTATTTTTAAGTTCGGGGTATTTCACTGCACTAGTTCTCTATTCTTTTATTTCTTTCTTCCGGTTGCATATCTACGTTTCTGGATGGCAAGAAAATGGTAATGCAACTCCACCCCATTTCCTTTCCTTTCTGTTGCAGTAAGCTTCAACAAAACACACTCAGTTGAGCTTTCCTTCTTCTGGCACCAAAACAGCAAAACAGAAACGGTAACTACCTTGTCCCTCACGCTCATATCTTCACTTTCTTGTTTCTGTTTTCTCCTTCCGGGCATCGACCAACCATTCTCCTCTCTGTTCATTTTGGAAAAACAATAGAAGAATAAGAAAACTGCTCTCCTCCTCTTCATACAACAACAAGCTCCTCTATTTGAGTTTCACACTTCCGGTACCAACAGAGGAGCAAGTGGTAGAAGAAAAAAAACTGGTAAATGCCAGCTCCTCCTTCACCCTCCTGTTTCATTTTTTTCTGGACATTGAACCAACCCTCTTCTCCTTCCCTGCCTCAGTTGGAACATCAACAGAAGAACAAAACTGCCTATCCCTTCTTGGTTCCACAGACAACAATAGTGGGGAAGAAACCAAAACAAAACGGTAATATAATGCTACTTCTTCTCCTTTCTTTTGAAGTCCATAAACATGGTGATCCTAACTCTCTTTCCCATCTATGTTTGCCACGTTGGAGCTTGTTCTCTACTCCTCCCTCAAACCTGAAACGCACTAGAAATACTCCAGGAAAGGAGACTAAAGACAAGGTAAAAAAAGCAAACGAAAATCAGTGTGCGCAGGCAAACTAGAATTATGTTCAACTATTAACCATGACATGTGTGTGTACACAACTAGGCTGAGGAAGATAAGCTCATAACTGGTGAGGGAAGGCGGTGATTGCTGGGAGAATTTCCTTGGTGGCTTAACCAAGGTAACTAAGGGCTATACTCTTTTCTTTAATATCTCAAAACTTACCAATTGAATACTGCATAGTAAACCGAGAAGGGATGTGTATTGTTGAGTTATAATGCATAGCAAATGATGTATATATATATATATGTGTGTAATGTTGAGTTATAATGAGTACACAAATAATATATATATATATATATATAAGTTGTTTTGAATTGATAATACGTAATCAATGATGGTTATAAGTTGGGATGGGAAAAATTAAGTGTATATAATTATTAATGCTAAAAATGTGTGAGAGAAATGGCTTAAAAGACTAAAGAAAGATTCTGTATAAACCGTGAACTTTGGTTGAATTTAGAGACATTATAATGTCATTATGAAGTTAGTTTTGTGCTATTTTTAAGGCCATATATTTAGGCCATGTCAAAATAATTATTTTTGAACTTAGAAAGCCATTAATAAATTTATAGGTTGATCTATAAGGCTATATAAGTTTCTGGTGAGAAAACCATCATTCTAGCAATTATAACTTCTTGGGAACATCTTAGAAAAATATAGGCATATTTATAAGCTTATATTTTGGCTTAAATGAATTTTAAAACCTTGTAAAAATACTTTATATAAATAAATAAATCATAAATGGGGTCAAAGTGTAATAAAAAGAAAATAGGGTACCAATGGTAATTGAAACCAAAAGGAATGATTTTAGGGAATTTCGTAAGTATAAAATATGAATTTGATAAAATTAGGGCTAAATTTTAAAACTAGGAAACTATGGGGGTAGTTTTGTAAATACTATCAAAACCGGTCAAAGAATAATTTAGGTGGTCAACCTTGACCACATTGAAGGTTGACCAAATTAAAATGATAAGGATAATTATATTAAGTATTTAAAGAAATATTAACTCAAAAAGAATAATTATAAAAAGATTGGGGGAGTATATGTAATTACCGAAATTATAAGGGTCAAAATGTAAATAAGGGAACCATTGAGGTTTGTTGGGAATTTTAGAGAATTTTTGGAGTAAGCTTAATGATTTAATTAATTAAGAGTTATACTATATAGTTAAGTATGAAATTGTGCAAATTATGAAGTTTAGGGGTAAGTAATGTGATTACCGAAAGCTTTAGGGCATATACGGAAATTTTAATATGTAAGGGGGTTAGTATATAATTCTGGAAATGTTTTAGAATTTTATTTATGATATCAATTGATTAAGGATTATAATATATGGTTTAGGGATTAAGGTGTAGCAATTATGAAACTTAGAGGTATAAAATTTAATTACTGAAATATTTGGGTATAAAACAGAATCTAAATACCTTAGGGGTCAGCTTGTAATTCTGGTAAAGTTTTGGGTCTGAAAATGGAGTTTAAATAATTAAGGTGTATAATATAAGGTTTTAAGTAATTAAAATGGAGGTTATAAAATAAAGGGAGCTATAATGTAATTATGGGGAAGATGTGGGGGAACAATCAAATTTGAATAAGCTGAGGGGTTATCCGTAACTATATATATATATATATATGTATGTATATTATAATGTTAAGATACCTTAGGTTATAAATTAATGAGGTAAATAATATAACAAATATGGAACTTGGGGTGGTTTTGTAAATAAACAAAACATAGGAGATGACATAAGAATTTTCGGAAGAATATTGATGATTCAGAAATTATATACATACTATATGTATATAATAATGTTTGAAAACCTTAGTTATAACTTAATAAGACTAGAAATGTAGTGCTTATAATATATGGGTTGTTTTTATAAATATTGTAACACCCCTTCCAACATAAACACACTTAACAACAAACTGCAGCGGAATACACACCTCATCAAATAACATAACTCGTTGGTGTTACACGCCGTTAACCACCCACGTGGCTAACAAGGCTATTACATACACATTGTACCGGTCTGATGGACTAGATTCCCGAGCGACTACACATTATTATCCCTTTCCATTAATAAGACAACATACACATACCTTCCTACTGTACCGAGTATTTATAAACTGATGCCGATAACAATTTCGGTCTCACTACACCTACTGTATATATACACTTAAATGATTCTCATGTACAACGACTACCCCGTCCTACTCTCGAACGGCTTCCAGCTCTTCGTACCTGAAATAAGAAAAGAAGAGAAAGGGTGGCCCCCAAGGGGCTCAGCACCTTTGCTGGTATGGTAATCCCGCAGCCCACATGCTACCGGGCCACGCACAACTAATTGTCGTCTTAGCATGCGGTTGATTATATTTGGATCATGCATGCAACTGTAAACACACAACACATAACATTTCACCTCTATGGGCTCAACAAACGGATGGTACATCTTTACCTGATAAGTCACTCATGGTATTCATTACCCCTAGAGTGTTTCTCCTCTAATGGAGCTACTTCCTTAGCATACGACATCTACCCATTAATCAGGTTATCCTTAAACGCCTCTTATCACAAACTGGGATTCATATCCATGATCCACATACTCCACATTTTACAACATATGACACTCATCACATAACAACACATAACAACACTTTCCACGTTTCAACGTGTACATAATAACATTGCAATAGATTTTGCATCATAACGACAATACACAACATAACGGGTACGGTTCCCTTTATGAACCGGCCCAAACATAGTCAGTTCACTTGTAGCCTAGAGAATGTTGCCAGTCTCATGATAAGCTCATTACATAACTCGTTACGGTATCGTTAAATGAACGGATAACGTAACACAAGGTGTCTCGGATATAGTGATCCAAGCACACCGAACAAACATAACATAGTATGCCCCTGTGGCCCGACGTGAGTCAGTAATAGCCTTGGTTAAGCTAAAGGGAAGGTTGGGAACCAAATTGGAAAACAACCATAACATACAGAGAGGATCGAACCTGATATGAAACGACCCCCATACTCACACGCGTGGCCGGAACAGACCGGACTCCTCACTTCCCCCGTTAGCACTTGTTAGAAGTTCAACATTGAACTTAATTAAACAATCACAACATTGGGTTAAGTCTTGTTAGACACACACAAGGGAAGGGAGAGTCATACATTCACACACAAACATTACACACAAACATCACATAACTAACTCACGCATAGCCGTGGTTAGAACGTTCCTTAGGTCGGAAACGTATCACCGGATACCGTTCTCTTACGTTTACCTAATTGTGGTTAACTAGCCCTTCAAGCGCATTCGAGGTTACCGGTATCGGCACGTAAACATACAACAACAATAACGACTGTAAACTCGTTTCATGATTTATCTTATAACGTGGCAAACGCACAGAAAAACACATTGGCATACAAGCCGGTGTAATCCGGTAGGACACAGGTAGCAAGAAAACCATACCTGTCACCGGAGTCCACTTTATCATGTCCACTTATGTTCCTCGAGCAATTCTCGAACAACTGGTAATATTACAATTACTTTCATTAACATCGGGGTAACATGATTATTTAATGTCTAATGCTTATAACTTTTCCCCGTTAACTTAGTTACATAACTTCACTTTTTAACTTGTTTTACTTTTACATTTTAATACATCTTTTCCCCCACTAAATTGTCATTATAACTCACCTAACATGTCTTAAACAACCTTATAACATCATTACTAATCAATCCCCATCATTACATATCATTCTATAACCATAAACAACATTTTTGGTCCGACTGACCTTACCGACCGACCTTGCACAAGGTCGGTCCATTCCAGAACATATTTCCGTCAAAATTTTCTACTCCGACCGACCTTGTAAGTTCGGTCGCATGTTCGGTCGATTCCAGAAACTTAATCCGTACACAAAATACAAGCCCGACCGACCTTGCAAGTCCGGTCCCCAAGGTCGGTCCATTCCAGAAACTAATTCTCGCAGGGTAAACTGGGCTCGACCGACCTTGGCAAGTTCGGTCGCAAGGTCGGTCTGCCCCAGACCTTTATTTTCCATTGCCCATTTAACTCCAAACTTCACCTCATATATCCTAATATGTCCTTACCTCATTTGGGCACTTCAAACACATCTTTAGCCATGTACTAAACTCTTTAAATCACACACCAAAACCATCTTATCATCCACAAATTTCTTACAAAATTCTTAGCACTTGGAATGTTTCTTCCTTAAGATTTCTAAGTGGTATTTCACCAATAATGACCACTATACCAAGGTGTTTCCTCTACACCTTAACATCATCTCTCACATTGAATTCCTAGACATCACATCTTACCTAAACATCACTTCTTCCTTGTACATCAACATTCCTAAACCTTAAACAAACTTCTCCAAGACTTATATACATTCTCAAAAACACACATTGAATTCCTAGAACTTCCAAGATAATACCTAAATCCTTGTATCACTCTAAATCACCTTAATGCATGTTTTCTTCCCAAGTAAAACATTTGTTCACCTTTAACACTTCCTAGTTCACCAAAACTTACTTAAAACACTTAGAACTTCTTACACATTTTCCAAATTTGGCCATAGCTTCTCTTGTATATACTCACATCCAAACACTTAGGTTTTACCTTATTTCATTCAAGAACACCTAAAATCCATCAAACACATTTTATACACAAACTTCACACATTTAGCACTACATCACAATATAGTGCATAAGCTTAAATTGCTTGGCACTTAGGCCCTTAAATAACATGGCTCTTAGGCCCTTAAATTGCATAAACCTTAAACACTGAATTTCCCACATAAATAATGCCTTTGACCTGCAAATACACCCAACAATACATATGCCCTTAATAAACTCCTTGAGAGCATTTTACTAGCTCATTTGCCATTGGCTCCTTAGGTATTTTATTAAGCATATCAAGCTCATTTTTCCTAAGGTATTTAAACTACATTGAGATAGCTTGTTTACCTCTTTTTCCTCACAAACTTCTTTCTTGTTTCCTTGTAAAACCGGTAGGGTGTTTGGTTGTTTGTCAACTTCTAAACAATGTATAAATAATAGAATGAGCATTCAAGCATTATGCTTCATCTCATTGTAAACCCTAGTTACATATATTGTTTTAAGGTATTAAAATGATTGTTTTACCTTGGAATGGAAAGAGAGCTTGAATGAGTGTCAAGAGAGGACTCCTCCTAGCCCTTGGAAGATTCAAATGAAGCTAAAACAAGACAAGAGAAGACACCATTACAAGGTGCATTTTCGGTCAACACCAAAAATGAAGGAAATGGAGTTTTCTTTGGTTTTTCCTTACCTTGAAGCAAAGGTGATCAACAAGGCATAAAAATATAAGCTCAAACTCCTTCCATGGAAGTTCTCCTTGGCACCGAAATGGTGGTTTTGATAATTTGAAAAGACAATGTTGTAGAGCTTGCTCCAACTAAGAGAACGGTAGTCTCAGAATTAAATTCGGAGCATGGAGTTAGGAGTTACAAGTGAAAGGAGTTGGAAATGGTGAGGCTTTGCTGTAGCATAACCGATGGAGCTTGAGAGAATGGAGGAAGGGAACCGTGGGAATACAAGAAGGAAAGAGAGAATGAAGATAAGTTTGCTTTTGTTAAGATATTTATGTATAAAGCAAAATAGTACTTTACTTTATAAGCTTTACTTTCCTTATTTGATTTCTTTTACAAGTTGGTGACTCACACCTTGAAAAACCGGCCCCCATATAATTAGAAGGGTATAATAGTCTTTGTTGACCAATTTAATTACTTATAACAACATATGTTACAAACTAGCTTATAAAAGTTACTATTCATAAAAACAAGGCACATAGAAGTGAAATTTTTGATTTCCCATTGATATAGACTTCCAAATGTGATACTATATAGTACACATGTTAATTAAAGAGTAATGATGGACATCTAGCCATTCAAAACTCATTTACAAGACAATTTTTCAAAAATGTGCTTTAAGACTCCTTAAAGCACATTTTGTGTTTTAACTTGTTTTCAAGCTTGGTTTTCTTTGGTAATTGATTTAATATGTTCATTAACATATTTATAAGGTATAAGTATGACCGTTAGGTCTTATACAAATTTATCCCAAGCTTAGAGCACATTTTTGCTCTTATTGGCTTTAAGGTATTTATTTGTGTTTTGTTTGGTTTCATTGTCTACCAAAGTTTCCTAAGGACTTAATTAGCCTTATTAAATCATACTTGAACATTATTAAGTCTTGGTAGGCTCTTTGAGTCCTAACCAAGTTCACTCCTAGCTTAAGGCATGTTTTTGCTCAAACTGTATCTTAGTGCTTTATTGCATTTTACTAAGGTTTAAATTGTTCCCTGACGTTTCTAAGGCAATTTTTAGCCTTTACATACCATAGTTTGATATTTAAACCACATATCAAGGTTTGGGGTATTTCAATCAAAATATGTGGGGAAGAGATTGTTATTGTCGAAAATATATATGGGCTGTTTAGAGAATCTTAAAATTTTGACAGAATATATTATAAAGTTTTGGGGCAATATAATGTGACATTATATTAAGGTATGAAAGAATATAGTATAAGGGGGTTATTAAGGAATAACCATACATTATAAGTAATTACATAGAATGATGGCTAAGTGGAGAATCGTAGAGATATATTGTATAATTGGAACCTTGCTATAAAAGGGCGCTATAACGTAAATAATATGGATTTACGATAGGGCTATGCTATTACGAGTAGAAACATAAATATAACGACAACCATATTATAAACGTATACAGTGGTATGATAATTTACATACACGTAAAAAGTCCAGGAACAATGACGTATAATTACAACTATATATTCATATATATATATAAATAAACGTCTCTGCACTTACGTAAATATAACTACGTAAATTAGTTGTATAATGGAATGTTTAAATGCCATGCATGCATGCACGTAATATTATTTCTCGCGCGCATGCAACCCGGAGATACGTAAACGAAATTTCCAAGTGATAAGTAATACTATTGTAGCAACAGTCACTACAAAAACAGGTTAGATTATTGGCACCCAAAAATGGGAGAATTCTTTTTCCTCATAAGTATAAAGAATATTGAGTACATAAATTACCCGTTTAAATATTCTGAACAAAAAGAAGAGCCTTTTCATTTTCTTTAAATTGATTTTTGTGATAAAATTGTTTCCCCATTTTCATTCCTCATTGTCAATCATTATGGGAAAAAGTATCTAATATTTTTTCTCACAATATCTTTGGAGAATAATACTAGAGAAGATAGTTATTATCGGATAAATATAATTCCCAATTTTTTTTCACATCATCTTTTTCATTTATAGCAAAATCTTCTAGCATATAGTTATTATTGGGTAAAAATATTCCCACGTATCCAGATAAAATTTTCCCCAACAATTGTGACTATACAGTTACTATTGGGAAACAATTTCCCACTGAATTTATTAGAAGAATTGTTTTGTGGGAGAGTTACTGGTGGACAAAATCTTTTCTCACCAAATGTATCACCATTAATTACCTTTTTATTTACAGGAAAAAATCTACGGGAACATGGTTACATTTGGGAATAAAAAACACTCCGTGCATCTTCTTACCATTATGGTTTTATTTATATTCTAATTAAAAGAAGAAAAAGAATCTTCTAACTATATAGTTACTCGTAGGAGAAAAACCCCAGAACTTTCTCACCATTATCATTCTATTTATAAGAAAAAAACTTCCAACTATATATTTATTATTGGGAAACAAATTTCCTTCAAGATTTCTCACCTAAATATTCCAGCAAATAGTTATTATTCAGAATAAAATCTCCCACAACTTTGTGGTAGTTATCTTTTCATTTGTAGGAGGACAAAACTTTCCACCAACAAATTTTATCATCATTATCTTTTTTTCTTATATATAAAAACCAACAATGTAACTGGCATGTCTTCCACCATGTGAAATTCCCCCATATTTTTTTACTTTTCATTAAAATCTTTCTCTCCCACTAAATTTAAAACTCCCACGTCAAATTTAAAGCTTCCATCATTAAATTTAAAACATGGTGGTAAACGTTGTTATTGCTTCCGTTGAAATTCCCCCAAGTCTGCTGAGACCTTTATTCACTACAATGAAGGGTAGCCCACGTCACACAACAAACCATTTCCCAGGGAATCACTGTTTCCACTCTTGCTTGACTGACATAGAAGTTACGATCTATTCTCTCCAGCCCTCTGAAATTGTTGTTTCCATGGAATTCCAGCAATGGACCTCTCTCCACTTGAATCAGATTGCATATCCGAATTGCTTCTGCTTCTGGTCAATCTGAAATTATTATTCTTTCTCAGTTAGTGAACTAGTGACGTTAAACGTCGTCGGTTTATGGTGCAAGTGACAGCTGTGTTGGTATTATTGTTTGTGCTTAACGAGAGCAGTCACAATGGTTGCTCCCTGCTATCGTTGTGTCTTGAATTATTGTTTCCTCTGTGACTAGTTCCTGATTTTGGATGAAGATTGTGATTGCATTCCAGCATAATAGAGAATAACTTCAAGCTTCTGTAGTTACTGCTCCTATTTTATTGTGAGAGTTGATGCTATTGGTAAATTTCAATCGTTTGATACACAGGTGGAATTTGAAGGAAATCCGTTCATCTTGTCTTCTGAGGCAGTTAAGTGTTTTATGTCCCAGAAGGGAAAGACGTTCATTGGTTTCATGTAGTGTTGACGAAACCAAGAGATATTTTTCAAACAGGACATGATCAAGTAGCTGACGATGAAGAAGAAACACAACCTATTTGTGTTGCTTTAGAGTTACAAACAAGCATATTGGATGGAGATATTGATTTATGCCGACATGAATTTGTGGTAATGATGCATCAATGTAATTTTTCTTGTCTTGTATATATCTTCATTCTTCATATTTATCTTTATAATCTTAATGGTCTTTATTAATTTACATTCTCTTCACACTTATATTGCCAGGTAAATATGTTTGATTGTGCTCATCCATGTCATTGGGCTAGATTCTTATACTGATAGATAAATAATTGATGACAATGCGGCCAACCCCTTGAATTGCAAATGATAGCAATGTGTAGAGCAATGATGTGATTTGAATCTCGCATACCAGGAGCAACTACACATTCGCAAAGTGAAGATATAAACATTCAAGGTAAATTTACTAATCGTTTATAATATTGATATTTTTTTTGAAGTTTAAAATGAGTAGTAAATATATATATTTACTATTCAAAGTAACATTACTATTCTTTTATTGTATTGATATGTATGTACTGATATTTTGTAAAAAAAAATGTTGTATGCAGGTTGATGATAAAAGACCTTATATTGGAGCTACAGAGTGCGGCATTCTATATTCAACTAGTAAATAGATAATGATGGTGCTGCTGAATTGGGAGATACAATCACAAGAGTTTACTATTTGATGATAGGAATAGATTGTATAATATTAGATGTTTTTATGGTGTAATTAACTAGTTTATTTTTTTGTTACCATAGATATTGGTGTAAAGATTTGTTATATATTTGAGGATAAAATAAAGCGGCTACAATTTTTGTTACACATTGTTAATATTTAATATTTTTTAGAATTATGATTACATATAGAAATAAATACTCATAGTTATATTCGTTTTTCCAAAATATAATAAATTATTGGATTTATATTTACCACTTAGTTTTAGAAGAAAATTTTGCTACACACATTTTAATTATTAAATTAATATTTTTCCCGGATAATTACGAGTTATTTATTACTGTATTTAATTTTTTCCAAAATAATTTTGGCCGTTAATTAATTGTTAGAGAAAAAATATTTTAATAAATATTTTAAATTATTAGATGTATATTTTTCCACATGAATTATGCCAGTTAATCGATTGTGGGAGAAAAACTTTTCGTCATAAATATATTAAATTATTGCATTTTTATTTTCCCATAATAAATCTACCATTTGATCTATTCTAGAGAAAATGTTTCTTCATAAATATTTTGAATTATTGGATTTATGTTTTCCCACAACCTGTAAATTTATTAAGGGAGAATAAATTTGACACTACATATTGACAGTTTGTATTTCCCAAAATTTTCAAATTAGTATATCTACTTTTAACTAGATAAGTGGGATTTTTTTTTACTCAAAATCATTGTTTGTGGAGAAAATCTTCACTCAAAATCAAACTTTATTATTTAAATTTACGTGACCTTCATATATGGGAGTTTCTAAAACCTCCGATCTATTAGGTGATGGATACAATATTAACCCAAAATCCCTAAATTCTTTCCCCAATAATATAACCTTTTTTTGTTGTGAGTTACGCACTCGTAAACTATAACGAGTAGCTAAAATCTAAATCCTTAAGGTTAACGACCATCGATTTAAACAAGAGATCAATTAAGGTTTAGACACGGGATGGGAGTACGGGTTGGCCTAAGCTAATTAAGTAAATACAAGATATGTATATATGTACTGAAATTAGAACAATGTGTATACCAGAGGTACGAGTGCGTAGAGGCGAGCACTGTGAGCGCTAGAGCCTACGCGGGGGTTATTGATAAGTGGTGAAATAGTGCTCTCTCAAGTTCTTTTTTCGTCATCATTTTATTTGGCGCATGACTTATTTCACCACTTTATGGAGTATTTGTGTGTTTATTAGTGATCTTATACTTTTGGCTTGTTCAAATAGGTAAATACTCATTGGAGTACATTTTGAGAGCTTTATATGAGAAAGCATCAATGTTCGAGCACCTCGGGAAGGATGCCTAGCCAACTGGAAGCATCGGGAGAATTCCGGCACAGAAAAATGACATTCTGGGGCCGACCGACCTTGGGACCGACCTTGCAAGGTCGGTCCGGCTCTGTTCAATCGATCCCAGAACTCACTAGAATCGACCGACCTTGCGACCGGACTTGCAAGGTCGGTCGAGCTTAAAATCTGTCACGTGCTCCCGTCTGAAAGGGTCCGACCGACCTTGCAAGGTCGGTCGGACAGAATTTTTGCCCAGAATTTTCTGTTTAAAGCTGCATTTTGGGGCTTCCTTCCTCATTATCAAATTCACCCGACTCCAACCCTAAACAGACGAGAAAGAGGCGAAAATAGAGGAGAAAAGAAGAGGAGAAGAGAAGAGAAGAAAGGAGGAAGAAGGAAGTGAAGATCTCTACCTCCATTGAAGCTTGGAAGCTCCTCCAATGGCTAATTCTTCCTTTTCTTTGCTCTTTCCTCTAGCTATGTCTGAGTAGTTCCATTTGTATCCTAGGATGAGGGTTTGAACCCATTTTGCTCATTGAATGCTAGAAACCTAACTCATTTGTTACTCTTGTTTTATTTCCTTCAATATCAATGAATGCACTAAATTGATCTCTTATTGCATTTATGGTGGTTCCATTCAATATTTGAGCTTGAGTTTGGAACTAGACCAAGAAGGGAGTAAACCCTAACCTTTGCTTTCTTGATTTTGGAAGTAAATGCTTGGGGCTATTGTTTAAGAGTGCTTGCTTAATGCTATTTGATGACTTGAACCTCCTTTAATTAAGGGGTTTGATTATTTAGGTAAGAATTGGATTTCCCATGATTTGGAGATTCATGAGCTAAACTCTAATAGGCACTGAGATGATGAGTTATGGTTTTGAAGTTCTTTGAGTGAATTGGGTGATTCCCACTATCCTAGGGTACTCTCTCCATCCATTCATTCACAAACATTTTACTGTTTTTATTGCATTTTAGTTAACAAAACAAACAACCAAGCTTGCCTCTGGCTAAACCCCCATTTTACTGTTATTTTGCACTTAACTATTATACCGAAGCTTGGGATTTAGAAACCAATTTCCTTGTGGATACGACACTTGTTTTATTACAACGAATTGGGTGCACTTGCCCGTTTTAGCTAGGTTTAATTACTATGTTTGTAATTTTCCCAACAGTTATCGCGTGGGCGACAACGGTGTAAGGTATGTTGGATTGTGTGCTCTGAACCCCTGAGGGCTTCCTCGGGTTCGGACAAAATTGTGTGCTAAATGCTTAAGAAAAATATGCATGATGAAATTTATGTTATGCGCTTTTTATGTGCTCGACGATCAAGCGTTTTAGTATTATGCGCGTATGTCTTTCAGACGTTGAAATACTTTACATCACGCGACTACGATACGAGCAAGGATGGTGAAACGCAACGAAAAGCACACTGTCGATAACTACTCAAGTTACCTAAAGACTTAAAACTTAGGAGAAAATATTCGGTATTACCGATCTTAGAGCATTGGCACAGAACATGAATATAACCTAGATTATTCCTAGGGATGCATAAGACCTTACGAGGCATCGAGTAAATAACATATATTCTCCAAAGAACTCAAAACTAATATTGGTGAGTCGGCTTAAGCGATTAACCATGGAGAAATGGTGGATGTTATGGTGGTATGGTTTATGTACGGGAAATCCTGGTCTGCATCCGTTCCAGCAGGTTGCGCAGTGTGATCACCAGAAAGGATCCAAGTGTGGAACCTCTCGTTGAGGAAATCCAATTGGCCGCCTTAGATCGGTTGGCAGAGGGTGCTACTGTTTGGCACATATACGACCATATGGACGTCTCTCTCTCGAGACACAGGGAAGCCCAATGGTCTCTAATCATTGGCAATAGAACTAGTGTCCAATTAAAAATAAAACTTGGTGAGGTTAATGGGAATTTGTCCATCTAACGAGACACCCACAAGATAATAAGAGAGTTGGTGGGAGCGGGGCTTCTAGTGTTGGTGGTAAACATGAGAGTGCGACTTTTGACTCGACGATTTAATCCTTGCTTAGGGATTAAAATGGATTGCTTAATATTTAAATGTTATATGACGGTGGATGGATTGTGATTGCCTTGTATGGATTGTAGAGTGTTTACATTCACACATTTACAATTTTTATTTCTCGCTTATAAACCGGAACAGTATGTAACTGGATGACATGTTAATATGGCTAATTAACCTCAGTAACCTAAAGGGGTATAAGATAAAACATTTTAACATACTCGGATAAGCGTTGAGCCCTCCATGGGCATCGACATTTTATTTGCAGGCGATTTACGTGACGACGGAGGGCGGGTTTTAGGTTTTGGTTATTTTGATATGGCAATAGTTGTAGATGAATTGAATTATAACATTTTGGGTTTCCATGAGCATTGATGGCATTGTATTAAATATTCCCACTTTCGGCTGATGTAAATTTATACTTAGTTGCTCACTAGTTCCTAGGATGATATTTGGATTTACTTTTCGACGAATGGTGTGAATAAATGTTGGTAAGCGTTGTGGTTGGTTAAGTCTTGATCATCACGACCGATGGTTGGTTAAGTCTTTGGAATGGTGGTTGTGACACCCGCCTAGTTAGTGAGTGTTCCCGCTGCGATTATAACGTCTTTAATTTCTGTTGCGATTACCCAGTAATTACGGTGAGGATTATGATTAATAGATGGGGTGTTACACTAACTGTTGTGAGTTTTACTATGGGAGATAAGGTTTCCTCGTAGTCAAGGCCATATTTTTGTGTAAAACCATGGATAACTAATCTGGCTTTAAAGCGCTCTAGGGTTCCACCAACCTTAAATTTGGTTTTGTAAACCCATTTGCAAGATATGGGGTTCTTTCCTTGAGGGGGAGTAACAATAGTCAAGGTTTTCTTTTCTTTTAAGGCTTGGAACTCATTTTCATTGCTTGAATCCACCTAAAGTCCTTGATTGCTTCTTTATAGTTGGATGGTTCTTTTGGAGTTAAAATATGGGCTATAAACTTGTTGTTGGTGGTGGAAACAGAGAGAGTAGTAATTGTGCGTTTGGGAATTATGTTGGTGAGAGTATCAAGGGGAAGATGAGAATCAGATAGAGAAGAGATGTTTTGATTTTGGAGTCTGTGTGTGAGAATACTCGAGAAGGGGTCATGTTGTTGGTTTCTAGCTGAACAGATGTAATCTTGAAGTTTTGTGGGTGGTTTAGAGATTATGCTGGGTGTTCTTCTAAGGTGTTTTAGTAGTTTCTGTGGGGTGTTCAGTCTCAGTTGTGTGCATTTCTATTTGAGGACAGTGTATGTCTGAACTAATATCTTCAAGGTGGAAGTTTTCAGATTTTATTTCTTGTTGGTTTTGGTTTGTTTCTGTTATAGAGTTGAAGTTCTCAGATTCTGTTATTTGCTGGGTTTGGTTTGTTTTTGTTATGAAGTCCTTTTGTTTGAGAGATGGGAGGGGATAAGGAGTGTGTTTGATTGATTTGAGAGAGGGAAGAGGAGGTTCAAAGAGATTGGATTCATTGGTGTTAAAGAGAGGTGTTGGAGATTGGGAAGGAAATAGATATGAAATATCATCTTTTCTGTCATGCCTGATGCTCCGCCAATTTTCATCCTTCAGAGGGTAAATAGTTTCAAAAAATTTGGTGTCTCTGCTAAGAGTTATTGCTCCTGAATCTATGTCATGATGTTGAAGCCTTTAGTGGTTTTCCCATTGCCTAAATGAATGCTAGCAACAGACCTTGGATCTAATTTCCCTCTGTGTGGGCTGATGTTTGTGACAAAGCATAAACATCCAAAGTTTTTGATTTCTATGTGGTCAGGTATGTAACCATACAGTTTTTGGAAGGGGGAGGGGTGAGGTTTCCTATAGCTTTGGTAGGAACTCTGTTGATAATATAGGCAGCATGTTCTGCTAAGCCCCCGTGGCTTGGTCAGTAGAGGAGTGGTATCCTAGAACCAAAGGTCCTGGGTTCGAAACCTACTCACTACCGTAACTATCAAAAAAAAAATATTCAGCATGTTCTAAAGTGTGACCCCAAAATTTTGGTTCAAGTCCTGATTGGAAAAGAAAAGACCTTATTATTTGCATCAAATGTCCTTTCTTTCTCTCAACCACCCCATTTTATAGGGGTGTGTTAGAGCTACTTGTTTGATGTGTTATTCCTTTTGAATTCAGAAATATATATCCTTCCTTAGACCCTCCTAACTCTTTGGTATTATTTGATTTGATGAACTTAACAAAGTGTTCAAAATGTTGATCTACAAAAATTACAAATTCTTTTATGAAACCAATGGCTTCTGATTTTTGTTTAAGATGTTTTACTTATGTGCCCTTTGTGAAGTCATCAACAATTGTCAAGAAATAGCGGTACCCTTCTATAGTTTATGTCCTGATAGGACCATAGATATCTATATGCAACATGAAGAAAGGATACTGACTCTTTATTTCAGAAGTTGGAAACTTTAGCCGTTTTCCTTTGGCTTTGAAACAAATGGTGCGAGGTAAGACATCTACAGAAGGAAATTTTATACCTAGCTGCATTCATGACAGTTTATGGCTAGGGATATCCCTAGTTTCCTATGTCACAATAGGAGCTCCTTAGAAACAACATTTGTTATGCCCCAGATTTTTTTTTATTTTATCTTGTATTACTTCCTTCTGATTCCCAAAGGGAGTTCGAGTCAATCTTAATCTTACGTTAGTATGTTTATAACATTCTCTTAACGTTAATAAGTTAGCTTGAGGAAGGAGGGCTATAGACGTCTTTCCTGATTTGTTATTACTTAAGGAGTTAGGAACTTATTATTTTATTTCTCATTTTTATTTTTCCTAACCCTCCTTCTCAATTTTCTAATCACGTTTTATCTTCCCTTCCACTTCTGACATCTATTCACGACAGTTCTCCTCTCCTTCCTTACTCCCGCTTCACTCCTCAAAAGTAACCTCCCTTTGCTCCTCTCCCTCTTCTTCAATCTCCTCCCTATAGCCGATTGTTGGTCATTTGCGTATGGGATTCCGGTTCTGCTAGTCGGTCGATCGTCAGGTTTGGATTGTGATTTGATTTTGTTCTTCATTGATTTCCTTTTTTGCTCTTTCTGATTTTGGATTATGGAATCCGGTTGTTCAGTTCTTTAGTTCATCAATTCGAGGGGAGATTCGAGGAATCCGAAGTGTAGAGTCCTCTGAGATTGCATTACGTCGGATGTGAGGTAGGTGGTGAATGGATTCGGTTGTGTGTGTTCGTCCATGGGGATTTCTGACTTTGTTTGTTCTTCGTATATGATTGTTTTAACTCTTTGATTTGGTGATGTTTTTGGTTGATTTTGATGTGCGTATGATGCGTTAAAACCCCATGGAAATGTGTTTTCGATTGGCTAATTTGATACTATAAATTATGTATGTTTTGTAGGGGATTTGTGGCTTGGTTCTGGCTGTTTTCCGTAATTGATTTTGCAGTTTTCGGTATGTCCGAACATGTGTCCGAACATTGAAGTTCGGACATCATACGCCGGAAGATTTTCTGACTCTCAAATTAGGTCCGAACATGCAAGGTCAGACGCATGTTCGGACCAACCTTTGTTTTAGCATAACTTCTTCGTTTGAGCTCCGTTTTGAGTGCCGTTTGCGGAGTTGGATTCATCTTTTCAAGTACTATCTGTTCTGGTATGTTTTGGTACATGTATATATGTACTTTGATTTGAAAGTCTTAAATAAGCCTTTGAACTCCGATTTGCTCTGGAAGAGTGTTTGATCTTCTATGCTTCTGGTTGGTTTTCGTGGTTGCTAGTCAGTGTATGAATTTTGTTTTGATAAAGGATTATGATCCGTTTGATGTGCTTTGGCCCTCTGTTCTGTTCTGTTAAAAGCTTCTGCTTTCTGCTCTGTTCTGACAAGGACTTTTGTCCCGTTCTGTTTAAAGCTTCTGTTTGTTAAGCTTCCGTTTTGGGACCTAGTTACTCTGCTTCTAAGCCGTGAATGGCTGGGTCGAGCTATTCCGTGGTATACCATGTAGACGTCATTCTGAGTGTGGGTCATGCCCAATCTGTTCTGTGGGGTTGACGAACCCTTTGGCCTTCGGGTCATTTCTGCGTTGTCGAGGGATCTGTTAGATCCATGGGTCTTCGACCCTTTCTAAGTGTTATGCTTGGTGCTAGTGTCCCACTTCTGTTTGTGTTCTGTTCGGCTTCTGTCTGTTCTCTCTGCTTTTGTATTTGACAGACTGCTGTGTACTTTCTGTCCTTTGAACACCTATGTTTGTTTGTACTGCTTCCGCCAGTTCTGTTTGTTTTCAAACTCAGATAGGCTGCTGTGTGCTTCCTGTCTGTTGAGGATTTCTGATTTGTAAAGTGCTCCACTTCGTCTGCTCTCTATCTGTACTTGATTTGAGACGGTCTGCTGTGTGCTTACCGCCTTCTGATAAGTTCCGGATTTTGCTAAGCTTCTGATTTTGCTAAGCTTCTGATTGTGTTTAAGCTTCTGAGTTTCTTAAGCTTCTGATTTCGTCAAGCTTTCAGCTTCAGTTTACCTTCTGCTATTAAGTGTATGTTTTGACCACCGCTTAGCTTCTTGTGTTTTAGACTTCAGTCTATTTGAAAGACTTCTGCTTTGCATCTGATTTTGCTCTGGCTAAGCACTTTCGTATACGTGTATATGTATGTTCAGTATCTGTTTTGAGCATGCTCAGCTGATGAAGTTTATCACATGCTGAGCAATAGTTTTGCTCACCCCTATCTCCGTCTGATTTGCAGGTTTTAGTTCGTGCTTGGAGATTCAGCTCTTACTTTTCGTTTTGGCATTTGAGTTTTGTATTTAGTTTGTTTGGCCTTAGGGCCCAGTTGTATTTAGGATATGCTTTGTAATTCAGTTTGGCTTCCGCCTGTGTATTGTAAGACATTTTGTAATCGTTTATCTGGTAATATATGAGCATCAATTTCTGTTTTGGGGTTTCGATAGTGTAGCCTTGCGTGTCTTAGGTAATAAGCGCGCGGCGTGTAACGGTCTCCCAACCAGGGTGGTTTTGGGGTCGTTACATTTAGTGGTATCAGAGCCAGTTTTGGTATTCGTTGGGATTTCTGGGTGTTTGCCTGTCTACGCTTCCGTGTCTTTGCCTACTATATGCTATGTGTTGGCTGTTGCGTGACTTGTCTGCTATCTGGTGTCTGCTCTGTGGTTGTCCGCCATCAGAGTAGCAGCGGAAGCGTAGTGTCTGTTTACATGTGCTTGTGTGTTCTGAAAGTGAGTCTGAGGGAGTTAGGTCCTTTGGGAAAGGATGACCGAATGTGAGTTCTTGTTTGACAGAGTTGTGTGCTTCAATTGTGAGCTTGTGTTACGTGCTTGTGTTGTATGTTCTGTGTTATGTTCTGGTGGGAGTTCGCGAGTATGTTGGTCCTTTAGGTAAAGACACCTTTGAGAGTTCTTGTGCCTTTAGGCTGAGTGTTAGTAATCTTCTGTTTCACCTCTTCTGTCAGTGAGTCAGCTAACAAGTTCTGAGTGCTAGATTTGTGAGGTGCAAGCTTCTGAGATATGTGAGTGTTGTTCCTATTCCTTCAAGCTTAGCCTTTGTAATCTTTTGCTTTGCTGATTCTGTTATTGAATCAGCTAGTGAGGTCCATGTGTTAGCTCGTGTAAGTAGAGCTTCTGAGATATGTTAGCGTTCTTCCAATGTCTTTGTGCTGAGCCTTTAGTGATCATCTGCTTTGTTTCTTCTGTCAGCGAGTCAGTTAGTGTGTTCTGAGTGTTAGCTCTTCGAGGTTGGAGCTTCTGAAATGAGTGAGTGTTCTTTCTATCCCTTGTGCTAAGCATTAATGATTATCTACTTTGTTTCCTCTGTCAGCGAGTTAGCCAGTGTATTCTGAGCGCTAACTTTGTGAGCGTTCCCTTCTGTGCCTTAAAGCTATGTGTTAGTACTCTCCTGCTTCGTTTCTTCTGTTAGTGAATGAGCCAGTAGGCTCGATGTGTTAACTCGTGTAAGTTGGAGCTTTTGAGATGAGGGTGAGTGACCTTTCTTAACCTTAGGGATAATCTTCTGGTGTGTTCCTCTGTTAGCCAGTCAGCAGTGAATCTGAGTGTTATGTCTGTGGCTTCAAGTTGATTTTCAGTAATATTCCCTTGTCCCTTCAATCAGTGAGACATTTAACAAGTTCTGAGTGTTAGCTCTGTGAGGTGTGGACTCCTGAGATGTGTAAGCGTTTCCTTCTGTGCTTTTAGGCTGAATCTCCAAAAATATTCTGCTTTGTGCTAATGTTAGTCAATGACCAGTGAGTGTGAGTGATGTTCCTAATTCTTCAAGATTAACCTTCTACAGTCTTCTGCTTTGTTCGTTATGTTAATGAGTCAGCCAGTGAGGTTTTTGTGTTAGCTCGTGTGGGGTTCGAGCTTCTGGGATGTGTGAGCATTCTTCCTGTGCCTTCGTGCATAGCCTTCAGTAATCATCTTCTGCATGGTCTTTTATCCGCCAATCAGCAACCAGTTCTGAGTGTTGGCCTTGTGAGTGTTCATTGTATTCTGGCACTGGAAGTGCATTTGTTCACGTTCTGGGTTTCGTCGAATTTCGAGGACGAAATTCATTTTAAGAGGGGTATGTTGTTATGCCCCAGATTTTTTTTATTTTATCTTGTATTACTTCCTTCTGATTCCCAAAGGGAGTTCGAGTCAATCTTAATCTTACGTTAGTATGTTTATAACATTCTCTTAACGTTAATAAGTTAGCTTGAGGAAGGAGGGCTATAGACGTCTTTCCTGATTTGTTATTACTTAAGGAGTTAGGAACTTATTATTTTATTTCTCATTTTTATTTTTCCTAACCCTCCTTCTCAATTTTCTAATCACGTTCTATCTTCCCTTCCACTTCTGACATCTATTCACGACAGTTCTCCTCTCCTTCCTTACTCCCGCTTCACTCCTCAAAAGTAACCTCCCTTTGCTCCTCTCCCTCTTCTTCAATCTCCTCCCTATAACCGATTGTTGGTCATTTGCGTATGGGATTCCGGTTCTGCTAGTCGGTCGATCGTCAGGTTTGGATTGTGATTTGATTTTGTTCTTCATTGATTTCCTTTTTTCCTCTTTCTGATTTTGGATTATGGAATCCGGTTGTTCAGTTCTTTAGTTCATCAATTCGAGTGGAGATTCGAGGAATCCGAAGTGTAGAGTCCTCTGAGATTGCATTGCGTCGGATGTGAGGTAGGTGTGTGAATGGATTCGGTTGTGTGTGTTCGTCCATGGGGATTTCTGATTTGTTTGTTCTTCGTATATGATTGTTTTAACTCTTTGATTTGGTGATGTTTTGGTTGATTTTGATGTGCGTATGATGCGTTAAAACCCCATGGAAATGTGTTTTCGATTGGCTAATTTGCTACTATAAATTATGTATGTTTTGTGGGGGTTTTGTGGCTTGGTTCTGGCTGTTTTCCGTAATTGATTTTGCAGTTTTCGGTATGTCCGAACATGTGTCCGAACATTGAAGTTCGGACATCATACGCCGGAAGATTTTCTGACTCTCGAATTAGGTCCGAACATGCAAGGTCGGACGCATGTTCGGACCAACCTTTGTTTTAGCATAACTTCTTCGTTTGAGCTCCGTTTTGAGTGCCGTTTGCGGCGTTGGATTCCTCTTTTCGAGTACTATCTGTTCTGGTATGTTTTGGTACATGTATATATGTACTTTGATTTGAAAGTCTTAAATAAGCCTTTGAACTCTGATTTGCTCTGGAAGAGTGTTTGAGCTTCTATGCTTCTGGTTGGTTTTCGTGTTTGCTAGTCAGTGTATGACTTTTGTTTTGATAAAGGATTATGATCCGTTTGATGTGCTTTGGCCCTCTGTTCTGTTCTGTTAAAAGCTTCTGCTTTCTGCTCTGTTCTGACAAGGACTTTTGTCCCGTTCTGTTTAAAGCTTCTGTTTGTTAAGCTTCCGTTTTGGGACCTAGTTACTCTGCTTCTGAGCCGTGAATGGCTGGGTCGAGCTATTCCGTGGTATACCATGTAGACGTCATTCTGAGTGTGGGTCATGCCCAATCTGTTCTGTGGGGTTGACGAACCCTTTGGCCTTCGGGTCATTTCTGCGTTGTCGAGGGATCTGTTAGATCCATGGGTCTTCGACCCTTTCTAAGTGTTATGCTTGGTGCTAGTGTCCCACACTTTGTTTGTGTTCTGTTCGGCTTCTGTCTGTTCTCTCTGCTTTTGTATTTGACAGACTGCTGTGTCTTTCTGTCCTTTGAACACCTATGTTTGTTTGTACTGCTTCCGCCAGTTCTGTTTGTTTTCAAACTCAGATAGGCTGCTGTGTGCTTCCTGTCTGTTGAGGATTTCTGATTTGTAAAGTGCTCCACTTCGTCTGCTCTCTATCTGTATTTGATTTGAGACGGTCTGCTGTGTGCTTACCGCCTTCTGATAAGTTCCGGATTTTGCTAAGCTTCTGATTTTGCTAAGCTTCTGATTTTGCTAAGCTTCTGAGTTTTAAGCTTCTGATTTCGTCAAGCTTTCAGCTTCAGTTTACCTTCTGCTATTAAGTGTATGTTTTGACCACCGCTTAGCTTCTTGTGTTTTAGACTTCAGTCTATTTGAAAGACTTCTGCTTTGCATCTGATTTTGCTCTGGCTAAGCGCTTTCGTATACGTGTATATGTATGTTCAGTATCTGTTTTGAGCATGCTCAGCTGATGAAGTTTATCACCTGCTGAGCAATAGTTTTGCTCACCCCTATCTCCGTCTGATTTGCAGGTTTTAGTTCGTGCTTGGAGATTCAGCTCTTACTTTTCGTTTGGCATTTGAGTTTTGTATTTAGTTTGTTGGCCTTAGGCCAGGGCCCAGTTGTATTTAGGATATGCTTTGTAATTCAGTTTGGCTTCCGCCTGTGTATTGTAAGACATTTTGTAATCGTTTATCTGGTAATATATGAGCATCAGTTTCTGTTTTGGGGTTTCGATAGTGTAGCCTTGCGTGTCTTAGGTAATAAGCGCGCGGCGTGTAACGGTCTCCCAACCAGGGTGGTTTTGGGGTTGTTACAACATTACTCGATGTTTTCTCCTTTGAAGCTAAAACCAATGATCTAGTTTTTCAAGTTTCCTTTAGAAACTTTCCTAAGCAAATGGGATCTATAAAGAATAAACCCTAATGTCTGTATCCAACTTTTCATGGACATTTGGTTTCACATTCCTACAAGATACAATCATTTTTGGAAAAGATAAAATCTACATTCAATTGAGTAGTTAACTTGCTCATAGAAATCAGATTAAACGTGAAAATTGGAACAAACTGAATCAGGCAAGTCAAATTCTTCACATATTCTAGCACTACCAAAGCTGTCTACCCTACACCTTTGACCATTAGGCAATATCAACTATTTATTTTCAGACAATGATATAAATTCACGCATCATATTCGTATTTCCTGTTACATGCTCTGAAGCGCCAGAATCAAATATGTAAGTAGCATTTAAAGCTTTAGTCAAATAGTCATGGCTAGATTGTAGATTTAAAAGATGAGCAGAGATATAGTTACCGGAAAAACTCCCGAAAGTGTTTGTACCTTGTTTCTTATTGTTGTTGGAGTTTTTCTGTTGTATGTACTTTGTGGGCTGATCCACTTGCTCCAAGGTTAGACCAGCAGCTGGGGAGGCTTCTTTAACCGCTTATTTTGATGTTAACTTCTCTTTGACTGTTGATCAAGAATTGGTCCTGCAACGTGTTAGGGAAGACTCTTTTGGTTTCTACCCTCGGGAAAACCTATGATCCATTAGCATTGGGACCGGGTGTGTCCCAATTTCATGCAGTTCATACACTTTGGTGAGGGTTTTCTTCTGCTAGTGAAGAGTTGATATTACTGGTGGGGGACCTCTTGTTTGTGTTTCTCCTCGAAGATTTCTTGGTTGGTGTGAATCTATTTGCCAAGATTAGGCTATTATCACACTATCTTCACTCTGGCTCTTTGAATTGTTGTGTTGTTTTAATCCTGAGCTACCAAGCAGTACACTTGCTTAAGATTATGTAGAGGCGTCATTAACAGTATCACTCCCTTAGCCTGCTTGAAGTTTTCATTCAAACCATCCTTAAACTTCATTAGTCGGGCTTCTCCTCTGTCTTTCTATGTCTTTGATGCTCATAAGTGCAACTTAGGATTGTTCTCAAACCATTTAACCAATCCTAAAGTTTCTGGAGTCTGGTGAAGAAAGTACTCACCGAATCATGGTTTTGTTGCAGCGCACTTATCTCCTTTTGAATCACGAAGATTTCAGGTCCGTTAGTTAGGTCATACCTTTCACAAAGTTTCATCTACATCTGATGGGCATTGTCGTAGTATACTATGCTCTCCATAATTTCTTTCTTGACTGAGTTAAGAATCCACACCATCACAACATTATTGCTTCTTTCCCACATTGGAAGCGCTCTGAGGATTTTTCCGGCTTGGTGATTTGTCCATTAACAAGCTAGAATTTTTTCTTTGCTTTTAGGGTTATCATTGTCGTTCTTTCCCACTGATCGAACCCACGGCCCTTGAACTTTGCTCCGAAACTAAGGGAAGTGTTATTATCTGGATGTAAGTACAATAGGTCGTTCAAATCTTGATTTTGTAGAGTTAGGGTTTCTTTGTTTCCTGACTTGCTTTCATTCTCTTCATCTTCGACGATTTAGTCTTCATTCTCATTCTAACTGTCGTCGACCATTTTGTGTATGAATCAGTCTTGCTTGACCTAGCACTGTGACAACATGTCAGCCCGACTGAGATTGGAAGACGACAAACGAAGAAGACTACTTTGATTGAAGAAGAGAGTTTTACAGTACATCGAAGAAGAGAGAAAGAATGTAGCGAATGAATATGTGCTACAGTACATTACACCCTGGATTACCGAGTATATATATATTTATATGTCTAGCCTATACAAGATAACGGGTCTGTATTACAATAACATAAGTGACAAATATAACAATATATTATATGTACACTATGTTATCCTAATAGTTTTACTTCTCCTGAAAGCCAAAAATTTGCTGATTTGTCTTGTTTCAAATGATGCCAAACATAGTATATGTTCCTTGCTATATGTTGTCGTTTTGTTGATGTCATAGGGGAGGAAATCTTTGCCTGATGATGGATGGCTTTCCAGACTCTGGATGGGACATGCAAACAGGTTTTAATAGCATCAACGGCAGTATAGTTTTATATTTTTGCGGGAAAAGCTCAAATCAATTTTGAAGGTGGTCAAATATGCTGGAAGTGGGAGTTCGTAGGAATTTTTGCAAGTGAAATTAATGGCGTGGTTTTTAGTGGAATTTACCCTCGACTTGATGAAATATCTTCTCTATGCCATGGAAGGCTCCTAATCGTCGTCCAAACATCGCACTTAATAGGTAATCACAGCGATAATCTAAACATTATTGAACTACAGGTGTTACCGTTTCTCACTCGCTCATACGAGTAATAACACATATACTCAAACATTTAACATACGAAACAATTTCCCGCGGTGATAACAAGAGATAGACTTAACTTTCCATTCCAATCCGAAATACAACCATTAGTGAGCATTCTAAGCATTCAAGTCCTATACACGTTTTTACATTCGTATCATAATATAACAATACATAATTTAATAACTGTGGCTAGCTACCAAGCGCGTCCCGCTCTCTGTCGACACCGGAAGCTGCATACCTGAAAGTGTTTGTTTAAGGTATGGAATCAGCCCCTACTGAGTATGCTACTACATGACTATCATGCCCCCTCAGACCCCCAGTTAATTGGTCGAGAGCATGCAGTTCATTTTCATGCAGTTCCATTTTAATATAAAACTATAAAGCAATAATAATATTGTAGTTAACTCATATAACAAACAAGCCCCCGACTTCATATATCACACCAACAATAAACCAACCGAAATGCATCCCAATGCATATATGAGTACAATGACTCCACGCAACCAAATACATAATAATTCACGTGCGAGTACAGTGACTCAGCTCAACCAAATACATAATAATTCATATACGAGTACAGTGACCCAGCTCAACTAAATACATAATAATTCATATACAAATACAGTGACCCAACTCAGTCAAATACATAATAATTCATATACGAGTACAGTGACCCAACTCAGCCAATAGACAAACACACCACACAAATCATGTTGTTCACATAACATACGACAGTATATTATAAGCATACTAAACAAAAGCAAGATAGTATGAGAGTTATAAATGTTCGGCTTATTCTCGTCTTGGCCATAAGGCCCCAAATGATTCTAGCCAGTAATAAGAGCTATCTAGCTATTCGTATATTGTTTAGTCTCATGCCTATGACAGCGTCTCGTTTAAACGACGCATCTCTACTATTACCCTTATCCTATGGCGGGTCACCCATGGCAGTAGCCACTCCAGCGGTAGAGTATCCGACCGATGAACCTTCTATAGTCCATTGAAATTTCCCTTGATACATACGGATACACAAACGGCATCCTAGTATCGTTAGTTGATCACAATTCTCTCCAAGAGCCACGTCCTCTTGGTTTATTTATACCATCACATCGCCTTACCATTTCCTTAGCATTACATACTAAGGTCATTATTCCAATCGTAAGTACATCTACTCGGGATCTAGTCTAAGCTACAGAACGGCGTTAAATAGGCCAATGCTCCGTATATAAGTCTCGATATTATATATCTTATTATCCTATGCTACAACGTTATTCTTACGTTCCTTATATTACACATATAAGATAGCATCATTGCCACTAGTTCATTTATATATATATATACGAAAGTACTGTTATCGCACAACAATTATAATAATAAAGCAGCACTAATATACAGTTCATGCATATTAGTTCACACAAGCAGCATTCAATCTTATCACAGATTTTCACACAATGTCTGAACTGAGGAAATCCTCAGAGACAATCAAGCCACATAATAATATACTTCACCGAAATCTACGCTAGCGTAATGTTTGTCACGCTAATACGATGCTTCTCGAGAAAGTCTCCAGTAATCTGGTAATACGTTTCACACTATGTATTAGCACTCCATGCAAAAACAATACTACATGGTACCGCGTACCGTCACTAATCCCTTCCCAGTTTATTCCCCTTTGTAGTTGGTTGTCTACTCTGCTCCGGAGTCCAATCAATCAAACCCATGACATCCATCAAACCGGATGGTTATTTCCTTTAAATTAACCTAGCTCAGTTCATCGCTAATGTTTTTTCGACTAATAACTCCTAAGTCATTGTAGTTCAATTAATCACACAAGTTATTTACACCTTAATATATCTCATACTTTTTCGCACCCTTAATGACCATTATGTGTCACCAAAAAAGTCCTAACATTTATATAACACCAATAGCATTCAATTCCCCTTATTCTAAATCATTTTCTAACTTTCGGTTAAATTCTAGTGTTGGTCCGGGACATGGTCGGACCCAAGGTCCCGGACCAATGCATTTCAACAATTCTCAAACACTTTTAACATGTGGTACGGGACGTTACCCCTATCCTATGTCCCAGACCAGTGGAATGATGGAAATTTGGTAGTTTTTGTGTGGTGGTCCGGGTCTTCTTACAAGACCTAGGTCCTGGACCACCCTTAATATGAAATTTTTGCCAGTTTTTGATGTGTGGTCCAGGACTTTATCCAAGGACCAAGTGTCAGACCATGCATTAATCTGTAACATTTTACAGTTTCAATCCTCATTCTAAACTTGTTTCTTTGCCCATTTATTTTCTAATACTTCCACATGTATCCTAACATGTTCTGACATCACTATAACACATTAAACCTTGCTAAACCATTGACCAAACTCATAACTTAATCTTTGGTCATATACACAAATTCTAACCCTTATTTCCTAACACTTGCAATCATTTATACTCCATAATTCTTACACACCTTGATCCTACTAACCCTTTCTAACTTATTTCCCTTCCTTTACACATTATACTCCTCATTTTCAAGGCTTGCACATATTAATGCATTTCCTAGTCATCCTCATAACACCCTGCATCTTATTCTCAATCCTTTGTCCATTCTAAATCTTTCGAGGACATTCTCACCTCTATTACTCAAGTTGCTCATCATTCTCAAGGTTATACACACTAGTTCATCACTAGGCAATATAAGACACTCCTACATCATTTTTTCTACAGATTTTTGCACAGCTTAATACACACCTTATACCATAATTTTGGTGTGTTTAATGCATCCCTTTAATCTCTAATTCCTCCTAATCCATCTTAGGTCAAGGTAACTCATTACAACACCTTAGTTAACTCATTTCTACCCAAATTTCACCATAACTCCATTACTACACTAACACATCCAAATTTCATTGTTTTTCTTACCTAAACCAAAATATTCACAATCAACACAATATGGTGTACTAATCGTAAATTTCATAGCACTAAGGCTGTTAAAAGACATGTTCTTAGGCCCTTAAATAACATGACTCTTAGGCCTTTAAATGACATGGCTCTTAGGCCCTCAAATGACATAATTTAAACACTAAAACTAGCATCATGTAAAGCCATTAGCTTGCTTTCCCAATACACTTTCAGATACATTTTCGTATCAATATAGACACAATTGCTTAAGGCATATACTAAAGGTAGAACAATTACCTTTAGTTTTCAAGCTCTTTTTCTTTCCTTTTCTTGGTTCTCTTGATTGAAAAAGTGCAAGGAGTTTGATTCACTTGCTAATCTTCTAACCAATATTCAAATAAAGGTAATGAGTACTATGTAATGTACTTAGACTCATGGAAGCAACTCAAGAACACATGGAGAGTGTTTAGTGTACTAAAATGAGTTCTTACCTTAGAAACCCTAGGATGGTTTTTGTAGGGAATCAAGACAAGGCTTTCAATAATCTTTTGAAGCTTGAATCAATGCTAATACAAGGAAAGAAATAAGCAATCTTGAGAAGGCATTTTTCGGCCATATATGGAAATGGGAGGAAAACATGAGTTTTCCAGATTTTCTTACCTTGAACCAAAGGGGGAGTAATCTAGTTTCAGAATATGTATTTTCCTCCTCAAATGGAGCTCCTTCAATGAATTCCAACTTCAGCTTTGAAGATTTTGAAAATAGCACTAGAAATCCCTTGACCCAACTAGCAATATATGTGGTTTATTTGTGATTTGGAGCTTTGTGTTGACTTGGACAAGCAAAGGAATTCATGAAGCCATGGGAGCTCCATCTTTCATGTGAGGAAGAAGGGGAGAATGAAGGCAGCCGGCTGGGGAGAAGGGAATAAGAAGAGAGGAGGGAGGTAAGTAAAGTAGATTATTTGTTTCTTATTTGTAAAGTAAAGCAAATAGTGAACTACCTTCTTCCTTCCTCTTTTGTAAATGCTGGCAGTTAAGGGTGGTGAGTCACCCCTTATAAAACCGGCCCCATAGATATTTGAGGATGGTTACTTGACTATTGACTAATCAAAGAAAACTTAATGCTTAATTTAGCACTATTTGGGTACTATTCAGAATTAGTGGCGAATTTGTGATTTTTTGTAAATTCTTTTAATTAGGCTTCCTAATGTGATACTAAGTAGTACACATGTTTATTAAGGTGTATACTTGGTCATTTAACCACTTAAAACTCATTTCCAAGACAATTTTTCAAAAATGTGCTTAAAGGAGTCTTAAAGCACAATTTGTGCTTTGACTTGTTTTTGAGCTTGGTTTTCTTTGGTAAATGTTTTTATTATGTTCATAACTTAGTTATAAGGTTTAGAATCCACTTTGGATCCTAATTGAGGTCATACAATCTTATGGGTATCTTAAAGCAGAATTTAGGCTTTAAGTGATCTTACGGCATGTTTTTGCTTTATAAGATTTTAGATTGTTCCTCAATGGATCTAAAATAATTTTAACTCTTATTAAACCATTATTAGATCATTTAATCAAGTTTTAGTAGTTAGGGGTATTTCAAGAGGGACCAATCATTGGTGGGATTTAATAGAGAAATACTGGACCTATCAAGTGGATTACAATTAAAGTGGAAGGCCTTGTTTGAAGAAGAGGGGAAAAAAGGTATCTACTATCATGTTTGATCGGTATCTACATTCAGCATCTACAGCTCACAAAACCTTTATCAGCGTTTTCCTGTTGGGAGTAAGTTGTCAACGATCCACTAGGAGTGGCAGATTCCATCCGCCTTTGGCTCAATGCTTTGTGATGGTGGTAAAAAAACTAGTGGGATGGTCTTATTGATAGGAAGTGGAAGGAAATTTGTGAAACAATGAGAGTATGTAAGATGCCGATGTAGTTTGTTGATGGAGTTGAAGATGAACTTGATGATGGAAGGATAATTCGGGAACTAATGATGAAAATTATGGTAATGATTAACCGCTTCGGTAAGGCATTGATCGGTGAGGAAATAGGTGTGCAACGGATGCTACTGATGCTTGTTGATGGTGAAATTGATATTGCTTTAGGTCATAAGTGCAACCTGGAGAAGGAAGGAAATGGTGGCGGGATGACATTGATAAGCTAAGATGGCGGAAGCGGCAAAAATCAAGGGAAGAGAAATAGCGGCTGGGGAGGGACAGTGGTATGACACGTAGACCTGCGGCTGGTGCACACCACACGGAACCGTGTTGGTCTCCTGGAAGACGCACTCCATTTTGATAATGTCATATATCTGATATCTCTTTAGTCTTGTAGAGATATAAGACAACAAAGACAACTCATCATTCTTGAAATACCCCATAAATTAATCTAAATTAATTTAGGGGATTTCCTTTATTAAACCCTAAATAATACTATTAAATATTAAATTATTATATGGTATTATGAATTTAATAGTAAGATTTATAAGTCAATAAATCTTGGAAAAATTTCAAGACACTCCAATTATTTTATAAAGATTTTAGAAATATTTGGAACATTGATTTAAGTCTTAAAGTCAAAGTAAAATCATAGAAACCTTAAAGCTTCTAAAGCCTTGGTAGGGTTGACTTTTTGAGAATGGTCAAACCAGCCCATGAAAACTATATCAATAAAAAAGTTATGGAAAACCAAGAAGACTGATAAAAAGAACGTTAAAAACGGATCATCCTAGCCAAAGTTATGATAAATTGAAGTTTAGGCCAAAATTTAGGAGGTTGCTGACATGTCCAGGGCTAGCTGACTCAGCCGTGAGCCTCGGGACACGTGCCACGCCCAGTCAGCACTGAAGTCTACTGAATCGTTTGAGTTTTCCTTTAGTTTTGGCATTCCATGGGGCGATCTTCAGACGCTCATATCTCAGTCTCTACTCCACCATTTCATGTGCCGTCTTTTTCATTCGATTCTCCTATCATTCCTCTTTCTAACCATTACTCATACACCATCTAAATCCTTATACAATGACCGGAAAATCTATCCAAAGTTGCCTCACTGCGAAACCATAACCCAGATTTCCCAGCATACCAGTTAATCAGGTAAACTTCATCTGATCATAACTTCTTCGTCTGTGAACGAAATCCACGTTCTATAGCGGGTTAAGTAATCTCTATGTAACACCCCTCTCCATATCATGATATAATCCCTCACGTAGCAATAATTAAAACGTCTCGCGCGGAAAATAAACAACATTACAAAACTCACTCGGGTGTCACCGACCATTACTCGCCCATGCGAGCAACGTACCAAACTACATCCAACTCCAAAATAACAACTGCTAACCGCAGTGATAACCGAGAACACTCCTACTCATACTAACTCCTAAATCATAAACATCGACAAGTGAGCATCTACCAATCTTAAAAATATACAACCTTACCATAAGACCTATACCACATCTTCATTGCGATACACATCTCCAACTACCCTGTTCCTGCTCTTCAGCTCCTACAATGATCAACAACCTGTAATGGTGTAGTATCAGCGATAGACGCTGAGTATGCCGGGCTGGACCCTATGGCACTTGTCATTTTAACCATCTTATTATTAGGTTGGTTTTATGCTTTTTTCCTTTTTTACATGTTATAACCAAAACTGAAGCATAAATGTATAATATACATAATCATCATCCAAATATCCATAAACTTAGTCATCCTCCAAACCAAACATTCAGATATTTCAAATACATTTGATATCGAACGTATCGAGCAATAACAATTTAATGTACCATGTACATTCGTCGTAGCGTACAGTTTTCATATTTATATTTACCTTAAGCCTGTAGGCTCCATCCAACCATCACATACAATACATAACCACAAGTATAACCAATGAACAACAAGCGAACCAACGAGAATAATAACAATATCTATTAGTCTCGTCCATGGTATTTTCGCCACTGTATAGTCTCAATGTTTTAGTTTGTTCATTATACCTAGTGACAATGTCTCGTTAAAACGACATGTCTCTAGTTACCCATATATTATGGCGGGTCACCCATGGCAGTAGCCACGCAACGTAGAGTCTCTGACCAACGAGCCATTCTAGCTCACGGAAATTTTCTTGATACTTACGGACCCGTACGCGGACATCCTGGTATCGTTTTTGTGATCACAAGCGCGCACCAAGAGCCACCATCCTCTTTGGCTTACTTTCATTCCATTAATTAATTAATTATAACCATCGCATCGCATTACCAACTTTTCTAACACAGCAGACTAAGTCATTAGTCCAATCCGAGTCTTGTAAACTCGGGATCCAGTGCTAGAGTACAGAGCGGCGTATATAAAGGCCAATGCTCCCGTATAAAGTCTCAGTAATGTATATGTTATTATCATAGTGCTACAACGTTTTACTTACGTTCCTTATATTTCATATAAGATAGCACCATAGCCGCTAGTTTTGTTTTATATATATAGGTTCATATAACGAACCAATACTGTTAACTCAACAACAGTAATATATAGCAGCTATGAATATACAGTTCATGCATATTATTACCACATTCAGACAAACATCTTATCACAGATCACACAGAAGTCTGAACTGAGGAGCCTCAGACAATCCGAGACACATAACAACATACAATTTATATCAACCAAATCCGAGCCCAAGGAGCAACCTTAGGACAACTCGGATCAACCCCTTTACATACCGTTCACCCTGACTGTATTACGGTGGAGTATGAATCAGCAAGATCCTACGCTCTGTACAGTCCGTTACCCGTCAAGCGTCCTTGTCAGAAGTATACTCTAAACGGTAATAAAACTATAAGTCAGTCTCCATGACTAACTACATCCGGTATTTCCGAAAATAAGTAACCCCGCACAGTTCACCCCCCTGTTTTCTACAGTTGTTGTTACAGGTTTCTCTAAAACAGTCGGCTTTGTTACTTAAAACGTGTATGTCAAAACATTCAACTGTTAAGTTTAATTCCTTATATTTCCTTTAATCTTATCCCATCTAGTTTAGGTACGTAACCTATAGTTGCATGTATGCATGCATTCTTATATTATTGCATTCTAAATTCATACTTATAGTTCGTAACTATATATTTTTTTAAAATAACCACCACCATTAAATCATATGGTTTCCAACCAAAATATATTTATCCACCTTATATACATTATTCTTGTGTATGGTATATATATTTTTCCACGTAGGTAATTCTCATGAGTTTCATAAACTCTTATATTTATGTTCATTTTATCATCTTTTATTAGATGATTATTCCCATTAGTCGTTATTATATTATAACACTTATATTAAGATTATTATCCTAATATCATGTAACATCTTATATTGTATAATTACAACTCCTAAGGTTTTATCCATAAACACCTTAGTTTATAAATCTCATTTATTTATAGTTTGTCACATTATTTTATGTGAGTACCCTTCCTTATATTATTCCATCTAAACCATATCATTGTCATAACTTTATAACATTATAGACCTTAGTCTAAAATTCATTTTTCAACTCTTATTAACTCAGTATAGCCCTTCTCTATTTAAATTCTGTTTTGACCACATAACATTATGTAATGTTTATAACCATATCTAATCTCATACTGTGTGATATTTTTATTCCCTTTAACTTATAACCTATAGTTTTTATACAAAACCATTTATTATTGCCTCTCAGGCACCATAAGACAATCTTATTCTTTTCCATAAACCATAGTTTCCTTTATTTACAAAATCACCCCTTTCTTTTTACCATGTTATATATACCATTTAATATAACATTTCTAACTTATAAAAGAGTATAACCTATGGTTATTTTTTGTAAATTCCGAACAGCCCTTGTGCTATTCTATATTGCCATTTGGCCCTATTTATAACACATAGTTTCTTCCATATCATTAAAACCATTTTTATACACATATCTTAATAAATTCTCTTATAATTCTAAAAATCACCAAATTCCACCAAAGGTTATAAATATCCTTATTAACCCTATTCTTTTGATATTTACCATTCCACCATCTATTTTTCTCCAAAGTGTCATGATGACATATTAACTAATATTATACATATATAGTTTATTTTAATTCCAAAATCCACCAAATAAATTCCTAAAAATTCCTAATAGCCCATGGGTGTTTAAAATACCATTGTACACCCTTTATTTTTGGTGATAACATATTTACCACATATGTTATAAAAATATTACCATTAAATACATAACTTATTATAAAACCTTAAATAAGTTATCTAACTTATTTATTTTGGTCAAAACCTAGCATATGGTCAATGTTTACCTCCTTAATATTTCCTTGACCATTAATTCCAATAATTACGGTTTGCACCCAACTTTCTAGAAATCACCATTTAACCCCAAAACTTTATAAATCTTATAAACTTTATTTTAACTCCTTTTTACCTCTAATTTTCGGCTTATTATACTAAAGCCCCCAAATTTAATTTAATTACACCTAAGACCCCATTATTTTCGGTAATGCATTTATACTACTTAAACTTAATTAAAGCTTGTAAATGCATAAATAAAATGGCCTAAATACATGGCCTTATTACAAACATTGGCTTGCAAAATAAATTACACATAAATGTCCCAAAATACATACAAATTTTCGGCGCCTCACCACACACATTCCATTTAATTACCAAACTTCCACATAATGTCTTAAATTTGACAATTGTGCTTGTTTAATTAGTTATAAAATTTATTAAACCATTCCTTAAACATTTTAAGGTCAAACAAGACCTTGTTTTTGCTCCTTCACTCACGGCAATTAACATACACACACTTAAACTTGTGTTAATGTATCAAGTTAAGGTTTTAAGTGATTTATACCTTGATTTAGCTTAGGTAAATCCTTGTTTGAGTTCGCCACCTTAAGGAGAAATTCTCCACAGCTTGTTTACATGTTTTCAACAGAAACCAAGGCCTAGTTAGTCTCCAAGAAAGATCTAACCATACGAAGTAATTTAATGTAAGATTTAAGGCAAAAATCACCTTAGGAATGCAAGGAGAGTTCAAGATGGTTTCAACCTGAATCAAGCACACCAAAAGGTGTTAGATCTACCATATTGACATAGGAAATAGCTAGATCTCAACAAGCTACCTTGTTATTAGGTTTTACCTTGGAAAAATGCCTTAAAAGAGGGTATTTCCTTTGGATCTCGGCCATCCTTGCTCCAAATGGCTAACCAACAGATTCCACATGAAAAGGAAGAAGAAGATGAGGCTATGACCAAAGTTTCACAGCCGAACTTGAAGGGAATCAAAAGTTATGAGCTTAAAGCACATTTTAACCTTAAAGTAGATTTGAACAACCTTGGTCCCTCTACTGATCTCAACCGAGTTTTAGCTCTTGTTCTAACCTTAGAACACTGAGAATAAGCCATAGGAATTGATGAGCCACGAAATATAGGTGTTGGTAGTGAAGAGATGAAGAAAAAGAGCTAAAAATGACATTAAAACACTTACATTAAGAGCTTAGGAGCTAGGTTTGCCTTCCATGCTCAAGAACACACTTGAGAGCTTCAAAGGAAGGGGAGATCTCGGCTGGGCAGAAGAGAATCGGACAAGGAAGGGAGAAATGAGTGGGAAAGGCTTGAATTATTAGAAAAGTAAGTTAATTTTCAAAAAGTAAATGTATTAGGTAGGAATTATGTCAATCAAGGACTTATTCTGCGTCCTCTCTTATTGCAGCCGATTTCCATGGTCCAAGTGGGTCATTAATTGACCATTGACCATACTTGGTCAATTTGACTCATGCGGGCCCCACTTTAGGGTTTTATTATATTTTAATATTAAATTTGTAAAATTCGTAAATTTCTGGAATTAAATTCCTAATATCATATAATATGATATTTTATTATATTTAAAGGTATTTATAACCTTTTAGCCCATTTAAAACCAATTTAGAAGGCAATTACACAAAAACGTGCTTTAAGGAGTTTTAGTGCACATTTTGTCGCAAGGTGTTTCTGGGCTTGGTTTTCTTTGACAATGGTTTTGTTGTGTTCCTTACATGATATTTGATCATGTAATTCAATTTTATATCATTTAGAGGTCATTTGATTTTTAAGGTTTTCCTAGAGCACCTTTTTGCCCTTTTTGACCTTGAAGCATGTAAATGCTTTTTCTTTGTGTTGGAGTGTTGTCCAACGGTTATATATGTTTAGTAATGTGTTAATATGCTTAGGACAAATTTTTAGGTCCTAAGTAGTTCATTTGGGTATTTATTTACCCTTAGCAGTCAAAGGGTGCAACATCTTGATTTGTGTTGACCACTGTTGTTCTCAGTTGACTTTTAAGGCATGTTTAGGCCTTAATTAATGTGATTAAATATTTAATCCATGCTTTAATAATTTGGGGTATTTCATCTAATCCCACTACAACTTTCATGTTAATGACCAAGGCTGATTCGTACTCCTTTAAGAGATAAAGGCGTCTAAAGTTCCCTATTCGATCACGGCAGTATTCTCGCCCAGATTTCCAGAAAACGACTAGGTAAACACAGATCTTCTGAGATCTGTAACTTTCTCCCTAGTTCATCAAATTCAATGATTCTTCCACTAACGTCTAGAGTTACAAGTCTAGTTTGGATTGTGATAGGTTTCGTGAATCAAATCCCTCTTAGTTGGCGCGAGTTGATCCGTGAAGTTGCCAACCTGAACTGCACATAAAATAACAAGTTTCCAGCGAAACGAATTCGGGATTCCTTACCGGCATATTTCCGGTATGATTCCGACCAAATTCCACCACCATCTATGATGTTCGTTTTTTGCATTTTCGTTCATAACCCTCAATCAATTTAACCAATTACGCAATGAATTGAGAGATTTTGGCACATCAAAACTGAAACCGTAAGAACCCTAGTCTATCGAACCCAGAATCGATCCATGATTTTGTGCATCATAATTGACGAAATTGATACCATTGTAACCGACTTTAAATTTCGAATCCATAGAAACAAGAATCGTCGAATTTCGTTCTGTAGATTGAGAGAATTGAAGGATTAGTACTCGGTATTCGATTTAAGATTTCTGAAGAACTCGAGTAATCTGGGCCGTCCGATCATGCGTTATAGGAGCGGACGGCCGAGATTAAAACGTGGGAAGATTTAGTTGTATTAAGTTATATAATTCCAAATTAACCCTAACTTGTTGGATTTATTTAATGGCTTTCCCTAATGTATTTTGACACGACAGTTTAACCATAGATTCCTTATAGAATGTAGTTTATTTTGATGTAAATTAATATGGGTTTTGATTTTTTAAACGTAATTATAAATTTTGTAAGTTTTGAGAATTATGGAATTATTTAGATAATTTGAAAAGATATTGTTATGAAATAAAAATTTTATATATGTCTAAAATATCATAGTTACTATATATTAAATTTGGGAATTTTTAGACAAGTGTAAATGGGTTTACAAATTGTGTTTATGAATTTTTCATAACCTATCTTATAATCTATGGTTTTTAATGTAACCAAAATTAAAGTATAGTTGAATAATAAACTTTATAGGTTGAAATATATGATAAGACTAAACTAACATTTAATATAGAATGTTAATAAATATTTTTTAGGTATAAACTTTAAGTGAACATATATATATATATATATATATATATATATATATATATATATATTATATATATATATATATATATATATATACCAGGAATAAAATAGTAACTTAGGTTAAATCAGGAATGTAATTAATTTACATTTATTGAATATATAATATGGGACTTAACATACTTAATTGAAACTAAGGCAAATCTTTATTTTATAAATCGTATATTAGATGTGGATATGTGTAAAGTTAATAGAGGTAATTAAACACAATAAGCTACATAAAGAATGTCTTGAATAATCCTAGTATATATATATATATATTCCTCTTACTATATTCCCCATAAGGAATGTTATTTCTTTTATTTATTCTTAATATATATATATATATATATATATACACTAAACTTTAGATTTTAATCAGTATTAAAATAATTAGTCAATTGTAACGTAAGAGTTTAATTAAGTTAAACCTATGATCGGGAGTAAGTAATTGAAATAAATTAAATGTACCCTTAAGACAAACAAATTCAATGGCATAGATGGTCAAGTTAAACCTGGAACTAAGTCGAGGTTACACTTTGAAACCTCGCAAAAACCTTTTTAGGGAATTTAATTAAACAACGAAAACGTAACGCGGGCTTGGGCTAACCTACTGGGCCCAAGTCTATGAACCCCAAAAGCCCACTTAATCAATTCAAAGAGAGTTTGGGCCACTCTCAAGGTTAAACCCTAAATCATTCTAGATTAAATGAAATGGGCCTAATGATAGATTTAATTAACGAGATCTAGCCAAGATCCTTAAGAGAGAGTAATTGCAACCAGAAACTATAAACTAGTAAGAATGAAAGATGTTTAGCATTATTCCTTAACTAATCAATGCTTGGAATACCATAATATAGGTGATTAGTGGAAGTAGTTCTCACTTTCAAATTTGGTTACTGCTTCTACACATACCAGGTATGATTTCTCGTACTCAGATACTTTTGCTAAGGGACTTTATGGAATGCTTTGGGAAACGTTAACTGAGCTGAAATGAATTCCCAAAGGGAAACTGTTTGTGTGACTAACTCAGCTTGATGTGACTAACTGAGCCTTGAATATACAACTTTCATGAATATTGGTTCCTCCTATCTGGTTGTCTCATTAGATATTAACTGTCGGGGGTTTACGCCTCTGCACTCTATAGGACTGATTGTTTTGGTATTGCACTTGTACAGTTAATAATCTAGTGGGAATATGGGAAATGTCAATCTTGGTAAACTCTTCTTTTGACTCTGGATATTGTTTCATCCATGAGCTGAGTCTTTGTAGTGATGTGCGCACATCTTCACCGGTAAACAACGAGGGGCTGTATATTCCCTGTCCAAACGGACGTTTGTAAACAGCGAGGGGCTATATATCCCCTGTCCAAAAGGACGCAGTTAACAGCGAGGGGCTGTTTATCCCCTGTCCTAAAAGGATACTTGGCAGTGGGGCCATCTCTTCCAATTGGTTTTATTCCACTCTTGAGTTGTTGGTTCTTGGACTTCTTCCTTTCATTCCTAGTCCATGTGACTACTTGTGTAATGACCCCAAAACCACCCTGGTTGAGAGACCGTTACATGCCGCGCGCTTATTACCTAAGACAACACAAGGCTACACTAGCGAACTCCCAAAAGAACTGAAACTCATATATTACCAAATGGACGAATACAACGTGTCTTTTCTTTACACAAGCGGAAGCCAAACAGAAATACAAAGCATTATCTAATTACAACTGGGCACCATGGCCAAACAAGCTGAAACACAGAGCTCAAAAGCCAAGACAAAAGTAGGAACTGAATCTCCAAGCACGAACTAAAACCTGCAAATCAGACGAAGATAGGGGTGAGCAAAACTATTGCTCAGCAGGTGATAAACTTCATCAGCTGGGCACGCTCAAACAATATACTGAACGTACCAATATAAATGTACGTAAAGGTGCTTAGCCAGAACAGAATCAAAGACAAACGAAAGTCCTTTAAAGAAACAGAAGTCTAAACAGAAGGGGCTAAGCAGTGGTCAAAACAGATACTCAACAGCAGAAGGTATACTGAAACTGAAAGCTTGACAAAATCAGAAGCTTAGCAAACTCAAAAGCTTAGACATAATCAGAAGCTTAGCAAAATCAGAAGCTCAGCAAAATCAGAAGCTTAGCAAAATCAGAAGCTTAGCAAATCAGAACTTAGCAGAAGACGGTAAGCACACAGCAGACCATCTCAAAACAAATACAGACGGAGCGAGCAGAGCCCTTACAAATCAGAAATCCACATCAAACAGAAAGCACAGCAGTCTGCCGATGTTTGAAAACAGACAGAGCAGACGGAAGCAGAGCAAAACAAACAGAGGCGTTCAAAGGACAGAAAGCACACCGCAGTCTGTCAACTACAAAAGGCAGAGAAAACAGACAGAAGCCGAACAGAACACAAATAGAAGTGGGACACTAGAAACAAGCTAACACAACAGAAGCACTCACATAATGTCCTATGGATCCGAATATCCCACAACAGAAGCCGTAGAGACAGCTAACAGACCCGTCGGTCAAATAATGTCCTAAGGGAGACCCTAAGGAGTGTAATCAGAAGGAATTCCTGCACAGCATGCTACGGGACAGCCCGACCGACTATCCAAGGCTCAGAAGCAAAGTAACTAGGTCCCAAAACCAAAAGCTCACAAACAGATCTTAAGCTTTATACAGAACAAGACAAAAGTCCTTGTCAGATCAGAGCAGAAAACAGAAGCTTAACGAAATCAGAGCAGAAGCTTACTAACAGGAAGCCTTAGCAAAACAGAAGTCGTAACCCGACTGGTAAATACGAAAGCAAAACAGAAGTCAGAGGTTGAATCACATTTTCGGAGCAAATTAGAGATCAAAGGCTTATCAGAGACCTTAAAATCAGGAAACACTTAAACACATGCTAAAACACATGGAAACAGATAGTACTCGGAAAGAGGAATCCTACGCCACAAATAACACTCAAAACGGAGCTCAGACGAAGAAGTTATGGTCAAAACAGAGAGCAGTCCGAACTTGTGTCCTAACTTCGAAGTTAGGACGCAAGTCGAATTAAAACAGAAACGAAAATACAACATGTCCGAACATCAAAGTTCGGACTGATGTTCGGACGGTTTTTTGGAAGAAGTTACGCGGTGAGAAAACACGACGTCCGAGCTTTGAAGTCAGATAAACTGGGGGTGTCCGAACTTCGAAGTTCGGACCGAAGTTCGGACACACCCCGAATTTGAAAATACAGAAGCTCAAAGCATGCTGTCCGAACTTCGAAGTTAGGACAGAAGTTCGGACAGCACGAAATCAGAAGAACAGAGGCTACGAACAGATCAGAAAAATTACCCAAACTTTGCTAAAGCATTACCCACACCAAATCAGACATAAATACATGAAAACCATGGGGGTTTGATCCATTAAAAAGATTAAATCAGACCAATTAAACACAAACACGAAGTCAATCAAACGATTTAATTTGCAGAATCGAAACTCTTAAATCAGAAGCACTCAGAGTTTGCAAAACAGAAGGGAATCACAGAGGTAGATTCACCATTGTCAAAATATACTTACATATCAAAATACGCAAAACAAATACAAATCCCACGGGGTTGTAACGCATCAAAACACAAATCCGGAACACACACAAAATTACCACAAATCAGAAACCACACAAACATATACGGAAAACAACGGAACCAAAACCCCCGTGGGTGAACGCACACAACCGAATCCATCTACCACCTACCTCACATCCGTAGCTAAGCCATCTCTGCGGACTCTACGAATCGCCTTCCCGAATCTCCAATCGAATGACAATCCCTCGAATTGAACCGCTCCCAAAATACAAAATCAGAATTAGAAAATAGAAGAGGAAACCTTAATGGAGAAGAGAACCAATCTACAACCCAAACCTGATTGACGACTGACAGACGAATAGAATTCCATCACCAGACCTCCAGCGATTACAATTGAAAGAAATTGAAGAAGGGATGGAGAGGAGATTGAGCAAAGGGAGGTTATTGAGAGCGAGGAAGAACCGTCGTGATAGAACGTCAGGATAGTGGAAGGAGGAATTGATCGTAAAATAGAAATTGAGAAATAAGAGTTAGGAAATAATAAAATAAGAAATAAGTCCTTAACTCTTAATTACTAACAGAGCACAAAAGGACATCTTTAGCCCTCCTTCCACAAGCTAACATAATAACATTAAAAGAATGTCATAGACTATCTAATATAAGATTACAAAATAGCACAAACTCCCTTTGCGAATCAGAAAGAAAATAAAAAAAAATCTGGGGCATAACAACTTGAGTCTTTCTACTCCTAACTGGAATTGAATCTAACTTAAGCATGCGATGTTCACTAACTCATGGTGTGGTTTTAGTTGACTAACTTTACCTTTATGTTATTTATCTCTATTCTTAGCTTGTTAACTTTGACTTGGTGATTTTGAAGTGCCTTGTACCTCTGTTTTGTTTTAAGAGTTTCTTTCCAAGTTACTATATTGTTTAAAGGATTATGTTTTAATTTCTGTTATGATAATCATACCAGTTCCATTCCAGGGAACTGACTCACCCCTCTCAGGGTGGGCTGCTTGGTTTTATCTTACAGGTATGAATTGTTATACAGGTGACCACGAAGAGTATGAGTGATTGGGATGGGAATTAGGATTTGTGGAGCGTTGGTATTTTGCTATGTTAGGTTTATGTTATGTTTTCTCGAGTTTAGACCGTAGCATTTGTATTATTTTAGGTTGTAATTGGTGAGGATTGGTGTCGGGTGTTTAGAACCCGATGATCTGTAATCGCCTTAGTATTTTATTTCCGCTGCATTTTCGTTAAATAGGGGCGTTACAATTCTTGTACATCTGTATACATAATAAATTTTTGCGTACAACGAGAACTCAGCATTTTTGAGCTCTCTATTTTGTTTTCTAGTTTCTTTCTTCTTTCTCAATTTTTCCGTTTCCTTTCATCCTATCTTCTCATTCTCTTGCTCAATGGAGATCTGTCAATTATGACACTCATCCATCTCGACATGGTATCATAGCAGGCAAGATCAGCATGAATCTTCTTTGTCTCTTTCATTGGCATTATGACAGAGATAATCGCAACGACGACGATCGAACAACTTCGGGAAACTTTTGCCAGAGCTAGACTGAAGGATGTTGAGACCTCACTTCCTTTATATGTTCATGGCTCATATCATCCATGTATGATAATAGCTTTGAAATTTGATGGTACCAGTTTTCAGATGTGGAAACGGACAGTTTTAATTGCTTTGATGGCTAAGAATAAACTAGGCATTATAGATGGAACTGTAACTAAACCATTTGATGATGAAGTGCAAGTGCGTGCTTGGAATAGGTGTGATGGTTTAGTAATGTCATGGATCTTGAATGCCTTGAGTAAGGACATAAGCAAAAGCCTTCTGTATAATACATCTACTCACAAAATATGGAAGAACTTGCTGGATAGATTCGATCAAGTAGATGGAATCCGTAGGTTTAATCTAAGAAAATAAATTTGTGAGCTAGAGCAAAAAAGTGATGCAGAAAATATGGGATGAATTGAACTCTGTTGAAAATTTAACCACGTGTAAGTGTTTAGGTGTGCAAATGCTGGCAAAGGTAAATAAATGGTGGAAGGAGATAAACTATTTAGCTTCCTAAAGGGATTAAGAAATGATTATGTCAATATAAGAGGGAACGTCTTAATAATGAAAAACCTTTTCCGAAAATGGATGTAGTATATTCTCTTATACTATCCGAGGAAAGGCAAAAAGAAAGTGGAAAGAAGAAGAGAGGAGATGCAGATGTTACTACTACTTGCTATTGTTGTTACATATAAGAATTTTCACAGTAGTAGTTTTAATACTATTGCGGATAAGTATGATCCACAATAGCAGATTAAATGGCAACAAAGAAATAAAGGGAAGAGGAATAAGATAATCTACGCTTATTGTGGAAGGCCTAGGCTTGCTGCAGAAAATTGATATGCTAAGCATAAATATCCCATTGGATAGAAATTTGGGATGAACAAAAGGATAACAAACAACATTGTGACAGAAGTTACAGAGAATGTTAATGAGGGAAGACAACAGTTTACGGGAATTTCACATGATCAAATTTCACTTGATCGGTCGTCTTTAGAAGATGAATGGCAATAGAGAGAGACCACTCCTGTAATTTTGCAACTAATGATGTTAATGATACAGATAACAATCATATTTGTCTAAATTCTGTTGTGAACAGACATAAAGGTACTTGAAGATGGATAGTGGATACTTAAGCCACTGACCATCTTAGTCATGAAAGGAACTGTTTCATGCACTAGAAGGTGTTGGGTGATACTCATATACTTTCTATGCCGGATGGGAGAATTCAAACTGTTCATATCAAGGGTGACATAATTCTGGGCGAAGATATCTAGTGATCTAATGCTCTTTATGTTCCTAGTTTTGAACATAATTTGCTTTCAGTGAATAGATTCATTAAACATATCAAAGGAATACTGATCTTTGATGAATATTGTTATGCTTTGTAGGACCAAGCCTTGAATATTGAAGTGAAAATTGGACACATGAAGAATGGCTTGTACTACTTGGACACAACAACATTACAAGATTTGTCCAAAGAAAGAGACAAGCTTTGGAGGATAAAATTGAATGCAATGTTGTTTTTTTAGTAAAGGCATGTACTGGTATAGTTGGCTTGGCCATGTTCCTTATTCTAAATTATTGGATTTTTAGGATTGATAAAACGAATGATATTACAGAACCCTTAGTATGTGATTCGTGTAATAAAGCCAAGGGCCATCACTTACCATTCCCTATTTTTCACTCTAAAAGTAGTAATTGTTTTGATTTTATTCACATATATGTTTTGGGGCCTTGCACTGAGAAAACTTATGATGGTTTTCTATATTTCTTGAGTGTGGTTGATGATAAAAGCGAATGTATATGGGTTTCTCTCGTGCGCAGAAATCTGAGGTAATAGAGTTGATAAAGAACATTGTTGACATGGCTGAAAACTCAGTTTGAGAAAAGTGTAAAAAATATCAGATTTGATAATGCTTATGAATTGGGAGCATCCTGCAAGTTAGCTGAATTCTTTAAGCAAAAGGGACAATACACCAAATATCATGCCCTCACACTCCCTAACAAAATTGGGTGGTTGAAAGAAAGCGTAGACATGTTTAGAGACAGCACGGGCGGTGTGCTTTCAGTCAAGAATTCCTTGAAATGCTGGAAGATAGTGTTTTGTTGCTGCTTGTGTTATCAACAAAATACCATCTACTATTTTAAAAGGAAAAACTTCCTTTGAAGAATTATATGGAAAGGTCCACTTTGTTCTTTGATTAGGACATTTGGATGTCTAGCTTATGTCACCAATGAGAATCCCCACAAGAAGAAGTTTGAAGCTCAAGCTAATAGGTGTGTTTATCTGGATCCAAGTCTTATCAACAAAGGGTACAAGTTGTTAAGATAGGATGATAATAAATTGTTCATAGCATAGATGTGGTGTTCTATGAAAATGTATTTCCTTTCAAGGTGAAATCTGTTAGTCATCCTGAGAAATAGTCACCCATCATTCCTCAATTTTTGGATGATTACGATGATTTTTTTATCTACTCGACTAGTTATTCTACCTCTTCCATACAACAACACCACTTCACAATTGTCTCAGATGCAACGTTGCAATTTGAGGATAATGCATCTCTTCAATTTCCGGACGAAGAATATTTAGATGAATTTTCGCCTATCATAGAATCAACAATAGCAACTCCTGTTATAGTTATTACGGAAATAGTTCAAGAGATTCAGTTGCACAGATCAGGGAGAACTCACAAGACAGCTACACATCTCTCTGATATTTTTTAGGCAAAACAGTTATATCTTAGAACAATAAAAATTTCTTCAGAAAGGTTTTGACTACTCGACTGGACCAGGATTGCAACTCTACTGTTACTTTATATTCTATGACAAACATAAGAGAAGAACGAAGTATTTCTTTATCTTCTTGTGTCTCTCAGAGTATGAATGTTTCCCTTGTTATTCTTACTGAACCACGGTCTTTCCAAGAAGCTAATAATAATCCTAGCTGAATACATTCTAAGCAGCAAGAAATTGAAGCTCTTGACATAAATGACACATGGGAAATTACAGATTTTCCTAAGGGGAAGAAGGTTATTAGTGTAAATGAGTTTACAAAGTCAAACTGAAAGATGATGGGTCTCGAAAGGTACAAGGCACGTTTAGTAGTTCAAGGACTCACTTAGAAGTACAACATAGATTATACCGAGACTTTTTCACCTATTGTGAAGATAACTACTGCTCTGCTCATGCTCTCCTCTTTGTTGCTGTAAAATGCGATTAGACAATTCATCAACTGGATGTGAATGATACATTTTTACATGGTGATCTCAATGAGGAGATATACATGAAGCTTCCCCAAGGTATAGATGGTGATACCAGCAAAGTTTTTTGACTCATATGATCTTTATCTGGGCTCAAACATGCATGATTTCTTGCTCAACAAGGTTATTTAAGCTCTTGTAATGACAATTCTTCATTTACAAAGAAGAAAGATGGCTTAGTTATTCATGTTGGAGTTTATGCTGATGATTTAGTTGTTTGTGGAAATCATACTGAAGAGATATTCATTCTCAAACAAACTCTGGATCGCAAGTTTAAAATCAAAGATCTTAGGGAGCTTCTTTACTTTTTAGGAATGCAATTTTTTTCCAACAGAGGATGAGCTAGTTGTTACTGAAAAGAAGTATGTTAAAGATTTACTAGAAGAGTATAATGTTCTGTAGTGTAAGACGGTTGCAAATCCTCTAAAATTGGTATTAAGCTACTAACTGAAGATGGTGAAAGAATATCAAATCCTGAGCTGTATAGACGACTGATTGGCCACTTGACTATCTAACTAATACTAGACCAGATCTTAGTTTTTCAGTTCAATTTCTAATTCAGTTTCTTAAAGTCCTAGGCTGGCGCATTATTCTGATGGAATTCATGTTTTGAAGTATGTCAATGGCACCCTTGATCATGGTCTTCTATTCAATTGCACCATGGGTTTCAAGTTAGTCGCTTACTATGTTTCTGATTGGGCTACTTGCTATATCTCTTGAAGTTCAGTTAGAAGGTATTACATCTTATTGGGAGGTTATCCTATTTCATGGAAAGCAAAGAAGCAAGCATCTGTTTCTTTATTATCTGTTGAGGCTGAATATAGATTTATGCGTAAGGTATCTCCAGAGCTTGCTTGGTTAACTCGATTACTGAATGAGCTTGATGTTGATGATATTATACCTATACCACTACATTGTGACAAACAATTTGTGGTCTTTATTGCCACTAATCTTGCTGCCTATCAGTGAACTAAACACATAGAGGTGGATCGCCACTATGTACGTGAGAAGATTCAAAGAGGTTTGATCATGGTGAAGCACATTCCTAGTTCCTCTAAGTTGGCTGATATGTTGACTAAGAATTTAAATGGGAGGCAGTACAAGACTCAACTTCCACAAATGAGAATTTATTGTTCTCCTAGCCACTAGTTTCAAGCCGAGCATCTCTTTCATCCTTGCTCTCCTAGGGGGGGGTGAGTAGAGATATACGACAATAAATGTTGTTCACACATAGTTACTAGTTTTTTTAAAAAAAAACAAACTGGAACATATTCATCAGGACAGTAACCAAAAGTTAGAGAATGGGCTAACTATACCCATAATCTGAGAGTAGTTTAAGCAATGGGATCATACATGATTCACAACACTAGGCCTACCTCCTAGTTATAGAAACTACTTTAGCAAATACTAAAGGAAACTTAAACTGATTCATTCTATGATTACATTCATCACGCTTTTTCTATTTGCCTGCAGCAAGCCCGGGTAGAGGTGGATCTTAGACAGATCCCAAAAGTCTACCCTTTCCTTTTCTTTACAAGCCTCTAACCAACTACTTGAAAACAAATGAAATATACTAATAGATCTATACTTACTCCTACCACTAGCATTACCATCTTTGTTGTGGTCTTGAACATTGAAGCTACCCTTTTGCTTCATATCCCAATCTGTGTTCCTTCTGATCGATCTGTCTGTTAGCTTATAATAATGGATAAGGCTACCAATCTTAAAGACAAGCTCTAGAGCATTTGAGTTTGTTATAGGACTAACCATATGCACCATGGGAGTGCTAGAAATCTCTCTTTTAGAAATCAGATTTTGATACTTACATACATAATAACTTGAGTTCTCCAAGAAACTGGCATAGATTACCTCCATATTAATCTGGACTTCTAAGCTAGGATTCTCCTTAGGGAGATAAGAAGCAACCAGCTCTTCGTAAAATAGAAGGCCAAATAGCCAACTAAATAGATTTTTCCTCATGCTAACCAGAGCATCAAAATCACTACTGATGTAAGTATTACCACCCAAGAAGAGATTTAACTTCTTACACCTTACCACCATATAACACCATTCCACCAGCAGCTGGGTCTTAGAGGAAGGAAGAGTGTGAGCCTCGATTTTTATACCTTTATCCTATGTTGATTCGAGTTGATTAGGATCTAATTGGGTTTTAGGTCCACTTATAACCTAAGTTTAATAACTAAGTCATATAACCGTAATTATTAAGACCTAAGCTAGCTCACTGGAACCTATTATGAGTCGCCACATAATTTTAACCTAGATCAAATTAGGAAAGGAGAGTTCGGGTTCGGGGGCTTGATATTCGACTTAATTAGGGTTCAATTACTTTCATTACTCCTAGAAGTTATTTTTCTTCTACTTAGTTTATTTATGGCTTATTACTAGTCATTTTAACCTAAGTGCGCAAACTAATAATATTTTTAAGATTTTTGATGTTTTTTGACATAAAATTAAAGTAAAAAGTGAAATTACCTAAGCTAGGGTTTCGGAGGTAGAATTAGGTCAAATTTTACTTATGTCCGTAGCCACGAACCCAATGTCCGAGACCACGGACCCCGGTTAACCTGGTTATACAGAAAAGTCTAATTTAGAAGAAAACAAAAATTTAAAAAGTCCGAGGCCATGGACAGGCTGTTCGTGGGCCCGGACATTATTTAGAAAAACCTAAATTTTAAGAATTTAAAAATCTCGCCGCCGTCTGTGAGTGTCCGTGGTCCCAGACCATAGGTTCGAGGTCACAGACCACCCACAGATAGGGGTTTTGTGGTGGTTTCCGATGGTGATTTTGACTTAAAATTTATGTACGTGTAGCCTGAAAAGTGTACAAGATGTTAGCAATTGAAATATTTCAGTTTGAAGTCAAATTCAATGTGAAACTTAGCAGACAAGTAATTGGGCAGAAGCCAAAACAATTAGCAATTCAGAAGCTATAAAAGGTTAGTTTTCGCTCAAAATTGGACAAAAGACTAATGAAGTCGTGGAGAATCAAAAGAGTAAGGTCCCAACCTTTTTTACATTCGGTTCTAATGAGACTCTTCGCGTCGGGAATCTTGTGGTGCTCCGTTAAAGCTGATTTCAAATTGAGTTCGAACCGAGCTTCTGACCTTTGAGAATTGGTGATGTTCTTCACGTTTTGGTGGTGGTTTGTTGGTGATTTGATGATTCTGGATGTGATGGGGATTGAAGAATGTGTTTTGGTGTTGATTTTGGTGAGATTCCGGTATTGTTTTGGTGCTTCGGAGTTCAAAAACGTGAGAGGCTGGCTATGGAGGAGAGTTTTGACTGCCTAGGGTTCTGAGAGCTTGTGGGATTCTTATTTGATCAAAAGATTTATCCCTTTATAGACTTCCTTAAAGATAAAGGAAATCTAGTGAAAACGAGATTCTTCGGGATTTTAATTAATTGACTTCGCAAAGAAATTTTGCTGTGAAATTTTAGCCACATGTCAAGGATGATATTTATGATTTTTCCAAGGTGGAATCGAATTTTTTGGATATTAGAATATTTTTAATTTCAATTTCTCGTCAGATTCAATTAGAAATTGCTAGAAAATTATTGGAAATTTGAAAAATCAAAATTCCAATGCCGTTATGCTTAAAATGTCATCCTTTATCATGGGTTAAAATTTCAAAACATTCCAAATTGATTTCAGCCACTTTCGGAGGAGAGAGAAAGCTCGTAGGGGGCTTATATTAGGAGCCTTGAAAAATCACAAAAATACCCCTGAAGATGACTAAGCTGCCCTTGATGCCCTGGAATGTGCCGATCGAACCGGAAATTCTTGCTGTTTGACTAAACTACCCTTTTGCACCAATACCTCATGGGACTCTCCTCCTGGGGGTTAAAATTTTGGGTATAACAGATTGCCCCCTGTCAACTAGACTTTTTAATGAATAAAAAGTCTGGTTGATGCTTGAGTGATGTCCTAAAATTTCAGATCGTGAACAGACCCTACATGCCGTTGAAGACTAACAAGTCATGTCGAGCCATTCTAAGGCGCTGACTACCTATAAGTAAAGTGAAATGAAGTAATGTCAAGCAATTCTAAGGTGTTCACTGTTGGGTAAAAACCTAACGGCAAGTATACCGGTCGATTATAGCAAGTTTTCCTAGAAGTGTCCCTCCAGGTTATCGAATCCAAGGGAGGCAGTGTTTTAGTTTAATTGATATTTAAGAACAAACTAATAAAATAACTCAAATAACAGGGGGGTTTTGTTTGTTGAATTACCAGGTAAAGAAACAAAATGTGAATAGGAACAAGGGTAATAAATGCAAGAGCAATTAATGAGCAAAATAATGATATTTCTGAATTAATGAGAAGGGAAAATTCCGGTTTACTACTCCTCCTAATTCTTCGGTTCCTTTCTCTATGTGTTCACCAAAATTTAGATTAAAAATCCCAGATCTGAAATATTCCACGTTCGGTCTCCCGCTCGGTGGAATCTAATTAACAGCTAATAAATCTTAACTCTCGTTACAAATTTACTAATTGCTAACAGCTTTAAGGATAATCCAGTTTAATGATCAGTTAATATCTTAGAGGAATTACCGTCTCTAAATTAACTGGTGTTGTTCCTGTTGTCTATTATCTACCGCAGTTCTCACTTATAAGCAGATAAACTGATAAAATCCAGTAATTGGCCAAATCACAAGATTTATAAAAATAAATAAGGAACAGCACTTTAATCCGTAAAATGGTAAATCACAAAGATAATGGAACCTTGAATTTGGATTACATAGGAAACCGAAATTTATAAAAACTACTCAGTCATGGAAATGAAAATACTGTAAAAATATGTAAACAACATTAAAGAGGAAGAAAAGAAGAAACTCTGACTTAAGACTCTTCAATGGAGTCTCGGTGTGTGATCAGTGCTTTCTTCTGCTTCTTCTCCAGGAAATGGTGGAGTCTCCAGCTGCTTGTGTACTCCAGATTTTGTGGATGTTTATGGTTTTTAATGAGAATGGTGATGTGAATGGAACGTAAGAAATGTGAAATGGAGATGGATGGAGTCGTGGTATTTGCTCTCCAGAAATTGTGTGTCTAGAATGAATGAGCTTCAGTTCTATTTATAGAACTGATTTGTGGACTTCGTAGCAGGAGCAACAAGGTGGTGGACAGTAGTGCTGGAGTTTGTAAGTGGAATGGTGGGTGTGTTACGTGAGTGTTTTGCTGGATTTAGGGGGATGATTAGATTAGTGGAGGGATGATTGAAAGCAGCAGTGAAAGGGACAAAAAAAGTGTGGAAGAAGGCTGGAAAGGAAGTACGCTGGATGATGGAGATATGGGGCGGTGTAGTTTAATATGTAGAGAATGAAATTCTCTTTTCTTCACGTTCGTGGCTACAGACTGTCGATTTCAGTAGTTTGGTCCGGGACTTAAGTTTTGTATGAAGTCCCGGACCGTAGCATTGAAATGGGTCGAGAGTTGTTGTGCTATGTGGTCCGGGACTTAAGGTTTGTATAAAGTCCCGGACCATGGTGTCAAAACAGGTCGAGAGTTCTTTCATTGTGTGGTCCGGGACTTAGGTTTTGTATGAAGTCCCGGACCGTGTCTGAATTTGATTCGAGAATTGCTCTACTTTGTGGTCCGGGTCTTCACTCCTGCATCAAGTCCCGGACCAAGCTTGAATTTATGTCGAGAGTGAACTTCTTGACTCCATTTAGCTTGTTTGATTTGCCATGTGTTCCAACAATGATAGGAATGTGCTTCCTTGAGATTAAAAACCTGAAAAAGCACACAAAAACCCATAAAAGAAGAAAATTGCAACAAGAAACATAAAAATACTCAAAAGACAGGAATTTAGCAGTAAATAGCAAAGAATTCGGTATCAAAAGACCATGCAGAAATAGGTAAATTCCTGACTTATCATTCACAACCTTAAAAGTAAAAATGAAATAAGGTCATGGGATTCTAAGGCGTTGACAACCTAAAAAGTAAAAATGAAAATGTCAAGTGATTCTAAGGCGTTGACAACCTAAAAAGTAAAAATGAAATAATGTCAAGCGATTCTAAGGCATTGACAACCTAAAATGATGAAAATAATGTCAAGCTATTCTAAGGCATTGACTACCTAAAAATGATGAAAATGATGAAAAAAGTAAAAATGAAATAATTGTAGATGCAGGAATGCTGATATGTTAGCGATGCTAATGATGTGGATGATGTTGATGATGCCGATGATGTTGATGATGCTGATGATGTTGATGATGATGCTCGGATGCTTCCGGGGACCAAAAACCGTGTCAATGCTCCTGGCTGGACCCATTGTGGACTTATTGCCATTGCCCCCAAGCCGGTGTGCAAGGATAACTCCTGGTAAAGACCTTGGGGACTTAAAGTCATCGCCCACCATTCACTGATCCCGAAATAAGTTGACATCGCACAAGAGGATTTATCGCCACCACCTCGCCAACTTTTCTGTCGTCAGGTCTTGTGACGCGCCTGGATAATGCAGATGGATGATATGAAGATGATGCAAATGTAGATGATATGAAAGTGATGCAAATGTAGATGATGAGAATGATGCAAATGTAGATGATATGGATGATATGAAAATGATGCTCGGATGCTTCTAGGGACCGAAACCCGTTCCAATGCTCCTTGTTGGTATACTATGGGGACTTATTGCCTCTGCCCACCAGTTGGGGTGCCGGGATAACTTCTAGATCACCAAGGGGACTTACTGCTACTACCCTCTAGTTGTTTCTCCCTTAAAGTTGACATGAAGATGGGTACTTATTGCCTCTGCCCTATCAACTTGGATCACGCTCTGTCTCGTACGTGTCTCGCACTGAAGATGATACTAGGTCTCGTATTGGTCTCGCACTGAATGAAGATGCTAGGTCTCGCACTGAAGAAGATGCATGGTCTCGCACTGAAGAAAATGATGAGTCTCGTACTGAAGAGAATGATGGGTCTCGCACTGAAGAGAATGATGGGTCCCGCATTGAAGTCTCGTACTAAATAAAGAAAAAGCTAGATCTCGCACTGATTCTGGGTCTCACACTGAATGATGAAAATGTAGGGTCTCGCTCTGATTTTGGGTCTCGAACTAAAAATGAGTTAGAAAAATGCATGTGGTGAAAACCAATTGTAAAAGGGCCAAACGTGGCGATGATGAGGTGTATGCAAAAGTTTGTAAAATGCAATCACAGTGCATGTAAAATACTTGTTCAAAGCAAGAAACTGTCGAAAAATGTGCTAAACATGGCAATGATGAGAAATAAAAATTGTTCAAAGCAAGAAATTGGTGGAAAATGTGTCAAATGCGGCAAAGCTTGGGAAAAACTCTACTGAAAAAGGAAAGTGAAATAATCATTCCCAGACTAAGAATTTCAGATTTGCATTTTGTTTCTTAGAAGATGAACATGCCACTGGTGGAAGTTGGTGTTTTTTGTGGTGCTAAAGGCTTTTGCTGGTGTTTAGGATATATGATAAACCTGGGATTAGGTTGTGATTTAGATGGTGGTCAGGGTTATGACGGGCCTGATGTTTTTTTGTGGGGGTAAGGCTAATGATGAGCTTGAGAGTGTGTGTGTGGAGGTTAGAACTTATGTGTGCCTGAGGTGTTTGATGTGGAGGTAAGGGCTTATGTGTGCCTGTGGTGGGATGGTGGTGCTCAAGCTTCGGGTTTCAATTGATGTTGTCATGGCAATTGTTGGACCCAACAATTGCCCCCATTATTTTTCCTTAGGACAATCTGAGCTAGAGTTCATGGCAATCGATCGTTCCGATCGATTGCCCCTAGTATTTTCTTTGATTAAACGTGCGAACAAGTCTCATCCTCACAGGATCAAGGTTTATGCTTTGATGTGGTGCTTCCTAACCTACACTCGACGTGTTTGGTGTTTGCACTCATTTCTCGCTCATGGTCATAACTTTTAGACCAATGAATTCGATATTTGATGGTTTTACGCATTTGATCTGTTACTTTCACGTGATTGGACACACAACTATCAATTCGGAAGTCTTTAAAGCTTATAACGTGGCCATGAGGTGTGATGAAACACATCGGGGCCATGGAGGGATATTTTAGGCATGTGGAGCTAAAGGGGTGACCAAAGCTGCACCTTGTGTTTTCTCTCAGAATCATCTTCCTTCTCTTGAAGTCGTCTAGATGCTTCGTGTTGACGTTGCTTTCGAGCTTCTGGACTTGGACTTTTGAAGTCATCCTTTGCACCATTTCTTTTCTTTTTGTCATTTGGATTTCCTCGTGGCACTTCAGGTTTACCTCTTTGTTTTATCATTTCTTGTCTTTGCCTTCAGGGTTCTTGTGTTTCCCGGTTTTGGGCTTTGAGAGCTGTTTCGATCTGAGCTCTTTGGATCTTGTGTCACTCTGGGACCATTTGTGGATCGGTTCGTCATGCTGATAACGGCATTGCTTCTTTGAAATGTTGAGAACATTATCTGAGAGTCGGACTCCTCGCTTCCTTTCGGGTCGGACATTCATCTTTGGCTGGGTTATTTTGTGGATTTCATAATATCGAAAAGGGATATATGAAAGGTTTACCGGGGGTGCCTAGGGTTTAATGTCAGGGTTCACAAGCTTTTGGCTATGTGGTGTTATACCTAGGTGCTTCGTCATTCCTGATAGTTGTGTATCCGCTCTTTGTTACTTTTCGCAGGTCTAAGAGTAAATTTACAAATTATCTCCTTCGGTCGGAGTTATGCCGTTTATCTCACCTTTGAATGTGGTCTCACTGGAGTTGTGTAAAAATGACACGCTCATTCACTCATGGTTTTTCCTCTCAAGACACTCTCGTGAGATTTTCACTCAGAAACTTGTTCGCACATTTAAACAAGAGATAAAAGATGACGAACTTAAACTAAGATTGCCCCCAGTATAAATCCAGGGTTTATGACAACAATTTGACAAATGTGGACTTTAAACCGCTATGTGGTTTGTTTGGATGCTTAGGGGTGAGCTGTGGTGTTGGGTTGGACATGTTCATCCTTTTAGAAACAAAAGACAAGTCGTTTTGTTCAATTGCCAGAAAATGACCATTTCGTGAACATTAGTTTTTGAAGGGTGTTTGCCGATGACCAAGATGATTTGGTTTAAGATGCAAGATGAACAAACATTTTTTTTATTTTTGAGATTACAAATTGAAAAGACAAAAGACTGAAATGCAAACATCTAAACCTTATTAAAATGGAAATATCATAAACTCCTTACAAAAAGAAAAAAATTAAAAAGGAAAAATGCTACTAGACGCTAGCCTACTCAACAAACTGGAGCCCTTGTTAGATGAGATCTTCAATCTTATGCTTCAGTGTCCGACAATCATCAATATTGTGCCCCGGTAGCTGATGGAACTGGCAAAATTGATCAAGATGCTCTCCGGATTGGGTAACCCGGAGAAGGCTTGAGAGGCTGTAGCAGGTTCAACTCCTGTAGCTTCACAAGCGCTTAACTAAGGGGTCGGTCAATGTCGGTAAACTGTCTTGGTGTAGGGTATCGCCTAGGTCGGGATGATGCTTTGGTTTTCTGCTTTGAAACTGGGATTGCTACAACTGGCTTTGCCTTTAAAGTCTTGTTGCCCACTCCCCGAGCTCTGAGCTGTCCTACCTGGGACCTGGCACCGTAGGTCTGCGGGCACATGGAACTCTCACCTAGGGCGGGTGTTGGTAATCCCGACTTAGCCCAAGATCTCAAGGAAGAAAAATTTAAATTGGTCGGCTTGAGGATTTCTTCTGGTTGTCTGCTCGCCCTCTCAAGTTCTGCAGCAATTTCCTTGGTATTCCCTGCAGACGTGTAATCGTGAGTGGTTAGAACTGGTGTAATTAAAATAAAAAAAAATTAAAACTCAAAATAAACGTCGGGCTGCAAACAAATCCCGGTCGTAATAGTATAGTAAAGTGTAAGCGACCGGATATCGAACCGTGGGACTAAGGTGAATTATAAAGTACCTAAGCATGTCAGAAAAGGGGGGATTAATTGACTTGTTTTTATAAATAAAAAGGAAAGGTAAAATAAACTAAATTAATAGATAAACTAAATGGGACTCTGGTTCAGGTAATATAATATCTGCTCTTTCATGCTAGGTCTACTGGTTTAATTATAATTGTTTGGCACAATTCCTTTAATTATCTTAAGGTCCGATTAAAATTCATAAGAACTCGTTTTACCAGAAAATGCAAGGTCCGATGAAAACTCGAGCTGCACTAGTAAACGGCATTGTAAAAGGAATTATATTCTTGCAACTGAGTACTGACTTATCCGATGAAAACAAGTTTCCTACAGTTTTACGGCTTAATTAACCTATCTATTTTTTCACTGATCAGATTAGAAATAGATTTTGTAAAGCATTTTAATATTCATGAGGTTTATTAAAAAGGTGCGAGATAACCTTTAAGCGTAACAAACTGCATTTAAATTAGAACCAGTAAAACATATTGCATAATTAATACAAATACATAATAATCATTCCCAGAGTATACGTAAACTAGCCTAACATATTAAATAGTGATCCGTTATTTGAATACGTGAGACTAGAGGTGAGACTAGTGAAATGAAAAGAAAACAAATGGAGAAGACGGGAGAATAGAAATGGAATGAACGAGTGAATGGTGGTGTAGTGGATCGAAGATGGATCGATTGGATGAATTGGAACCCCGGAAGGAACCACGGAAGGAACCTCCGAAAGAACACTGGAGAAGATGAATGGAGCGTGAGTTTTATAGAGGAAGGAAAAGGAAGAAGAGGGAACACCGCGTGAGTGATTTAAGGCAGGCGCCTGATATGTTAAATGGAGTAGATGGATATGTTGCAGGCGCGCCGAAAGGAAGAAGCAAGTTGGAGAAGACAGTCGGCGAAGAAGAAAACCAGTTACGTTAATTTCCAGATCTGGACATTTACACACGTCCGTGTTCATGTCCGGGTGTATTTACCCGGTTGTCTCACGGTCCTCCTCCCTGTCCATGTAGATGTCCGCCTTCAGTTATGCGGACATCTCACAGTCGTCTCATACCTTGTCCGCTTTGTTTAATGCGGACGTCTCACGGTTGTCTCCTAGAGTTGTCCGCCTTGTATCACGCGGACACGGGGGCGGTCTGTTGGGGTAAAACCTAACGGCAAGCGTACCGGTCGATTATAGCAAGTTTAAATCTCGGAGTATTCCCTGAGTATCGAATCCAAGGAGGCAGCGGCTAGTTTAATTTCTACTTACACACAAAACAAGAAAAACTATAAATAACAGGAGATTGAGGGTTTTTGTGTGTGATGGTGATTGTTGTAAAAGAGTTCACTAAGCAATGAATAACAGGTAAATAATTGTTTTTGGTTTTGTTTGATAGAGGAAATTCCAGTTTACTACTTCTCTCTAGATTGCAATTTCTTCCCCTAAGTGATTTCTACAGTATTCTGAATAAAACCCTAGAATAAAGGTAACTCGTATTCGGTCTCCCGTTCCACGAATTCTAATTAGCAAAGACCGAATCCTAACTCTCGTTATGAATCCACTGTTTACTAATTGCTTTAAGTGTAGTCTAGATTAATGGTCAGCTAGCGTTTAGAGGAATTACCATCTCTATACTAACCAGTTCTTTCCCTGTAGTCAATTGATAGCCGCAGTTCTCACTTATAAGCTAACAAACTGATAAACTTATTTAATTGATCAGATTAATAAGTCTAGGAATTCATAAGGGCAAAGAACTTTATTCTATTGTACTGCAGAAAATCACAAAGGTTCAGAAATAATTATTCTAGAGATACATAGTAAGCCGAAATTAAAAGCGACTACTCAGCCATGGACAAAATAACAATGCTCAATATAAACAGCATAAGGATAGAGGGATTTAGCAGAAAAACTGATTTTATAAGCCGTGGTCGAGCCTGCAATTTCCACAAATGTCTGAGTCACGTCCGGCTCTCTTGGGTCGGACGTTGATCCGGACACGTTGTCCTGGTGCTGTCCGGATCCGGACGTCAATCCAGACACGGGTAAATGAAGCGCTGCAAGCAGGGTTTTGTCTGTGAATGAGGGTGAAGGTTTACGGGAAGGATTTATGACTGGAGATGGATGATTTATCGTGGAAGAGATGTTGTGTAGAGAGGGAGAGGAGAGGATTGTGTAATGGTGAGACTCAGAGAGTCAGGTGCCATTTGCAATGAAGGCTGATAACTCCTTAAATAGCCTTGGAGAATTGACACAGATTAGTGGAGTTGGTGTCTCCTTCATTTATTGAGCATGGCTCTCCGTTAATAAATACTGAGGTCTGATAATTGCGCCGCCCGTCTGATAATTGCGCCGAAAGCCCAATTATCAGTACGAGTGCGTTTTTATTTTTCATAGATGTGTGACGTCCGGATTGTGTCCGGATCCGGACGTGACACAGAACCTCTAGATCTGAAACTCGAAACATGTCCGGATCTCTGTCCTGATCCGGACAAGGTAGAAACTCTGGATCTGGATTGGATTTTTCGGTCACGTCCGACCTGCGTCCGGATCCGGACGCATGATGTCCGGATTTGCGTCCGGCTCTCTTGGTCCGGACGTGACCAATATTTGTCTTTTTTCCCGGATTTGTTCCCCGTTTGTCCCGTTGCAATCCTTATGATGTAAATCCTTCATTTCTCTGGGTTTTTCCTATATTTAGCATATAAAGTACATCAGTTCTCATCAAAACATCAATATTAGGAAAAACACATAATAAGTGGGAAACATTGCTTGAATTGTTACAAATTATAAGGTAATTAAACCCTGAAAAGCCTATATGTTTCACACTTATCAACATCCTCACACTTAAGCTGTTGCTTGTTTTCAAGCAAATAAGGAATAAGAATATCTCTAAAACCGTAAAACAATCTCAACATTAAACAAGTGCTGGGCGAAATCAAACAAAGTGATAAATGAGAGAATAATCTTGCTCTTTAGAGGTAGGTTTTCACAAACAGTGAAAGAAGAACAAATTTTGTAAAAGCATAGAGAAACTAGATTGTAGAAAACAAGTTAACTTAGCTTGGGACTTTCCACCAATTTTCATTCCTCTAACCTTTGGATGACAGGGGGTGTGAAGTAATGCCTTATTCCGCAATACCTTTCAACACCACACACTCATGATCAAAATTTAAACTGCAATCAATTTTTCGCCTGCATGAACATTCTTTTTCAAGAGATATAAAACAATTGAATTATTGCGAATTGTAGAGTTTATTCCATAACCCAGACTTTTCTCTCTATCCATGTAACGGTGTTGGGCCAACTATCCCAGATCCTGAGACCTTAGGTAGATAGGTGTTAAGGCACCCTTAAGACTTAATAACCAGATAGACGAGGTCTGCTAATGTTAGGAAGAAAAAACAAATTTTTGATCAGTGGAGTACCTTGCCTTATCCTTTTCATTCCAAACATACACTTCATTTCCAAAAATCCCAAGCTAAAATAATCTGGTTTCCACAACTAGCAAATCTACCGGATTTTTGTGAAAAGAGAGTATTTTTAAATAAAATTATTTACACAAACCTCATCGAGCAAAAAGATTCCTACAGTTTTCACTTGGTTTAATTCCACTCGGTGCACAGCATTAGAGCAGCAAAGAGCAAGTGTGGCATTAAAGAACAATTAGCATGTTTTCAGGGAAAGGTCCTTCCTTCCTCACACTTAAGAGGAAATGTCCTCATTGATCATAGAAGAAAAAACAGTGAAAAGAGCTTTCAAAACATGCTATATTCATAATGTGCATATGCATTAATTAGCCCGCAATGCAAAAAGGGTGAACATTAATAAGTTAAATTAAGAACTGAGACTCCCGCTCTGGTATTATAGATCGAGGAAGATGTTCTTCCTCACACTTGAGGTTTTGTAGGGTCGAGATAACTCCATGAGTCACAGATAGTGTGCGTGTTGTGCAGAGTAAAGTTGATAATTTCCCAAGCCATTCGTTTCGCAGTAGATAGGACATGTAATATATCAGGGTCAAATGCTGTACTGCTCAGAGAAACAAGAAACTTAGCAATTCAGAATTTAAGCACAGCCAAATATAAACACCATCACTTCATCTGTTAGTTCCATGTCGTACCGTTAGTTTGAACAGAAATAAAAAAAAAGAAAAGAAAGCCATTCTAGAAAATAGAAAAAACACTGAAAAACAATAAAATAACAAAAGCAATAAGGTATGATGACTGTCACTGAGGCGGGTGGCGGAGGTCTCATCTGGGCCATGAGCACCTGGATGAGCTGGGTAGACTGGGCCTGATGAGCGGCTGTGTCTCTCTGCAAAGCATCGCTGCGCTCCAAACGCTCTGCGAGGGTATCTGTGTGGTACGGATGGAGGTCTGCTCAGCCTGGAGGTGCTCCTGCGTCTGGCGGATGTCATCGATGTGGCCCTCCCGCGCACCTGGCGCTGCTGAACATCCCCAAACTGCTGCTCCATGCCCCCAAAGCGCTGCTCCATCCTCTGCTGCTGCTGAAGGAGGGAGTCCAACATGACCTGCATCTCTGGTGGGATGCTCATCACTGGTGCCGTAGGGGGTGCCATGGTAGCAGTGGCCGGTGTAGGCGCTGGAGCTCGCAGAGGTGCCGGTCGATCCTAGACCTGAGCTGCCCTTCATCCAGCTGCAGTCATCGAGACTTAAGAAGCCCCCATCTCCTGAAGGTCGTAAGGGAGATGGGTGTCTCACCCTCCCTCATCGCCATGTCAGTGAAGATCTCCTCGGGGAGGGTAGAGGTAAGAAGATGCTGGATGAGGATGGGAAAATGGGGGTGATCTTCTTCTCTTCGTCAGGTCACCCACCTTATGTAGCTGCCTGAACATCACGAAGGGTAGGGAGATCTGCTGGGCGGGTGGATGTGGTGAGGCTAGGAGGTAGTCAAGGAGGACACAATCCTCGTCAGAAGCATCATTTCATTTCCAGAGGCCGGATCTGATGACTGAGGATCTCTGCTAGTGTCCTCTGGTTAAGGGTAGGAAGGATAGCATATGGGAGTACAGTCTTATTCTTCTCACCCCTCCGCGAGTAGTACTCCCGACCCGTTGTAACCACCTAGTCTTACTCTCCCTAAGTGAATCCTCCGAAAACTCTTTATGGAAATCATGGTTGTCTGGGAGGAGTAATAGATCAGCGAAAGTATCAGGGGTTACCTCAACCGGGTAGTGACGTACGTAGGATGTAATGCTGCGTGTCGTGTCGGACGCCACAGCATTGGCGTAGAATTCTGCACCAACTCCGGAGAGAAAACTCCCACGCCCATACCAGGATGCTTGCGGCGTCAATACCCTCAAACACTGTGTAATCCCCCGGCGGCAGCTGAAGCTTCATCGCTGATGCGCCTCTCAATAACGAAGGCCCCGCCCCGGTCGTACCAAGCCCGAGTGGCACCCGTATCTGAATCCATCGTCGCGTAGTGGGGCCTGGACCGGCTCGGACTGGTCATCAGGTCGTGGGTTCCTCGAAGAGGACCCCGTGCGTGTAAAACCGCCTCTAGTGCGAGCCATCTAAACGAGAAACAACAAAACAGTAAGAAACCACAACAACATAAAGCAGTGAAAGAGAGACAAACAACACACAAAGGCCCGAAACCGACCGAGCATCAAGTTCTATCTGAACACATTTTTGCACACAGTTTATCCACAATTACCATTGCATTGAAATAGCCAAACATAACAACCAATGGCATTAAACAGTACCCACATAAATGAGAAAACAATTTAAGAAAAATTTCAATTTTTACACATGTCCGGGTTTGCGTCCGGGTCAACTCAGCCGGACGCACCTAAAAACCCTAGAAAAAATATGTGCCGCGACAGATAGTGCAAACACGCACAGATTCAACCAGAAGAAACGCAATTTCACACAGAAAACGTCACGATTATGCAGCTTAACAACAATAATCATCGAAAATCACCCAGTTATTACCCCTATCTACTACGTCAATTCCACAGAAAATTCTCCTAATTCGGTGAAATTCGAACAAAAACCTGTTTGGTTTGATTCGAAAACGGGAGAAGGATGGTGGGCGTCTGGTGCTTGTGACGGCGCGGTTGCTCCTGGTTTCGCCGGCGACAACAGTGGTAGGGTGGTGGTGTTTGTGGTGGAGACGATGGTGTTAATGGAGGAAGGGAGGAAGTATGGCCGTGTCTGGTTCGTGGGGTCGAGAGCGTCGGGAGGTTGGAGATGGTAAAGGGTAGAATAGAAAAATTAAGAGAGGAAATTAAAACGCGGTCCCGCGAGTTTAGTCGAGTCCGATGCCGTCCGGATCCGGACGCGTTAGAGATTTCAAGAGTCCGGTTTTTGCGTCTGGACAAACCAAGCCGGACGCGTTGTAATTGTTCATTGTAATGTTCTTCTATTTTTTTTATATTAATTAAAAATCATTAATCTAAAACACTTCATTTAAAATAAAAACATTTGCCACAAATAATTTAACAAAAATAAAACAAGCACGAGAAATGCATAAATTAAATAGCAAGAGTGTTAAGGACTCCCTGTTCCGTGATGAATATTGCCCTGGTATCTCCTCACACTTAGTTCGGTTTATTATTAGGATGAAGTACCTGAAAGATTATTTCTGCAAAACCAGAAGAACTCAAGTGGACATGCAGAGTAATTAATTGAAATCGGGGAGTCTGGGCTCATGCTAAAAATTATAAAACTCTCAATAGATTAAAAGTACAGTATATCAGGTAAAAAGGAAAGTGTAAAAAGAAAGTAGAGAGAAGTTTTATACTGGTGGGCTGCCTCCCACCAAGCTGCCCGTCTTTTCGGTCTTTGGCTAGACCTTGGTGCATCAGTTTGAATAGTCAGGATCCCGGAGCCAAAGTGTTGAATGAACCATATCAAACATCGCTCCCTTGGTACAACTTAAGCTGTGATCCATTACCTTGAATGCTTCCCTTTTTCTCGTTGACCACACCAATGACTCCCATAATGGGAAACCATCTGTAACTGTGAATGGAACCGGACCAGCGAGATTTTAGCTTTCCCGGAAATAATTTCAGTCTTGAATTGAACATTAGCACTCGGTCGCCAATCTGAAATTCTCGTTTCATTCACAAGCAATTTGTCATGCCATCCTTAGTTCGTTCCTTGTAATCTTGGCATTTTCATAGGCCTCTTCTCTGAATTCATCCAGTTCACACAGCTGTAGTTTCCTTTCCTCACCGGCCTTCTGAAGATCACAATTTAGAACTTTAAGTGCCCCAAAAAGATTTATGTTCCAGTTCTCAAACCGAAGATGACACGCCTTTCCAAAAACAACCACTTGTAAGGAGACATTCCCAAAGGTGTCTTATAAGCTGTCCGGTAGGCCCACAAGGCATCATCCCATTTCATAGACCAATCCTTACGGATGAACTAACAGATTTCTGTAGAATCCACTTAATCTCCCTGTTAGTTACCTCAGCTTGCCCATTGTCTGTGGATGATACGGTAAGGATACCTTATGTTCTCACTCCATACTTTTGCAGCAGGCTTCAACTGCTTGTTACAAAAGTGCGATCCTCCATCACTTATGATTGCCCGTGGTACCCCAAAACCTAGTGGAAATTTTTTTCTTCAAGAATTTCAGCACAACCTTTGCATCATTAGTCGTTGCAAGCCACAGGCCACTGCTTCAGCCTATTTGGTACGTAATCTACAGCTACCAAAATATAGAGGTTCGAATGTGAAGAAAGGAATGGCCCCATGAAGTCAATTCCCCCATAATCAAATGGCTCCACCTCCAAGATGTAATTCAAGGGCATCTCAAGCTTACGTGAAAGGTTTACCTTGGCGCTGACAGCTATCACATGTGGATACAAATGTATGCAGTCTTTATGTAGTGTCTTCCAAAAGAAACCTGCCTCCAATACCTAGCTGCTGTCTTGGCTGGCCCGAAGTGTCCACCAGCTTCTCTTGAATGACAGTGGATAAGGATGTCACGAATCTCAGTCTCTGGGACACACCCCGACGAATAATTTCCATCACCAACTTTGATAAGAATGGGTCATCCACGGTATTGCTTAACAGTAGACAAGAATTTCTTCCGCTGCTGATACGACATTTCTTGTGGCAAAATCTGCTTAGCAGGTAATTCGCAATATCGGCTTACCAAGGGTCCTCCTTAAAACCAATTGCATATACTAGTTCATGAGGAAAATATCATTAATTGGTATACCATTATCAGGAACTTGCATCCTGGAGAAATGATCAGCGACTCCGTTCTGTACTCCGGGCTTGTCTCTCACCTCAATTTCGAACTCCTGTAAGAGTAGATCCATCTGATCAACCGGGGCTTAGCATCAGCTTTCTTGAACAATACCTCAAAGCAGAATGATCAGTATGTATGATGACTTTGCTCCCGATGATATATGGTCTGAACTTGTCACAAGCAAAAACAATGGCTAACATCTCCTTTTCTGTGGTGGCATAATTCTTCTGAGCGTCATTGAGTGTCTTGCTGGCATAATAAACAACTCGCAGTACCTTCTCGTGCCTTTGACTAAGGACTGCTCCTACAGCAAAGTCGCTCGCATCACACATGATCTCGAAAGGTAAGGACTAATCAGGAGCAATAACTACAGGGGTAGTCACCAACTTTTCCTTTATTATGTTGAATGCGTCAAGACACACCTGCGTAAACTCAAACTTTGCATCTTTCATTAGTAAATCACACAGAGGTTTTGAAATTTTCGAAAAGTCTTTTATGAATCTTCTATAGAACCCTGCATGACCTAGGAAGCTTCTAACGTCTTTTACTGAGGCTGGTGGTGGTAGTTTCTCAATGACCTCAATTGGCTTTGTCTACCTCAATACCTTTGCTTGATATCTTGTGACCCAACACAATGCCCTCTTGCACCATGAAGTGGCACTTCTCCCAGTTTAGTACTAGATGAGTCTCTCTGCACCTGGCTAGAATTTGATCTAAATTTTCCAAACATGAATCAAACGTTAGTCCAAACACAGAGAAATCATCCATAAATACCTCGATGCATTTCTCAAGATAATCTGAAAATATAGCAGTCATGCATCGCTGGAAGGTAGCTGGCGCATTACACAATCCAAAAGGCATGCGTCGGTAGGCATATGTTCCATAGGGGCATGTAAACGTGGTCTTCTCCTGGTCCTCTATAGCAATAGGAATTTGGAAATAACCAGAATATCCATCCAAGAAACAATAATACTTATGCCCTGAAAGCCTTTCCAACATTTGGTCAATAAATGGAAGAGGAAAGTGGTCTTTCCTAGTTGCAGCATTTAGTTTCCTGTAATCAATACACACCCTATGCCCTGTAATGGTCCTCTGAGGGACTAGTTCACCTTTTTCATTGGGGATGACAGTAAATCCCCCTTTCTTTGGTACAACTTGTGTAGGACTTACCCATTCGCTATCTGAAATAGCATAGATGATACCTGCATCCAAAAGTTTGATTACCTCATTCTTCACCACTTCTTTCATGTTAGGATTCAAACGTCGTTGAGGTTGAACCATTGGCTTGCAGTTTTCTTCCAAGTGAATGCGATGGGTGCAGAAATTTCCTGATATCCCCTTGATATCAGCAACAGACCATCCAATTGCTTCTTTGTTTTTCCTGAGTACCTGCAAAAGTTACTCCTCCTGCGAATGTGTTAGATCTGCAGAGATAATTACAGGTAAACCAGAGGGTTCAACTAAAAAGACATATTTTAAATGATTAGGGAGAGGTTTCAGCTCTAAGGTGGTGGTGCTTTGATGGAAGGAACCAACTCCTTAGGTTCTCGTTCTAATCTCTCCTTCTCCATATGAGCACCCTGCGAAATGGTCTACCAGCTGATAAATGGAATGCAACCTCAGCAATCTCTGGATCCTCATGAGCTCCATCAAAGAATTAATTAAACACTTTTCTAACTCATCTAATTCGGCTGGACCAAAGATATATCCTGCATCAAAGAATCAATAGTATCTAGACTAAAACAGGCATGTACGTCAGAAGGATGTTTAGTAACCTTGGACATGTCAAAGACAACTGCTCATCATGCATTCTCAAAATAATCTTACCACCCTCAACATCAATGAGGGTCCTAGCTGTTCGCATGAAAGGGCGTCCAAGAATTAAGGGTAACTTCCTTGTCTTCCTCCATATCTAGAATCACAAAATCAGCAGGAAAAACAAAAAGTACCAACAGAGACAACCAAATCTCTGACCACACCTTTGGAAAATAATAGATCTATCTGCTAATTGTAAAGTAATGCGGGTAGGGTTACACTCTCCTAATCCAAGCTTAAGATACATGGATAAAGGCATCAAATTAATGCTAGCTCCCAAATCACAGAGACCCTTACCACAATCGACTTACCTATGAGCATGGAATGATTGGTAACCCGGGATCATCGAGCTTTGGTGGGAGGTTATTGCTAAGCACTGCAGAAACTTTTTCTGTCAATTGCACCGTCTCCTTCTCACTAATGACCTTCTATTTGAAAGGATGTCCTTCAAGAACTTCGCATAGATAGGCATCTGCGTCAAAGCATCTGAAAAGGGAATATTAATTGTTAGTTTCTTAAAGATGCTAAGAAACTACCAAACTGCTCGTCGAGGTCTCTCTTTTCAATCGATTTGGGAATGGTACTGGGAGCTCAGGGACCGCTCGTCGTGATGATCTAGAAGACTGGACAACTTCGCCGGTCAGCTCACCTTCTTTCTGTGCACTATTATCAACTGGAGTCTTTTCTGACTCTGGTCCTTGCAGACGTTATAATCTGAGTGGTTAAATTGGTGTAAAATTAAAAGAAAAGAAATTAAAACTCAAAATAAACGTCGGGCTGCAAACAAATCCCGGTCGTAGTAGTATAGTGAAATTGTAAGCGATCGGATGTCGAACCGTGGGACTAATATACATATAATAGTACCTAAGCTTGTCACAAGAGGGGGGATTAATTGACTTGTATTATAAAAAAGGAAAGATAAAATAAACTAAGTTAATAGATAAATTAAACGGAACTCTGGGTCAGGTTAATATAATCTGATTAATTATGCTATCTCTACTGGTTAAATTATAATTGTTTGGCAAAATTCCTCTTTATTATCTTAAGGACTAAGTCATAGCCTCAGAAGAACTCGTTTACCTGAAAATGCAAGGTTCTAATCAAGGTTCAAGCACAATACGTGTAAACGGACGGTTTAGATATGAGAAATTATTTATGCATCTGAAAATACTAACTTATTAAATCATAATAAGCTTTCTCCAAATTTACGGCTTAATTAACCTATCTATTTATCACCTGGTCTGATCAAAATAGACTTAGTAAAGCAGTTTAATAAACTCATGACATTTATTAAAAAGGTGTGAGATAACCTTTAAAACGTAACAAACTGTATTTAAATAAACCAGTAAAAATAATGCAAATTAATACAAACACATAATAACCATTCCCAGAGTATAAATATTCTAGCCTAACATATTAAATAGATAAACAGAAACAAGAGTAATAGAAATCATCTGTAATCACTCCGGCTCGCTCTACTATTTTGTATACGTAGGGCTAGAGGTGAATATGGTGGAAAGTGAAATAAAAATGGAGAAGACGGGAGGAGAGAAATGAGGTGAACGTGTGATGTGTGGTGAAGTGGTACGGTGATGGATTGTATGGGTGGTGGATTTATTGATGGATCCCTTGTTAACACAGGTTACGTGCGTTTATATAGGAGGAGAGGAAGGAAGGAGAAGGAAGAATGATTGCAGACAGAGGTGAATCACGCGTGAAGGGATTTGCTCATTTATTGCAGGGGACAGAACGCGAAGAGTAGATAGATAAGTTGCAGGTCGACGAGCGAAGTCGACGAAGAAAAACTGTGATGCGTGCGATTTTAGTCGCATCCGCCTAAGCGTCCGCTTCACGTCCTCACGCGGACGTCTCTGTCTTTTTCCTGTTCGCCCCGCCTCTCCTTCTGTCCGCTCGATTGTCCGCGTGCGGACGTCTCTGTGGTCCGCCTGGCCGTCCGCCCGACTTCAACGCGGACGTCTCTGTTCTGTAACTCTCTTACGTCCGCCTAAATACCATGCGGACGCATGGGCGGACACGAGTTCTTGACCCATTATCTTGTACGAACTTTGACCGGCTCTAGATTCTTCGTTTGGACTCCGTTTTTCGAGCCGTTTGCGCCTATGCGTTCGTCTCTTCACCTACTTCACTCCCGGCTTGGTTTTCCTCATGTTAAACCAATAAATTTGCGAGATAAACAATAAAACATAAACTAGAGGAAAACTAACCGACAGTTTAGAAATGCAAGAAAAGTGCTAATATTAATATGAAATACACCTATAAATCATGCTCATTTGGACACTTATCACACCCCCACACTTATCTTTTTGCTTGTCCTCAAGCAAAACCACGTACCCAAGTAAGTAGGAATGCTCAACACTAACAAATATTATTATGAAGGGTAGGATAAACATGATCTTTAAACTTTTTGAGGAGTGTGAAAATTAACTGCTGGTGGCATAGGTGTGCTCAGGGTAAAAATAGAATATAGAGTTTCGGGGTATGATCCAAGGTACTCCAATGTTTCTTTTAGGTGACTCTGAAAACTTTTACCATAGCCAACTTCTCTCAAGAATGGGCATTGAGGAGAAAACAAAAGGAAAATAGATTCATGCATTTGTTTCACTTTTGCATAAGGGAAGGGAAGGGAAGATAATAGATAAGCATCAAGCTTTTTGTATTTTAAGAACACTCAACTCTCTTTGTTGGTTACCAATGGTGTCTCGCAGTCCCTTATTATTTTTTTATTCTTCTTCTTCTTTTTTTTTCAACAGAGAAGCACCCCTTAGCAATCCCTAAGAGAGAAGACAGAAAGAAACCCTGAGCAATAAATCCAACCATTGCAGATTATTTGGTCACACCGCATATAAAATGCTCCTCAAAAGTAATCAAAATTTTAAAATTTGTACCATTTATCCTACAATTCATAACAATATTTATTCTTAAAGAGAACAACCCACATATAAAGGGTCCATAATATTTGAATTGGACAAACTTATGATAAGGAGAGAGATTAAACATTTAAGCACAAAATGTCACCGAAAAGGGCACACTCCCCCACACTTAAATTGAACAATGCCCTCATTGTTCACCAGAAAAACAAGGGAAGGTTTCAGAAGACCTTTTCGGTAAGTAGATAAAATAGAGATAACACAAAGGTCACAAATAAACATTTAAGCACATAAACGCTCCTCTGCTGTTTTTATTTAAATAAAAGCATAATTAAAGAAACTGGTACTCCCCTGATTTTATTTTTGCTTGCTGTTAAAGGAGCTCCCCCACACTTGAGATTCAGCCTCAAGTAGCGTAGCTTGGTTGCAGTGTAGATATGAAGGTGCACCTGCATAAGACACCAGAAGCAACCATACTACAAACGGAGTTAAAAGTTAGCAAAAATAAAATTTAAAGAGAACCTGAGAATTAAAAAGAGCATAAAAGCAAAATAAAATAAAAGTACACCCGGGTTGCCTCCCGGGAAGCTGCCCTTCTTTAACGTCTTAGGCTAGACGCCTGCTTTGTTATCCTGGATCAAAACAAAACGTTACCTCGGCATATAAAATAAGAAAATTAATACTCCACAAAATCTGATGTTTGAGGAGGTATTGCCGGGAACGTAGTTCTAACAGAAGACCCGGTGGTGCTGATTTTTCTTCCTCAATTTGGAGGATGAAAACATCCTCCTCTTGTAGGTGAGGCTCGAAGAAAGAACGCTGATTGATATCATCTTCAGAGAAAGTTAATTCTTTAAAGGTGATAGTGGCGTTTTGTTTGGATATCTTGGCGGGAGGTGATGGCAATTCCTTCTCTTCATTTTCGAGGATGTAAATTTCCTCATCTTCTGGATAGAGCACAGAGAAGGATGGAAACTGGCGGTAGGCGACCGTAGGGGGAAGAGAGTAACTTACATCCGTAGTGGGGTGTTCTTCCTCATGAATTATTTCGCTCTTTGGCTGCTGTTCTTGTAGAGCGAGTCTCTCCAGGTAATCTGGTTGATCTTCTAACCAGAGTTGTTCTTGTAATATGAGACAATCCTCATAATCATGAGCTCCCCCACATACGGAGCAGAACTCTTGCTCGAACACCTGTTCCATTTCCATTTTTTTTTTTGTGTTTTTGTATATAAAACAAAACTACTGAAACAGATTAGAAAATAAAATAATTAGAAACAAACATAATAATAATATAAACAAAATATAAAAGATAATTAATATAAACAACAAACAAAAATAATATAGACAAAATTTTCTAATATAACAAGTGAATAATCCGGGGCTTAGGGACTGGAATAAACTAGTCCCCGGCAACGGCGCCATTTTGCAGACGTTATAATCTGAGTGGTTAAATTGGTGTAAAATTAAAAGAAAAGAAATTAAAACTCAAAATAAACGTCGGGCTGCAAACAAATCCCGGTCGTAGTAGTATAGTGAAATTGTAAGCGACCGGATGTCGAACCGTGGGACTAATATACATATAATAGTACCTAAGCTTGTCACAAGAGGGGGGATTAATTGACTTGTATTATAAAAAAGGAAAGATAAAATAAACTAAGTTAATAGATAAATTAAACGGAACTCTGGGTCAGGTTAATATAATCTGATTAATTATGCTATCTCTACTGGTTAAATTATAATTGTTTGGCAAAATTCCTCTTTATTATCTTAAGGACTAAGTCATAGCCTCAGAAGAACTCGTTTACCTGAAAATGCAAGGTTCTAATCAAGGTTCAAGCACAATACGTGTAAACGGACGATTTAGATATGAGAAATTATTTATGCATCTGAAAATACTAACTTTTTAAATCATAATAAGCTTTCTCCAAATTTACGGCTTAATTAACTTATCTATTTATCACCTGGTCTGATCAAAATAGACTTAGTAAAGCAGTTTAATAAACTCATGACATTTATTAAAAAGGTGCAAGATAACCTTTAAAACGTAACAAACTGTATTTAAATAAACCAGTAAAAATAATGCATAATTAATACAAACACATAATAACCATTCCCAGAGTATAAATATTCTAGCCTAACATATTAAATAGATAAACAGAAACAAGAGTAATAGAAATCATCTGTAATCACTCCGGCTCGCTCTGCTATTTTGTATACGTTGGGCTAGAGGTGAATATGGTGGAAAGTGAAATAAAAATGGAGAAGACGGGAGGAGAGAAATGAGGTGAACGTGTGATGTGTGGTGAAGTGGTACGGTGATGGATTGTATGGGTGGTGGATTTATTGATGGATCCCTTGTTAACACAGGTTACGTGCGTTTATATAGGAGGAGAGGAAGGAAGGAGAAGGAAGAATGATTGCAGACAGAGGTGAATCACGCGTGAAGGGATTTGCTCATTTATTGCAGGGGACAGAACGCGAAGAGTAGATAGATAAGTTGCAGGTCGACGGGCGAAGTCGACGAGCGAAGTCGACGAAGAAAAACTGTGATGCGTGCGATTTTAGTCGCGTCCGCCTAAGCGTCCGCTTCACGTCCTCACGCGGACGTCTCTGTCTTTTTCCTGTTCGCCCGGCCTCTTCTTCTGTCCGCTCGATTGTCCGCGTGCGGACGTCTCTGTGGTCCGCCTGGCCGTCCGCCCGACTTCAACGCGGACGTCTCTGTTCTGTAACTCTCTTACGTCCGCCTAAATACCATGCGGACGCATGGGCGGACACGAGTTCTTGACCCATTATCTTGTACGAACTTTGACCGGCTCTAGATTCTTCGTTTGGACTCCGTTTTTCGAGCCGTTTGCGCCTATGCGTTCGTCTCTTCGTCTACTTCACTCCCGGCTTGGTTTTCCTCATGTTAAACCAATAAATTTGCGAGATAAACAATAAAACATAAACTAGAGGAAAACTAACCGAAGTGGAGAAATGAGCAAGAAAAGTGCTAATATTATATATGAAATACACCTATAAATCATGCTCATTTGGACACTTATCAGTCCTCTGATGATTTCTACCTCTTTACTAACAACTTTGTCTTTTTCAGCCAGAGTGCTTTCAGCCTCAGGGATCGAGGGATCAAGCTGCTTGCCACTCCTCAAAGTCACGACTTTAGCATATTCGCGAGGATTCTTCTCTGGCTGGCTAAGTAGAGCCCCTGCAGGTCTATCAGAAAAATTTTCATTCAGCTGGGCAATCTGAGTCTCAAGATGTTTGTTGAAGGCTTTCTACTCCAAGATGAATGTCTTGTTCTCATGATTTATGCTCTCTTGCTGTTCGAGTTTCCTATTGGTTGACAGGATAAACTCCCACATCATATCCTCCAAACTTGAACTCACACTAGCTGGCTGTTTCTGTGCCTGCTGGTTCTGCATTTGCTGATTTTGATGAGGTCTCTGAAAATGCTGAGTGTTCTGTTGTGGGGGCCTCTGACTGTAGTTATTTCCCTGGAACCTCTGCTGCTGATACCCTTGATTGTTTTGGTTGTTGTAGAAGTTCCCTTGCCTGTTTCCCAGATAGTTTACTTCTTCATTTTGCTGAGGATTACACTGACACATGTTGGAACTTCTACCACAATACTCACACTGTGGGAAAGAGTCGGTCACAACAGCTGCACTTGACTGAGGGTTCATCATTGCACACATCTTCTCAAATTGTTTAGACATGCTATCCATCCTAGCAGCTAAAAGAGTGTTCGAATCTACCTCATAGATTCCAGCGGTCTTCCTTGGGGGAACCTCAGTAGATGCCCTAGTACCTCCCCACTGATTTGCCGAGTTGGAAAGAGTTTCCAACAGATCCTTTATCCTAGTGATTAGGAGCTCCATGAGGCTTCCTCCTGCGCAAGTATCCACCAAAAGACGGCTCTGGGGATCAAGATCTTTGTAGAAGGATTGCAGCACGACTTCCTCTCCCAGACCGTGGTGCGGTACTCTCCGAACAATTCCCTTGAATCTCTCCCAAGCCTCTGAAAGAGTCTCCCCACTGTATTGCTTGAAGTTGGTGATCTCACCTCTCATGGTCAGCATGCGAGATGGTGGGAAGTACTTCGCCAGGAATGTGTTTGCTAGCTCGGTCCAGGAAGTGATACTGTTTGGAGATAGGGAGTTCAACCACTCTGCAGCTCTGTCCCTGAGTGAAAAAGGAAACAGGGTTAGTCTGGCTACCTCCTGGGAAGCTAGTGTTGAACATGCTCCAACCAATCGCAGGAAGGAGGTGAGGTGAACATTTGGATCTTCAGTGATTGTTCCACTGAACTGCGGCGCATTGAGGACCATTGTGACATAATGGGTCTTGAATTGCCATTCTACTCCTTCCGGCAGTGCAGGGATTACTATTGGTGATGTGAGTCCCTCCACATTCGGACGAGTGTAGTCGTTCATCCTTCTCTCTCTGCTGATACCGTCCATAAGATTTTCTTCTTCGGAGTCAAAGGTATCTCCTGGTGAGTCCTTGAGAAACACCTCTTGTTCTACTGCAGGCTCCAGTACTAGTCCCTGGCGACTTCTTCTCGCAAGTCGCTCTATATCAGGTACAAGCTCAAATTCAGGATTTCCTTCAGAACGAGTTTTAACCATAAACAAAAATCAGATAACTGACAGTAGTTGTAAAAGAAAACTCAATCGGGTAAAACCAAAATAACTAGAACCAAATACAAGAGACAAATTGCAAAAAGCTTAACAAAACAAAAATAAACAATAAAGCAAAAATAAAAAATAATACCAAAATAAAAATAAAAATTAAACTAAGCAACCATGCCTCCCCGGCAACGGCGCCATAAACTTGTTGGGGTAAAACCTAACGGCAAGTGTACCGGTCGATTATAACAAGTTTAAATCTCGGAGTATTCCCTGAGTATCGAATCCAAGGAGGCAGCGGCTAGTTTAATTTCTACTTACACACAAAACAAGAAAAACTATAAATAACAGGAGATTGGGTTTTTGTGTGTGATGGTGATTGTTGTAAAAGAGTTCACTAAGCAATGAATAACAGGTAAATAATTGTTTTTAGTTTTGTTTGATAGAGGAAATTCCGGTTTACTACTTCTCTCTAGATTGCAATTTTTTCCCCTAAGCGATTTCTACAGTATTCTGAATAAAACCCTAGAATAAAGGTAACTCGTATTCGGTCTCCCGTTCCACGAATTCTAATTAGCAAAGACCGAATCCTAACTCTCGTTATGAATCCACTATTTACTAATTTCTTTAAGTGTAGTCTAGATTAATGGTCAGCTAGCGTTTAGAGGAATGACCATCTCTATACTAACCGGTTCTTTCCCTGTAGTCAATTGATAGCCGCAGTTCTCACTTATAAGCTAACAAACTGATAAACTTATTTAATTGATCAGATTAATAAGTCTAGGAATTCATAAGGGCAAAGAACTTTATTCTATTGTACTGCAGAAAATCACAAAGGTTCAGAAATAATTATTCTAGAGATACATAGTAAACCGAAATTAAAAGCGACTACTCAGCCATGGACAAAATAACAATGCTCAATATAAACAGCATAAGGATAGAGGGATTTAGCAGAAAAACTGATTTTATAAGCCGTGGTCGAGTCTGCAATTTCCACAAATGTCTGAGTCACGTCCGGTTCTCTTGGGTCGGACGTTGATCTGGACACGTTGTCCTGGTGCTGTCCGGATCCGGACGTCAATCCGGACACGGGTAAATGAAGCGCTGCAAGCAGGGTTTTGTCTGTGAATGAGGGTGAAGGTTTACGGGAAGGATTTATGACTGGAGATGGATGATTTATCGTGGAAGAGATGTTGTGTAGAGAGGGAGAGGAGAGGATTCTGTAATGGTGAGACTCAGAGAGTCAGGTGCCATTTGCAATGAAGGCTGATAACTCCTTAAATAGCCTTGGAGAATAGACACAGATTAGTGGAGTTGGTGTCTCCTTCATTTATTGAGCATGGCTCTCCGTTAATAAATACTGAGGTCTGATAATTGCGCCGCCCGTCTGATAATTGCGCCGAAAGCCCAATTATCAGTACGAGTGCGTTTTTATTTTTCATAGCTGTGTGACGTCCGGATTGTGTCCGGATCCGGACGTGACACAGAACCTCTAGATCTGAAACTCGAAACATGTCCGGATCTCTGTCCTGATCCGGACAAGGTAGAAACTCTCGGATCTCGATTTTTTGGTCACGTCCGACCTGCGTCCGGATCCGGACGCGTGATGTCCGGATCCGGACGCGTGATGTCCGATTTGCGTCCGGCTCTCTTGGTCCGGACGTGACCAATATTTGTCTCTTTTCCCGGATTTGTTCCCCGTTTGTCCCGTTGCAATCCTTATGATGTAAATCCTTCATTTCTCTGGGTTTTTCCTATATTTAGCATATAAAGTACATCAGTTCTCATCAAAACATCAATATTAGGAAAAACACATAATAAGTGGGAAACATTGCTTGAATTGTTACAAATTATAAGGTAATTAAACCCTGAAAAGCCTATATGTTTCACACTTATCACGGTCACCACAGTCTTGTCCGCCTAATATCACGCGGACATAGGGGCGGTCACCACAGTCTTGTCCACCTAATATCACGCGGACACAGGGGCGGTTCCCCATCTCTTTTCCTGTCCGCCTTGTTTTACGTGGACAAAGGGGCGGATACGCCCTACTTGCGTGCATCTCGCGTGACTCTTTTTAATCCATTTTAATATGTGTGTTTATTTGGCATTTTTCTTACATTTTAACACATATAATACATCAGTTAATGTAACAACATAATTATAGGAAAAACCCAAGATAAGTGAGAAACATTACTAAAAATGCTGCAAATTATAAGGTGATTAAACCTTAATAAGTCTATATGTTTTGCACTTATCAAACTTCCTCACACTTGACTTTTGCTTGTCCTCAAGCAAATAAGGAATATAATTATCTCTAAGCCGTAGTAAAAACAAGATTAAATAAGTGTAGAAGGGAATTTAGACAAAGTGACAATTGAAAGAATAATTCTGCTCTGAGAAGTAGGTTTTTGCAAACAGTGAAGAAGAACAATTTAATAAAAGCATAGAAAAACTAGATTGCAGAAAACAAGTTAGATTAACCTGGGATTTTCAACCAATTTCAATTCTCTAACCCGGGATGACAAGGGGTGTGAAGTAATGCCTTATTCCGCAATACCTCTCAACACCACGTACTCATGTTTATAAATATAGATTGCAATTTATTATTTTCATCCTTTTTTATATATTTTTTTTAATTGCATTATTTTTCTGTACCCCAGACTTTTCTCTCTATCCTTGTAGCGGTGTTGGGTCTTCTATCCCAGATCACGAGACCTTAGGTAGATAGGTGGTGAAACACCCCGAAGAACTTAATAACCGGATAGACGAGGCCTGTTTTGGTTTAGAAAAATTCATAAACAGCGGAGTACCTTGTCTTTATCCTTTTCTTTCCTAACTTTCCACATATTTCCATAATCCCAAGTTAAACTAAATTGGTTTTTACAATTAGCAGATCTATCATATTTTGAGTGAAAATAGAGTATTTTGATGGAAAATAATTTTATACAAACTCCTTTAAATAAAACTATCTTTCAGTTGTCACTTGACATAATTTCAGACACTTCTACAATTATTTTATCTTATTTTTTTCATTTTTTTTAATGTTGGCAATTAGAGTAGCAAAAAGCGAGTGTGGCATTATCCTTTATCCTTTTCTTTCCTAACTTTCCACATATTTCCATAATCCCAAGTTAAACTAAATTGGTTTTTACAATTAGCAGATCTATCATATTTTGAGTGAAAATAGAGTATTTTGATGGAAAATAATTTTATACAAACTCCTTTAAATAAAACTATCTTTCAGTTGTCACTTGACATAATTTCAGACACTTCTATAATTATTTTATCTTTTTTTTTCATTTTTTTTAATGTTGGCAATTAGAGTAGCAAAAAGCGAGTGTGGCATTATCGAACAACTGTCATATTTTCAGGGAAAGGTCTCTACTTCCTCACACTTAAGAGGAGCAATGTCCTCATTGTTTAGAATTAAATTCAAGAAAAGAACCTTTCAAAATATGACAGACTCATAAAGGATTAATTTAATAGAGTAGGAATAACATCAGATAGGTTGAACATTAATATAATAAAGAAAGAACTGAGACTCCCCTTATATCGTAGATTGAGGAAGGTGTCCTTCCTCACACTTAAAGCTTTGGTAGGGGTGAGACGTTCCTCACACTTAAATTCGCGCAAGTGTTCAACTGAAGATATCGAAATTTCCAAAGCAACTGAGGTTGCTTTCCATATGCGAGTTCAGCTATATATTCGAATATAGAATTTATTCTGAAAAGAAAAACACTATAGCCAGCAGAACTCAAATTGCACAAAAAATAATAAGAGGAAAAACATAGATAATAATGCATTGCATAAAATAAAGACATAATGTAAACTGAATTGTTACCTTCCTGAATACAACAAAAGTTAGACAAGGTTCAAACAGTATGAGTCTACAAAAAGGTTAGTAAACAACAGAGAAATATAAAATAAAATAAAAACAAAAATAAAAATCACTGCGGTGGCTGTGGAGGCTGCGCTGATCCCTGACCTATCTGAGCGAGGAGATGCTGCATGAGCTGAGCGGCCCGCTCATTCTGCTGAGCTGTCTGTGCATGCAACTCGTCACTCCGATCTAAGCGTTGAGTCATCTGTGCATACAACTCGTCACTCCGGTCTAAGCGTTGTGTCATCTATGACTGCTCAGCCAGCATCCTTTGCTGGGTCAGCTCAAAGCTCTCAAACCGCTGATGCATCTGCTGCTGCATCTGATGGAAGGCCTGAAGCTGGGTCTGTAGATCTGTCGAGATAGGAACAGGAGCTGGAATCTGCATCACGGCAGTCGTCGGCACGTAGGGCTCCTCTCCCTCTGCAGTCAGCGGAAGGTGGCTCAGCATCAGCTGAAGGTGTAGCTCCTGTAGAAGGCCCTGCTGCTGTGGAAGATGCAGTGGAAGACCGGTCAGCGCGATCTTTGACCCAGGTACCGTCATCTAAGCGCATAAAGCCCCAGCGCCGCACAGTCTGCAGTGTGACTGGGCGCTCTCCCGTCCGGAGCTCTAAACCTCGTGTGACCTCCGCTGGGAGGACAGAGAAAAGGTGGTACCAGATGAAGAAGGGAAAATAGGAGTGATCTTCTTCTTCTTCGTCCTCAGATAGGAGACCACCTTATGAAGCTGGCCGAACATGATGTGCGAGAAGGAGACGCGCTGAGTGGGTGGAGATGGTGAGAGCAAGTAGTCCAAGAGTGCGTAATCCTCATCAGAAGCATCGTTCGCGCTATGGGGGCGAATCTGATGACTGAGGATCTCCAGGAGAAGCCTCTGAAGCAGTGTGGGGAAACTCGTGAAAGGGAGGACATCCTTGTCCTCCTCCCCTCTATGTCGGGTTCTCCGTCCTAAATCCTGAAGCCACCTCGACTTCGATCTATGCATGTGATCCTCTGTCAATCCTCGGATATCGTCAGGACTAATCGGGTTCTGTAGGATAAAAGAGAATGTCGCCGGTGTGATCTCAATGGGGTGATGGCGTACGAAAGAAGTGATGCTCAGATTGCCCGCCTGGGCATTCGCATAGAACTATCTAGCCAGCTCTGGACTAAAGAGTCCCCCACCCGTCTTTAGGACCTTCGAAAGTCCAAATCCGGCAAACAGGGTGTCCACCCCTGTAGCCTCTATCACCTCAGGCGCATATCACCTCTCCATCACAAAATCCTTGCCTAGATCGTACCAGGCACGGGCCTCTGCCGAAACGAAACCGTCATCCCGAAGATCCGGATGGCGAGGAGGTGCAGAAGAAGATGCACCGGGGCAGTTGCCCCTAGCAGGACCAGAATCAGAAAGTCCACCACGCATACGAGGCATACTAATAATTTTAAAATTAAAAGTAAACAAACATTAACAGCATAACAATTAATATTAAACAGAGTAATAACAACATAAAAATTAATATCTACAATAACATAAAAATTAATAAACAAACAACAACATAAAAATAATTAATATCAAACAGAGCATTAATATTTGACATAAACAACTTAGCAAATTTAGCAAAAATAGAAAGCAAGTAGAACAAATAATATGAAATACAAACTAAAACAAAAATAAATTAAACAACGCAAATTCTACCGAAAATTTGACAGAACCTCCCCTAAAAATCTTCGATTCTCCACAATTAATTCAGTCAAACTTAAGGTAATTCAATACCGTTATCACACAAATCCACATATAACATCCTATAATCATAAAATTATTCGGTAATAACAACAAGGTATTATGTCATTTGAAAAAAAATTGCAATTATAACCATATTGCTCTCGTAACTCTCATACCTAAATTGGAATTCATCAAAAACACCAAATTTATGTGTAATAAGTGTAGATTTAACCTTGTGCATGTACAATATGATTTATAGAAGAAGAATTCGAGGATAAAAATGCAATATAAGCTCGAAATTTTCGAAACCGTCCACCTAGGGTTCGAAAATTCAGTCTCTAATTTCTCCTAGTGTAGTTGATGATTTGTGGATTTGAAGCTATAGAAATGTAGAGAATTGAAAAACGAAGATTTCGGTACTAACCTTGCGTGATTCGGTGGAGAATTGAAGGAGCTGGAGCAAATTGAAGAGGGAGGCGATTCGCTTACTGCTCTTCTCTTCGTCGGGTCGAGTTGTGAATTTGGGGAAGAACTGTAATTTTTGGAATGCATCGTCTAGTTTTCTGTCTGAATTGCCTCGTCCGCCCCTCTGTGTTTTAGGCGGACGCGGGTCTGTCCGCGTAGAGTTAGGCGGACACGCCTCTCCTCCTGTCTTTGTCCGCATGCTGTTGGGCAGACAAGTTAGGCGGACGCGTTGTGTGTCCCGGTGCTGTCCGCGTAATGTTAGGCGGACAATTGCTGTCCTGATCTGTCCGCATGCTGTCCGCGTATAATTGGGCGGACACGTTGTTTTGCCTTCCAGACTTGCGTTCTTTTTTTATTATTTATTTTAATTAAACTGTATGAAACAACAACAAATAAAAATGACATGAAATTATAAGTTAATAGTTAGATGACAGAAATTATAAGTTAGTAGTTAGATTGCTGGAAATTAAATGTTAGTAATTAGTGTACAGAATATTAAATGTTAGGAGTTAGTGTACAGAAAATTAAAATGTTAGAAGTTAGATTTAACAACAGTCATAATAATATAAACAAAATTTAGTAAATAATTAATATTAACAATAAACAAAATATTATAGACGTAATAATAACAGAATTAAGCGAATAGAATATTTATAATATAACAGGTGAATAATCCGGGGCTTAGGGACTAGAATAAATCTAGTCCCCGGCAACGGCGCCATTTTGCAGACGTGTAATCGTGAGTGGTTAGAACTGGTGTAATTAAAATAAAAGAAAAGAAATTAAAACTCAAAATAAACGTCGGGCTGCAAACAAATCCCGGTCGTAATAGTATAGTAAAGTGTAAGCGACCGGATATCGAACCGTGGGACTAAGGTGAATTATATAGTACCTAAGCATGTCACAAAAGGGGGGATTAATTGACTTGTTTTTATAAATAAAAAAGGAAAGTAAAATAAACTAAATGGGACTCTGGTTCAGGTTAATATAATATCTGCTCTTTCATGCTAGGTCTACTGGTTTAATTATAATTGTTTGGCACAATTCCTTTAATTATCTTAAGGTCCGATGAAAACTCACAAGAACTCGTTTTACCAGAAAATGCAAGGTCCGATGAAAACTCGAGCAAGCACTAGTAAACGGCATTGTAAAAGGAATTATATTCTTGCAACTGAGTACTGACTTATCCGATGAAAACAAGTTTCCTACAGTTTTACGGCTTAATTAACTTATCTATTTTTTCACCGATCAGATTAGAAATAGATTTGTAAAGCATTTTAATAAATTCATGAGGTTTATTAAAAAGGTGCGAGATAACCTTTAAGCGTAACAAACTGCATTTAAATTAGAACCAGTAAAACATATTGCATAGTTAATACAAATACATAATAATCATTCCCAGAGTATACGTAAACTAGCCTAACATATTAAATAGTGATCCACTATTTGAATACGTGAGACTAGAGGTGAGACTAGTGAAATGAAAAGAAAACAAATGGAGAAGACGGGAGAATAGAAATGGAATGAACGAGTGAATGGTGGTGTAGTGGATCGAAGATGGATCGATTGGATGAATTGGAACCCCGGAAGGAACCACGGAAGGAACCTCCGAAAGAACACTAGAGAAGATGAATGGAGCGTGAGTTTTATAGAGGAAGGAAAAGGAAGAAGAGGGAACACCGCGTGAGTGATTTAAGGCAGGCGCCTGATATGTTAAATGGAGTAGATGGATATGTTGCAGGCGCGCCGAAAGGAAGAAGCAAGTTGGAGAAGACAGTCGGCAAAGAAGAAAACCAGTTACGTTAATTTCCAGATCTGGACATTTACACGCGTCCGTGTTCATGTCCGGGTGTATTTACCCGGTTGTCTCACGGTCCTCCTCCCTGTCCGTGTAGATGTCCGCCTTCAGTTATGCGGACGTCTCACAGTCGTCTCATACCTTGTCCGCTTTGTTTAATGCGGACGTCTCACGGTTGTCTCCTAGAGTTGTCCGCCTTGTATCACGCGGACACGGGGGCGGTCACCACAGTCTTGTCCGCCTAATATCACGCGGACACAGGGGCGGTCACCACAGTCTTGTCCGCCTAATATCACGCGGACACAGGGGCGGTTCCCCATCTCTTTTCCTGTCCGCCTTGTTTTACGTGGACAAAGGGGCGGATACGCCCTACTTGCGTGCATCTCGCGTGACTCTTTTTAATCCATTTTAATATGTGTGTTTATTTGGCATTTTTCCTACATTTTAACACATATAATACATCAGTTAATGTAACAACATAATTATAGGAAAAACCCAAGATAAGTGAGAAACATTACTAAAAATGCTGCAAATTATAAGGTGATTAAACCTTAATAAGTCTATATGTTTTGCACTTATCATTCCCTTGTGAACCTTGAGCCCTAATAGAGCTAACTTCAATACAGTTATGAAGAGAGCTAAAAAGCCTATTCACTAGTTCATTCTGGACTTGACGCCCAGCCTCAAGGGGAAGGGTCTTTGCATTCAATTCTTCAATTGTGGCAATGTAGCATGATTCAACGGCGTACAAGACAACTCTATGTCTCTGTTCTATGGCATCAATGGTGGTCGTATGCTTTTGTTTCAAAATTGCGAGCTGAGCTTCCATATTGATTAGACCACACTTAGGACTTGGGTCTACCTGTTTCCAAGGTATCCATCATTAGCTAACAAATGGAAGTGGGCTGAATGATACTAGGATGAGAATGACGCTTCACAAGGTAGATTGAAGACCAGAACAAGCTTAGACTGAAAGTAAACACTAGTACAAAAATGGTCTATCGCAGCGCACCTAGCGCAGCGGTTGTTACTTACAACCGCTGCGCTAGGCTCATTCAAAAAAAAAAACTCTATCGCAGCGGTTCCTACTAAGAACCGCTGAGATAGGTCTTTTTTACTGACCTATCTCAGCGGTTCTTAGTAGGAACCGCTGCGATAGATCCCTTTAATAAAATTCATTCGTGCGACCCTTCTTCTTCCTCCTCACCTGTGGCTAAACCCTCTCTGTGTGCGACGGCGATTTCCAGAGCGAAGAAGAGTTCGACGCCTGCGACCGCCACTACCGCCGCCACCTTCTTCTCTACGCGCCAGCCGCGCTGCCTCCGTCGCCGTCGCCGTAACACGCCGCCGGTTCGCATGCGTCGATTTGTTGCGAACTGTACAGAAAAAACCAGGTTAGATTTTCTAACTTCGTTTTTTGTTTGTTTAATTGAAATGTTATTTGTATTGTAGTAGATTCGGGACTGCTTTGTTCTGATTGTTGGATTAGTGCGATTTTTAGGAGTTGTTGAGTGTTTACTGGTTTTTGAAATTGTGGAACTAGAAACCGTGAGCTATATGTTGTATTTAGGCATTGAAACCAAATTTAGTTTCTGGCTAACTGAAATTATATGACTGCGAAATTGAGCCCATAAAATTGAACTAGGATCTCGAAATGGTAGAAGTTTGTGGCTGTTATTGATTTCTGAAAATTTGATTCAACATTGGTGTTATTATTCTGTGCAGAAATTATGGTTCTTAGGTTACTGAAGGGTTCCGAAAATTAAGACCTTGTTTTGGAGTTTTAATAAAGTCGGTTGGTTAGAGTTTGATTGTGGGGATTAAGGTACAAGATTTACAAGGTGAAAACAAGCATTAAACATATATCTTTTGCTACTGTTCTGCCGTTTTCCCTTCACATCTCCAACCTGTTTCTTTCCAGTTTAAACATGTTCAATCGGTGGGAATATCAACCTCCTCTTGTGCTGTTTTAAATGGGGTTTAAAAACTTGTTAAGAGTCATTTATTCAAGGTCAATACTAACACGTGGTATTAAATTATGATTATTAAAAGAAATAAAATACCTTATAGGCAATAAAAGAAATAAAATACCTTATACTAACACGTGTTACTAATTTATGAATTGGGGTGAAATTTGTGTAGTTTAGGGTTACAATTAGAAATCTAGGGTTTTAAATTATTACAAAATTTAGGATTAACTTGTATGTTTTTATGATTCCGTAAATAACAAGGGATTATAACAAGGGAAATTCGTGTAGTTTCGGGAAGCATGTGTCAATTTGAGAGGAAACTCACGTACCTCTTTCTTTAACGTTAATATTGTTTAAGAACACTTTGCTCCTCTCCTCTCTTTCATCATCATAATAATAATTAGAAATGGAATCAAATTATCTTATTGATTTAATTCTTGTAGTTTCATTTTGTCAATTTGGTTTATTGAACTATAGGAAACTAAATAGAAGAAATCTTAAACTTAATTTTAATATAAAAATTCTTCAATTATCAATTAACCGACGCCTACACTTGGTTAATCGAAACTGAATCCTCAATTGATGTATTTTGTTTTTAATCTTGATATGTTAGTTTCAGTGTTATACGCTATAGAAAAAAGAATCTTTTTTTGTTGCTCCCCACTTTCCACTCCACATTAATCTCTACATAAAATACAAAAAGAGAAAAACGTTATATGCAGTTAGAAGATTAACTTATATATATTGGGGGGCCACCACAAAAACTAATATATATTTCTGTTGATTTTTATTTTTATTGGGGGGGGGCTAAACACCCACCAGCCCCCCCTTCCCTCCGCCTCTGATTATATGTGAACTTGAATTACAGATTTAGGTTTGGAATTAAATTAAATTGAAGTGGAAAAAAATTTGAATTGATAAAATTAAGGTTTCTGGAAAATTGGGGTAAAATGATGATTATGAGAAAATTGTGACCGGAAATGCAATTGAAGAAATCATTGTTTACGAAATTTGAAATTTTGTTATACTTTGTGGTTCATTTGCTCATGTGGGTTTGGTCTTGTTGCAGTTGCTCATCTGGTTAGGCCATTTCATTAAGCCATTGATCGGATCTGGCTGCTTAGTGTGACGTACCGCGCGAGCTGCCGGTCGTCCCAAGATTCGAACCAGGCCGCACACAAGCAGCAAAAAAGGTTAGCATATTTATTCCGAATTTGTGAATTGTAATTGGCATGATTATGGTATGATTTATTAATAAAAAATTTTGTAATGCAGTTGTTGATTTCTAATTTAGTTGTGTGTGGATAATTGTATATAGTTATATTGTTTAGTTAGTTAATTAGTTATGCATACAATGTTCGATAAATACCTGAGTGGAAAATTGTGTTGTTTGCGATTAAGGATGGATGTTGTCAATTGTTGAATTTGTTTGTCGTGGTAAATAAGATATTGGTGAATGCTTAATGATAAGCATGGGATTAGCATGATTACACAAAGGTCATGCTGATTTTTTTCAAGAATTGTATTAGTTTTATTAATTAACATCAATTATTTGCTGTTTGTGTGTAACAATTAATCTACGTCTCTTTCTTCCTCATTCCTTGCTTCCCCGCTGTCTGCAGTAATTGGGGTGGTCTCTACTTCTTATTCCTCATTTCTTCTGCTGTGGAGTAAGAGTGAAAAGGTAACATCTTCATCTATCTTTTCTCTATGTTTGTTTAATTAATTATTGCGAAAAAGTGGTTGTGGTTAATATTAAGTGATTGTGAATAAGGATGGTTGCTGTCAATTGTTGAATTTATTTGTCGTGGTAAATAAGATATTGGTGAATGCTTAATGATAAGCATGGGATTAACACGATTACGCACAGTTCATGCCGAATTTTTTCTAGAATCGTATTAGTCTTATTAATTAATATTATTTGTTATTTGTACCAGTACTTTCCGAGCCCATTACCAAAGCAGTCTCCTAGCTCCCCCCTCTGTACAACCTTAAAACAAGTAAGTAATTAAACTTTATTTTTTGTTTTAATAATGCAATGATTTGTTGAAGTTAAGTTAAATGTGTTAGAATTGTTAGAATAAGACTAGATTAGTTACGTTGGAACGTTATAGTACTTAGGCTACCTTAGTTTGGTTGGAACCATAGAGTAGTGCTGAGTTTGGTTGCAACCGTACATCCAGTAGAAACATGCTCCATATACAAATGCAGATGAAACTGAAAGACAAATCAATCTTAAACTTGTTTTATTTTCACATATAGAATGGAGCGTGACTGGATGTACGGTGATCGAGGGGATCACTACTTTGATGAGAAGCTGAAAGAGTTTCTCAAAGCGGCAGTGCAACACAAGGACAGAACAAAGGCGGACAATATTTCATGTCCGTGTGTTGACTGTGGGGTCGTAAGGAAATATGTAGACATTGAGTAAATTAGATTTCATCTTAAGTCCCGTAGATTCATGCCACATTATAGAAGATGGAATTTTCATGGAGAAACTGTTGCAGCTAGTGCTTCAACATCATCAAGTGCTCATGATCCACGTTACGCAAGTACCACCCACACCTTCAATACCATCAATGAGTCGGTACCGTTAAGTGATTCAGGATTCGATGACAGTGAGGCCACTCACCATGATGAGCAAATGGATGAAATGTTAGAAAATGTTGCGGATACTTTTGTCGATAAACTGGAAGAGTATCAAAGATTGTTGGACGCATCAAAGACACCTTTGTACCCTTCGTGCGTTAAATACACAAAATTGACTGTTGTACTTAATTTGTTCAACTTAAAGGGGAAATATGGAGTTGGTGACAAGTGTTTCACGTCATTTCTAGAGCTGATACATGATATGCTTCCTGATGAGAATGGTCTTCCTACATCCACCTATGAGGCAAAGAAATGGATGTGTCCAATGGGAGTTGAATATAAAAAGATTCATGCTTGCCCAAATAACTGTGTGCTTTATAGGGGTGAATACGAACATCTAGAAAAGTGTCCTAAATGTTTGTTGTCCTGGTACAATGACAAGGATGAGGATTCCTCCTTTCAGAAAAAAAAATCGTCTAGTGAAATTATTGTGGTACTTGCCGATAATTCCTAGATTCAAACGGTTGTTTGCCAACCCGAAAGATGCGAAGAACTTACGATGGCACGCGGATGGTAGGAAAATTGATGAAAAATTAAGACATCCTGTAGACGGACCTCAGTGGAGAAATATCAACAGAAAATTCAAACATCATTTTGGGGATGAGGATAGGAATCTGAGACTTGGATTGTGTACCGATGGGATGAACCTGTATGGCACGTTGAGCAGTCAGCACAGCACTTGGCCGGTGCTACTAGTGATCTACAATTTACCGTCATGGTTGTGCATGAAACGAAAATACATTATGTTATCACTTCTAATTTCTGGTCCAAAGCAACCTGGTCATAACATTGACGTATATCTTGCACCACTGATCGACGATCTAAGAGGTGAGCCAAGATACCTAGAAAATGAGGTGTTTGGGCCAGATTATTTTTCAGACTATGAATTAGAATTTGGACTGAAATCTAAATATATGGTTTTGATTGGGCCTGAGAGGTGACACCTAGATCTAGGGTTCTAGGCTAAGGCCCAGATAAGAAGTCTATCTAGACTAGAATAAGCCCTTAGGCCAGAATGTGTTTGGGCCTGAAGTAAAGCACATGGGCTGGAATGGTCCCTAAATCACAAATGGGCCTAACTTTCTTTAGGTTAAAGAAGATGGTTGCTAAGCCGAAAATGATTTTATTTTCAGGACTTGTGAGTTATTTCAAGTTCAGGTGGATTTCTTTTTATGGGCCTAAAACTAATTGGATAATTCAAATTGGGCCAGTAGAGAAATCACCTAAGTCTAGGCTTTTGGGCCGAAGCCCAAACGACTCACATATTAAACCAAACAGGGCCTGTGGGCCGATCATACAAGCAAACAAAGCCCACACAAATTCAACATGTCCTTACTAGACGTTTAAGTCAAACCGGGTATGGATTGATCTGGAGAGGTGCTTGGGGCATGGGCCCAGATTGGCACAAAGGAATAGGGCTTGCATGCTGTTCTCTTTGGGCTTCCCCACTTTTTTCACATCACCTAAAGGTGTGCATCTACGGTCGGGTCTTTGGATGACCAAACAAGGCTAGGTAAGGGCACTGCCAGGAAAATGCTTGGGGCTAAAGCCCAGGTATTAAGGGGGTGTGGTTAGACGACACCCTCCTCTTTTCCCCCACTTATTCACATCACCCAAAAGGTGTGAGTCACTGACAAGGGACCCTTAAACGGGTCCCGGGTGAAATTGGTTTGCGTGGACCCTCGCTCTCATATGATGCAAAGGTGTAGAAAACTAAAGTGCGCATAAGTAAACAAACAGAGTAATAAAGCCATAAATAAACATTTTTAAGTTAAGCCCTCTTTCTTAAAATTAAACAAGTTAAAATTAAGAAGTTAGTCCTCAGAGGAGCTAGTCTGTGACCCTCGGTTTTTGAACCCTTATCCTATGTTGATTCGAGTTGATTAGGATCTAATTGGGTTTTAGGTCCACTTATAACCTAAGTTTAATAACTAAGTCATATAACCGTAATTATTAAGACCTAAGCTAGCTCACTAGAACCTATTATGAGTCGCCACCTAATTTTAACCTAGATCAAATTAGGAAAGGATAGTTCGGGTTCGAGGGCTTGATATTCGACTTAATTAGGGATCAATTACTTTCATTACCCCTAGAAGTCGTTTTTCCTCAACTTAGTTTAATTATGGCTTCTTACGAGTCGTTTTAACCTAAGTGAGAAAACTTCTGATTTGTTTAGATTTTTGACGTTTTTTGACATAAAATTAAAGTGAAAAGTGAAATTACCTAAGCTAGGGTTTTGGATTCAGAATTAGGTCAAATTTTACTTATGCCCGTAGCCACGGACCCAATGTCCGAGACTATGGACCCCAGTTAACCTGGTTATACAGAAAAGTCGAATTTAGAAGAAAACGAAATTTTGAAAAGTCCGAGGCCACGGACAGGCTGTCTGTGCGCTCGGACATTATTTAGAAAAACCTAAATTTTGAAAATTTAAAAATCCCGCAGCCATCCGTAGGTGTCTGTGGCCACGGACAACCCGTCCGTGGTCCCGGACCATAGGTCTGAGGTCACGGACCACCCACGGACAGGGGTTTTTGGTGGTTCTGAAGGTGTTTTCAACTCAAAAATTTGTATGTGTAGCCTGAAAAGTGTACAAGATGTTAGTAATTGAAATATTTCAGTTTGAAGTCAAATTTAATGCGAAACTTAGCAGACAAGTAATTAGGCAGAAGCCAAAACAATTAGCAATTCAGAAGCTATAAAAGGTTAGTTTGTGCTCAAAATTGGATAGAAGACTATTGAAGTCGTGGAGAATCAAAAGAGTAAGGTCCCAACCTATTTTATCTTCGGTTCTAATGATACTCTTCACGTCGGGAATATTTTGTGCTCCGTTGAAGACGATTTCGAATTGAGTTCAAACCGAGCTTCTGACCTTTGTGAATTGGTGTGACGTTCTTCACGTTTTGGTGGTGGTTTGATGGTGATTTGAAGATTGCGGATGTGATGGGGATTGAAGAATGTATTTTGGTGTTGATTTTGGTGAGATTTCGGTATCGTTTTGGTGCTTGGGAGTGCAAAGATGTGAGAGGCTGGCTATGGAGGAGAGTTTTGACTGCCTAGGGTTCTGAGAGCTTGTGGGATTCTGATTTGATCAAAAGATTTATCCCTTTATATATACTTCCTTAAAGATAAAGGAAATCTAGTGAAAACGAGATTTTTTGGGATTTTAATTAATTGACTTCCCAAAGAAATTTTGCTGTGAAATTTTAGCCACATGTCACGGATGATATTTCTGATTTTTCCAAGGTGGAATCGAATTTTTTGGATATTGGAATATTTTTAAATTCAATTTCTTGTCAGATTCAATCAGAAATTGCTAGAAAATTATTGAAAATTCAAAAAATCAAAATTACAATGCCATTATGCTTAAAATGTCATCCTCTATCATGGGTTAAAATTTCAAAACATTATGAATTGATTTGAGCCACTTTCAGAGGAGAGAGAAAGCTCGTAGGGGTCTTAGGAGCCTTGAAAAATCACGGAAATACCCCTGAAGATGACTAAGCTACCCTTGATGCCCCAGAATGCGCCGAACGAGCCGGAAATTCTTGATGTTTGACCAAACTACCATTTTTGTACCTATAACTCAAGGGACTCTCCTCCAGGGGGTTAAAAGTTTGGGTATAACAAAGAGTAGCAAAATCGATAGATTGATTATGCTTTACTTCCTGGAAGGCTGCTAGGAGGAGACCCATCCCCCAGCAAACAATTTGAATAAGAATCATTGATTTAGGCTGCCTTGCTTTTCAGCAAAGGCTGCCTTAAGAGGGAACTCCTTAATACTAGAAGAATCATGATTGATTTTCTCTAACTGGGAGACTTTAGTCTTCTGAAACTTCTTCTTTGGGGATTTCCTCTTTTTCTGAATCAAGGATTTTTGATCATAAACTGAAGAACCTGAACAAAAAATTTGCTTCCCATCTCTTTGTTTAACCACTCCTGACTAACTTAGGGACTTAGTAGAGAACCCAGGGGGAGGTGCTAATTTATCTGCCTCTTCCATGATTTGAGAGATTGAAAGGTTGATATTATTACAATCTTCATTCTAAGTAGCCTTGGATTTCTTTGACTTAGCATCATTAAAATTCCTCAGAGCTTCCTTCAAGTCTTCCATCTGATAAGAAGATCTTTTCTTGAAAGGGACCAGACTAGTAGCAGTTTCAGGATCCTATCCCAACGGATCGAAGGGACTGAAGACAACTTTGGTCTATTCCAAATCCAATTCTTACTCATATTGGAGGCCATCTTTAGAGGGATATTTGAGCGAGCTCTCACCCCATTTCTTTGCAGCATCTAAACCACCTTTCACCACGAGTGAGTTAGAATGAGATTATCCTCCAACAACTTTCCTTCCTCCCTCTCGATAACCTGGGACAAATTAGTATCTAACTTTGAAAAATCTTCTTCAGGGACAGAGAACCTACTAGTCTCTTCCACTCTCCTGTTGTCCTCATCTCTATCCCTTCCCAAGTGACTAGACTCGAGAGTCTGAAAACTAACTCTACCTTCATTCTTGTTTTCAACATCCTTTTCTATCAGAATTTCATTGCCCAATCTTCTAAAAGTCCCACTAATACGATCAGTAAGAATTTCATCATTGATGACAGCTAGGGAGCCAGCGAATTCTGACCGCATCCAAGGACCATATTTTTCTTATTTAACCGGTTCATCTCCTTTGAAAGGGCATTCAGAGAACACATGATTAAGTCTACCACATCTGAAGCATAGAAATGGTAGGTTATCATATGAGACCCGATGACATCTCTCTTTCCCAGCTAAAGACAAGACAATCAATCTACACAGTGGGACTGAACCTTAGAAGCTAGGGGATTCAGACGCTCAGAATAGGAAACAAACTTTCCCATCTTATTACCAAGACCCACGGCTGAAGAGTTATTGTAAAAGGAGATAGGAAGGTTGTGAATAGCAGACCATAGCTTAATCATTGTAGGATCATGCTATTCTATAGTTATAGTGGGATCTATAGCAGAGACTACCAGCAATCTCTTTTGAACTTGCCATGGTCCATTTGCAAGTACAAACTTTGAGTCATCTTCATTTGTAAACTGAAACGTAAACCGGTTGTTACCTATTTCATTTACCATGAACTGGGACTTCGGTTTCCAGATGTGGCCTAGAAACTTATGTAGAGCCTTGCAGTTAATTACCTTTGGGTGCCAAAGTCTACCGAACAGAGCCTTGTGTAATTCTTTGGGAATGCTATCCTCCAAAAGAGAGAGTCCATCAATCTTTTCTTATTCTGCTGGATGCAAACGGAGGAGCTCACAGCTGGAAGTGAGGAGATCCATCTTAGAACCTTTCTTCTTAATTTTTGTTGCCCAGAAACCTACTCTAGGAGGAAGACGAGTAAGAAATTTCAGAACCCACGCCATACGAAGCTGGAAACTTTTCTCTATATCCTTACTATCAGGAATAGAAAGGGGAAGAAAATATAGCAGTGAAATGAAGTGTTCACTCTTGTTCAAGTCAACCCTTCCCTCTATCCTATGCTACCTGGTTACGATCGCAAGTTCAACGAGAGAGAGAGAGAGAGAGAGAGAGAGAGAGAGCTTTCGCTAAGGTCAAGCTTAAGTTTGATTGCCCAAAATAGTGTGTCTTATTCCATGGGGATACACCCCTATTTATAGTGTTTTTACATTTGACCCCCTGCTGCTAACCTGTCCTTTTCTTTATGTAAGTATATTTTTCCCTATTCTAGAGGCTTTGACCGGTGACAGATGACCGGCCGGATTATATCCTACCTAGTCTGGTCATAGATGATCGGACGCTTTACACTTACTTTTAGCCCTATTTCTATCCGGCTATAGGTGGTCGGATGCTTTACATGCCATTCTTTGGTTGGTACCATTTCTTCCCTTCTCATCAGTCCCACAAGTTTTATATTTTTGAATTTTGATGAACAAAGTAGAACTTTTGTGTCTTCGTTTGTGGAAAAAATTTTCCGGCTGCGGCTACCTCCGAGATTTCGCGTCTTATCTGGTTTTGGTTGTTTCCTACCTTCTCTTAGTCCCACAAGTTCTTTTTCTTCATATTTGGAGAGAAAGAACTTTAAAAGGGTCTGTGGCTCGTGCCTGGCTCGTGCCGCCCTTTTCGAATCCTCTTCGCCTGTTTTTGATGTGGAATATGTGGGGTCTCTTTTTCAGCTAACATCAGAGTTGCCTTTAGGAAGCGTGTAGTTCTTCCTCTGTTTTCTGCGAAAAGTAAACTTTTGTTTGTACATATATATATTTTATTTAATTTTGAGCGGGAATAACCTTTCCTTTTAAAGTCTGAACTTTTGGGTTTCCTTCTCTTTCCTCCTCCGCTCTTACGTTCTCGCTGTTTTCTCTTTCAACTTCTCTGTTGTCGCACCCTCTGTTCTTGTCATTGTTGCTATCGCTTAGACTTTCGAATCTCCTCCAATGCCTTCTTCCGCCGCAAAGAAAAGCAAGGCTGCTGTGAACTTTTCGCCGGCTGTCGAGGTAATTCAGGGCTCTCGTTTTTCTAGTGGCTTTTGCCCCACTTTCTTGCAATCTTCGAAACCCTTTTTGGCTGGCCGTGAGCCTTCTCCTTCTTCCCTCGACTTTTCCTCTCTTTCAAACTGTCTCAAAGGCATCAAAGTCCCACCAGGCACTCAAATTTATCTCCCATCTTCTAACTCCCATCCTTACGACGATTTCGGTCTTGGGTACGTGGTCTATGCCGATTTCTTTTCTTGTAGTTTGACCATTCCCCCACATCCTTTCGTCTTGGGGTTTTTGCTTGTCTCTGCTGTTCTCTTGCTCATCTACACCCAAAGGTTGTTTCGTATCTTCACGCTTTTGTCGCTCTTTGTGAAGAAAACAAAATTCGGCCGGAGGGCACCAAATTTTCCCGATTCTTTACAGTTAGGGTTGATCCTGACAGCCAAACTATTATTGCGAAGGCCAGATTCTCACTTTTTGATTACAAGAAGGTGCATGGGTGGAGCTCGTGGTGGTTCGTCATGGTTCCTCCGTCTGGCCGTTATCTAGGTGTCCCATACTGCTCCGAAGTTATAAAAGGTCAGCTCGGCTGCCGCTCTACTCCTCCGGCTGAGTTACCCATCTTGAAGATTTTGAAGGCGCGAAGCCGCGAACCACTGACCGACGAGGCATTTTTTACCAAAGCCCGTTTATCTTCGCTAAAGACCTACTACAGTAAGTGTTAGTTAACAGCATAAATTTCATTTTCTCCATTGGTTTCCTTACCGTTTTTGGTGTGTTGTGCGTAGATTTCTTCCGGAAGGGGGACAAAATTGGTCCCTTCAATAGTTGGAACTTCGTCAGTTTCAAGAGTGGGGACGAAAGGGTTAACTATTATGATTCGATAGATGCGGCCGTTGATGCGGCCATTGATGCGGCTGAGCAGCTTTGGGAGACACGTCCTCTTCTAAAAAGCGTCCCAGGCAAGGGCAGAAGGTGACCAATCGGGCAACAAAAGAAGAAGAAAAGCGTTGAATCCCCTAAATGCCCAAACGCCGGATCGCCAGGTACTTGGCACGTGAGTCCAGAGTCTGGGCGCCGTGTCTTTCTCCCTCTCACCCCTGGTTCGGGTCTGGACCTTAGTTCTCGCCTGGAGCAAGAGTCCGGTCATCCGACCCCGATTTGTGAACAGTTTCCTGACTTGTCGGGCTACTTTTCTTCAAATCCTGCCCAGGACAACACTTTGGAAGATGCGGGCCTTCGTACCGATCCTCTGGCCAAACAAGGTTTTGATCAACTACCCTTTTCTTACCAAACTTTTTTGCTTTTTGAATAGTGTTTCCTTGTTCCTAGCTTTGTAAGTGCTTCACTGATTTTCTGATAATGAGGCAGTGTTCTATTTTTTGCTTGCTGTTGTAGCTCCTGTTCTTGAAAAGTACAAGCTTAAAAAGAAAACCACGTCAAAACCCAAGGTTCCACTGCCAGAGATATCAGGGGAGGAACAATCCTCCGGCAACCCTGAGGCTTCAACCTCATATGACATTGCTAGAGCCAAGGATGCAGTGCGACAAAGGGCAATGGAGTATCTGCCAGTGCCCGAAAATCCTGAACTACGGAGCAAACAACGGGAGGATATCATGGCCTTCCCTCCTTCTCCTCCTCCTCCTGCTCAGAAGTCTTTTACCGGCCCCTCCCAGAAGGAATGATGGTTCTACCACCTTGGCCAACCCTTACCTCTGATCTCCTGTGAATCCGCAAAGTACTCTGCTGTTTGGAAAGTGGCAATAAGGAGGTCCGGTCATCCGGACAGCATTTTTGCCCCTCCGGCAATTACTACTGCGATTAAAAATAAGTTACGAACAGGAGACGGGGGGCAGATGCCATCATGCGGCATTCCCTCCCAATCAAAGATGTGTTTGACTTCATGTGCGAGGGCATCTTTCGGGTTGGTATACTTTCCTTGATTTTGATAATCTTATTTGTAATCCCTATTTTGTTTATTTCCTAATTTTGGTGAATTGTGTTGCTGCTTCAGGTAATGTCTATGGCCCAGAGTGCTGAGGTTCATACCGGCAACCTCCAGACCAGGCTCCGTTATGAGCAGAGCCGTGCTAACAATGCTCAAGAAGAGTTAAGGCAAACTCGCTCTACACATGACGCTTATATTGATCATATTCACTATGAGATTGATCTCAAGGTGAAGGAAAAACTGAAGCGATAAACAAGGAGTTGCGGCTGTCCTGGCAAGAATGTATCCACCAGCGTGATGAGTATGAGCTGCAACTAAAGAGTCTTCGAGATGAGATCTTTTCTCTCAAGAGCCGGAATCTTTAGGCCGACACTACTTTGAAAGAGGTACGAAATCGACTTGCTTTTGGAAAAGATGAGCTGGCATGGGTTTTCTCTGACCTAGAAGTTTTGTTGAAGCAGGTGCAGGCTGCCCATCAGAAAGAGGTGACCTCCCTCTTATCTGACAACACTTTTCTTTTTGACGAGAAGAATGCTTTTAAGCAGGAGGTCGAGATGCTTGAACTAGAGAAGCAGGCTCTTTCTCGTGAAAACAAGGTTTTAGTAGAGGAAAAGGGCAAGCTCATTCAAGAGCTCAACTGCTTATCAGAAGAAAAGGCCGCACTGGAAGAGCAGACAAGAACTTCTTTTGAATAGGAGAAGCGATCTTTGCTTCAGGATTGCTCCACACTATAAGAGGAGAAGAAGACTCTTGCTGAAGAAAAAACCGCTTTGGCAAATGAGAAAGCCAGGTTGGAAGAGAGAGTGAAAAATTTGGAAGATGCCATGTCTCGTCTTTAAATTGAGAATACTGAGCTGTCAAACAAGGGTAAGCCGTTGGATTTACTTTTCTTATTTTCTTCTTCTGTCTGTATTCCTTACTTGTCTAGTCTTCCGGCCAGGTCCGAGTTCTGACAACCTTTTGAAGCACATCCGGAAACTAAGCGACCGGGTATCGGGCCCAAGTCTTGACCCTTGAGACCCAAGTAGCTAAGCTCACATCATTCTCTCGGCAAACTCAAGAGGAGCTGCAAAAGCAGAGCACTACTAATGCTCATCTGAAGGAATCTTTCGCCTCCCAATGCCGCCGGATAACCAATATCTGCCGTCAGACCATCTCAGAGTTCTTCCTGGAGAAAGGGGAGGTTTTGGATGACGATTTGTACACTGGTTTAGAGTTCAATACTGTTGCTCAGAAGTCCAATTTCTTTGAAGAACTCGAGATATTTGGACGCCTCCCAGGTGAGACCTGCTTTGGTCCTAGTCAAGCGTCATTTCTCCTGGCCGGAAGTAATGTCCAACCATCTGTTGGGGGAATGCGGCATACTGTAGGAAGATCAAAATCCACAGAGAGCGTTGCCAATAGTGCTGACAAATTAGCTAGAGAAAAATAGAATGCATGTGAGGGGTTTTTTTTTTATTTTGGTGTGTATTTTTAGTGAACTCCATATTTTTGTAATGGTTGCACCCTTGTAAATGAATTTACCCCTTTGGGAAGAATCTAAGTTTATCTTCTTACAGCCCTTGTTAACCTCTTGCCGGAGCGACCTGTCATTTTTTTGTGCCCTTGTTTCTACTCTTTTTTTCTAGTCAAATGTCTATTACTGGGGTATTTTTTCCCTGAGTGATGCTTCTGGGTATAATGCTTTGTTACGCGGTTATCTTATGTTGGTTTTGTTAGCCGGATGCTTATCCCTAAGGTATAAAAAGCTTGCGGCTTGTTGACCAAACTTTTATTTTCAAGGCATGACAGCCTGTGGATCGTTGGCCGGATCTTTCTATCAAGGCATGACAGCATGCGGCTCGTTGGCCGGTTCTTACTTTCAACGCTTGATAGCCTGCGGCACGTTGGCCGGATCTTACTTTCAAGGCATAATAGCCTGCGGCACGTTGTCCGGTTCTTACTTTCAAGGCTTGATAGCCTGCGGCACGTTGGCTGGATCTTACTTTCAAGGCATAATAGCCTACGGCACGTTGGCCGGTTCTTACTTTCAAGGCTTGATAGCCTGCGGCACGTTGGCCGGATCTTACTTTCAAGGCATGATAGCCTGTTGGACGTTGGCCGGTTCTTACTTTCAAGGCATGATAGCCTGCAGCACGTTGGTCGGTTCTTACTTTCAAGGCATGATAACCTGCGGCACGTTGGCCGGTTCTTACTTTCAAGGCATGATAGCCTGCGGCACGTTGGCCGGATCTTACTTTCAAGACATGATAGCCTGCGGCACGTTGGCCGGATCTTACTTTCAAGGCATGATAGCCTGCGGCACGTTGGTCAGATCTTTCTCCTTTTACTCTTTTTTTTAGAAAATAATACCTCTTTATTGAAGAACACAGGTTTTACACATAGAATTTTTTCAAACATTCTCCATGCCAAGAATGTGGCAATTCGCACCCTTCAATATTTTTCAGACAGTATGAAGCTCGCCCAGTCCTTTGGTGTATGATGTATGGTTCCTCCCACTGGGGCTCTAGTTTCTTGGGTTGTTTAACTTCTCGGAGAACCAATTCCCCTGGGGCAAAACTTCGCTCCTTTATTCTTCGGTTGAAATACCGCTCCACTTTGGATTTATCTTTTGCCATCCTTACATCGGCGGCCACCTTAGTTTCTTCGAGGAGATCTAGATGGTCCTGTATTCCTTGATTGTTGATCTTTTCATCATATGACTCCCACCTTATTGATGGTACCACAATTTCCGCCGGAATGACAGCTTCCAACCCATATGTTAGTCTGTAGGGTGTTTCTCTTGTTGGCCCTCTTTCTGTTGTCCTGTATGACCAGAGGACTTGGGATAAAAATTCCGTCCACTTTCCTTTTCTTTCATTGAGCTTTTTCTTTATTGCTTTTACTATCTGGCCATTCACGTTCGCAACCTGTCCATTTGCCTAGGGGTGAGCCACCGACGAGAACCTTAAGTCAATTTTCCAGTCTTCGCAAAATGCTCGAAAGCTTTCGCAGTTGAATTGTGCTCCGTTATCTGTTATTATTGTCTTTGGAATGCCAAACCTGCACACCACATACTTCTAAATGAATTCTTGTGATTTTCTGGCTGTAATAGAGACAGTGGGCATTGCCTCGACCCATTTTGTGAAATATTTGATGGCGACATACATGAACTTGAACCTCTCAGGTGATGCTTCCGGAAATGGTCCCACAATGTCTATTCCACACATAACAAAGGGAATCGGACAAAGGATAGATTTCTGTTCTGACGGAGGGTTATGTATTCTGTTTCCGCGTTCTTGGCACTTGACACACTTTTGTATATATTCCTTGCAATGTTCCATCATTTTTGGACAAAAGTACCCTAGCCTCAAGATTTTGTGTACCATAGTTCTTTCTCCTTGATGGTTTCCACAGGGTCCATCATGTATTTCTTTCAAGAGTTCAGCCCCTTCGGCTATGGTAACACACTTTAGTGCTGACCTTGCGAAAGATCGTTTGTATACCTGATCATCTTTAATAAAAAAGGATGCGGCCCTTCTTTTTATCACTATGGCCTCCTTTTCCTCTTCCGGCATCTTTCCCTGGCGTATATAATCTATGATTGGGGTCATCCAAGATTCAGTTACTGTGCCTGGTGTGGAGGGTGATTTTTCGGTATGAGGGGGGGGTCTATCTAAATATGATCTGACTGAAAAGCCGAGGTCCTAGAAAATGCCATTCTGTGGGGGGTGAGAACCCGTTATTCTGGCATCCCTCAAATACCTACTAAATCGTCCGTCTTTCCCAAAAAGCATGAAGGGGAGTGCAAGTGTACACTACACCCGCTCTCGATGGGCTCCACGCGGACTTATACCCTAAAGGCGGAAGTTGACTAGAGTCACCACCTAGTTTGACCTAAGGAACTAGGAAGGGAGGAGAAGGGTTCTAGGAACCGTTAATTGACTCTGTGATTGTGGCCTATGGATAGGACTTATCTGGCCATTTCAGAGATTCTATTGTGGGTTCGCACTGGGTTACACCCCTTAGAAGTGGCAACGACCACGACTTCGGATTGGTGCCCGAGGAAACCTCGGTCTCCAATTGTCGGGATTGCCTTCTTTCAAAACCTTATTAGAGAGATTCAATTTTAAAGCCAAAGGATAGGATTGAGTGAGGAGTAAGGAAAGAATGACTTTGAAAAGTTTGAGGAGATAGGCTGGTCTCGAACTAATGGCTCGTGGGAATAGTCAAAAGGGTTGAGAGGTTTTGATTATTCTTGAGGGGATTGGATTTGTCTCGACTTTTGTGAGGCTAAGGGGATTTTGGTCATTCTTGTGGAGTTAAGGGATGTTTGGATCATTTGATGAGTTTCCTGGGTTTGTCAGGTTCATCTTTTAAAAAGGTCGAAATTTTGAGGTGTTTTAAGAAATTGAATGGGTTGAAGAGGAAATCGGGTTTTAAGGGTGATTGAGTACGAAAGAGGGTATTTGGTTTGCAAGTATTCGGGTCTGAAGGTGTTTCGGGTTTCCGGGAGCCTTCAGGAATTGGAGGTCCTATATGACTTAGAGTTGGTTCAGAGGAGGAAAGAGAAGTGTTTATGGGTCCTAGAGCTCTAATGGAAGTGTTGGATTGGCTTATTCAGAATTGTCTCTCTTAAAGTTGTTTTAAAACCGAAAAATCATTTTTTGTTGTAAAAGGGCGGATAATCCCGAGGGATTACCCTATGTACCCCCTCGAACACGACACTTAATTAATGGTAAGTGCCGAGGCTCGAAAGATGGGGCAATGAATTTATGTCGAAAATAGGATTTAGAGAGAAACCCATGAATGAGATGTTCTCTCGGTCAGACCCTAATAACGTCTCTAACTCCCGGGTTTTAAAACGTTAAAAACCGAAACCTTGAAATCGAGCGAAGGGAGTTAGACGATTCTAAAATCCCGGCTGCAACTAGGAAGGCAGTTACATCCCTAGCACCCCCCTTGTAAAAATCTAGGCTGCAATTAGGGGAGGTTTGGGATAGCTTTAGAGTTTGGAAGATATTATTCCCCACCAAGCAAATAGAAATGAGCTAGTTGTGGGGTATCTTCAAAGGCTTAAAAGACATTCAAAATTTTGGATGGTATTGCTCCCCACCAAGCAATAGAAATGAGCTAGTTGTGGGGTACCTTCCAAAACTTTGATCAAATGATAAAAGGGGTAACCTAGGGGCCATCCAGGGTTTACATAATGAATATATGTACAGAGAAAAGAAAAAAAGATTGCAATAAACCGTAACATGCCAAGCTATGTACACATAGTAAAAAGAACGTAATCAGGGAGTAGACCACATAATAGATAACAAGTTAAAGGCAACCCAAAAAAAGGTGAATGTACAGAGTTAGTCCCGTTTTCTTTTTTATTCAAAACCAGGTGAATGTCCTAAACTAAAACGCCACCGAATGAGAAATACCTTAAGCTAACTTATCAAATCAGTTTATCATTTAATCGCCTTTCATTCGTCTTTATCAATTGAATCATCAAAGTAATACAGAAGCCAACAGAACTGTTCCTATGTCGTCCCAGTTCGGTACAAAACATAACCAGAGAAGGAAATAAAAATGCAAGGACAAAGTGCAGCAGAAAGCTAAGATTGAGAGGCTAAACGCCAATTTCCAAAATCATTCATTCAAAATCTACCATTGGTTCCTAACGTCTCATTTGAACAGATTATAACCTGCTAATTAACAGTTTCCTTTCTACACTCTATAAACCGATGCAGCTAGCGTAGCATGTTGGAGTTTGCTCTTCTGACTTATAGACAAATAAACTGAGAGTTTTAATCCTATGATTTCTAACGCATCCTATGACACACCTATATGAGCACGAGCACGTTATAGGGGTTAAACACAAAGACATGCGTTCCAAGAAGCAAGGCAAAATGAATCCAACAATAAACGAGATATGAACCGACATGCCAGAGATCCAAAACAAGCATGCAAACTAGGCAGTGAGTTCGCAAGGGAGTAAGATGTAATACAAGAGTTCGAAATCAATACCGAGCGTAGGCATACATAGATTCCTGCGGATATCTCAAAAACAAAGGCACACCAAAGACTCGAATGAAGTGTTAGTCCAACAGATGAACAAAGCGAGGGGAGACCGATCCGTCAACGAGTTATACTTTCTTCCAACACACATTTCCAAAAGCAGGTGTCAGAACAAGAGGAAATTTCCCCATAACTGGACAAAATCGAAACTACTGGAGGTGACCAGTTCATTCGTCTTTCCGACCCGAATATAGTACACCAAAGGTACTCAGAACCGATGACTGGAATAAGGGACCAGTCTGTCTCAGAACAAAAGAAAACGAGAATATGCAGGATCCTCATTACCGAAGCCGACAGTGGACAATATTCAACTCAACAAAACCCAAGGATATGGGTTTATCGAAGATCAGACGGAGATATCCAGTACAACCGGAACTCAAACTCGTAATCAGGTTTGCCATGTTTGGACTTCAAGGTCCATACCAGGCCATGTGCGATTGCAGCTCATACAAAAAAGTACAGAGGAAGGCTAAATAGTACACACTTGTAAATCAACGCCAAAAGGAAGCCATGCATACGCCCGAGGGCGAGATACCGGAGGTCAAAAAAAGAGAAAAAAAAAGCGAGTCCAGTAACAACAAGAAATCACCCCCTTGAGACCAGAAACTCTCGAAACGGAGATTCGAGGTCCCGGTTCTGGGTTCAATGAAATTAAACGGTTTGAAAGAGTAAAATGATTGGGTAGCATTAACAAAAACGAGATTGAGCGCGAAAGAAACCTTAGCGAGGAACGAGCCAAACAAAAACCGGTATCACTTACTCTGTAGAATCAAAGTGGTTTGTCCAAACTGGAACAATGTGGGCGACGGCTTCGGGTTATGAAAAGAAACAAAGAAACTGTGAGTTTTGCGGTTGACGATGGGGATTCTTAGTGGAGTCGAAGAATCGGGGCGATCAGTGAGAAAAATTTTTGGAACTGTTGCGGGGTTAAACGTTGATATCGGTGGTTGAGGTGGTTTCCGATGATGATGACGAGCGGCGTTCGTCGGGTGTATTCGGGCACAGATGGAGGAGTTTATGGTGGTAGTCGAGATCTTTGAGAGCAGACGAAGAACGAGAAGAAAGCCGATTCACTTCTCGGGATTTCAAAACAACCAGGATAAAGAGAATGTTCCAGAGCCCGAAAAAAAATCCCGTGTTCCCCCCGTCTGCTACTGTTCTCTTCTTTTATAATAGAGACTAGGGTTTTTTGTAGACCACGGTCATTTGGATCTTATTTGGGCTGTCCCTAACGGATGGGTCTTATTTGGGGCATAATTAAGGATAAAATCGAGTCCAGGACCAGGTAGGCCGCGCTTGGGTCTGGGCCGGAATTAGGCCGCGTCTGAAGGACTTGAGCACTCCAAAAGAAATAAAATACTCCTGCTCTCCCTGTGGGTCGAACCCAGGCAATTGCCTGCTCCCAGCACACTACCCAGTCATGACAGAATTTGGTATATCCATGTGAGAAAATAACAACGCTCTAAAATTTACTTGATAACTCTCCTTAAAAACATGACGAATCCGAAAGAAAGTATACAATGAAATGAGATGATTAATCTAATGACATGAAAGTATGGAATACAATTAAAAATAAGATTCAAAACGTAACGAGATATGTAAAAATAAAAAAATAGCATATATGTAACAAAATAAAAGAAAAGCATACGTACGTGAAATAGTGAAAATTAATATTCGTAATGAGGATAAAACACTCAACGTAAATAGAAAATAATGTAGTAAAAGGACACACGAAATAATAATAAAAATAGTGATGATAAGACGGAGAAAGTAAAAGAAGTAACAAATATATAAAGTATAAATCGATCGAACACGTAAAATAAAACTAGGTAATGACAAAAAACGTGAAATGTTTTAAAACAAAAAGCAACAAATATGTACACGAAATGGAGTAGGTTCAAACGGATTACGATAAAAGGCTCGCGCTTCCTTTCCCACAGAATCATGAGATTTAAAAGCTTAGCAAAGGAAACTCCTTTGTTTGAAAACGGGGACGACCGCCTTGTTTCTGAAAGCATGTTCATTTTTGAATTTTTGTTTTAAAATAAACGGGTGAGATTTTTGGTGTCTACAGATGGCTCCCCTTGATTCAATTTTGCAAGACCTTGCAGAATTGGATCAAGGTTGACGGGCGCCAAAAATTCTCACTGCGGTTTAGTGGTGCATTGGGATGCGACCGTGAGTGTGTGAATACGATTGGAAGTACGAGGACTTATGACGAGCCTCAGTTAGACCTCTTGACTCTATACCCCAGGACTTATGATGAGCCTAGGATACTAACATCCGACTTGGTTTTAGGGTGCATAGGATTAGGAGTGCCTCAACTGGACCTCTTGATATCCAGTCCTAGGGCTTATGACGGGCCTAGAATGCGATGAGAGTACGAGGACTTAGAGTGCCTCAACTAGACCTCTTGATATCTAGCTATAGGACTTATGACGGGCCTATAATACAACAACCACCCGATTTGATTTAAGGTGCACGAGGGCTTAGGAGTGCCTCAACTGGACCTCTTGACATCCAGTCCTAGGGCTTAAGACGGGCCTAGAATGCGATTGAAAGTACGAGGACTTAGGAGTGCCTCAACTAGACCTCTTGATATCTAGCTATAGGACTTATGACGAGCCTATAATACCAACAACCCATTTGATTTAAGGTGCACGAGGGCTTAGGAGTGCCTCAACTGGACCTCTTGACATCCAGTCCTAGGGCTTAAGACGGGCCTAGAATGCGATTGAAAGTACGAGGACTTAGGAGTGCCTCAACTAGACCTCTTGATATCTAGCTATAGGACTTATGACGAGCCTATAATACCAACAACCCGATTTGATTTAAGGTGCACGAGGGCTTAGGAGTGCCTCAACTGGACCTCTTGACATCCAGTCCTAGGGCTTAACGGGCCTAGAATGCGATTGAAAGTACGAGGACTTAGTGCCTCAACTAGACCTCTTGATATCTAGCTATAGGACTTATGACGAGCCTATAATACTTTGATGGAGTTGTACGAAACTCGCTTCGGGAAAGGTTGATCTGAAGTCGAATTTAGTTGCATGTTGATTCGGGGTCGGACGCTTTCTGATGGGTCCTCGATCCTCAACGAAGGATTTGAGATTGGAAAATTTTTTCTTGTGTCGTCTCCTTTAACTGCATGGGTGTTCGGGATGATGGGATTAGGTGATTCCGATATATACGGTTGGGTGGTCTGACATAACCTTTGGGGACCGGGGTGGTCAAGTGCGATTTTTGTGATCTTGGAGAGGGCTTCGGCCGACGACTCTGTAGTTTGACGGTGGCCCTGATGTTGCACTGGGATGGCTCTGAGATGGTTCCGGTATGGCTCTGAGATGGCTCCGGTTTGATATGTGACTCCCTTATGAGCAACGACTCTGGGATGGTTGATGGGTTCGGATTCGATATGATCTGAGGGCTCCGGTATGATCGGATGGCTCCATTTTGATCTATGGCTCCCTTGTGAGCAACGACTCTGGGATGATTGAGGGTTCGGATTCGATATGATCCAAGGGCTCCGGTACGATCGGATGGCTCCATCGTGGTCAGTTGGCTCCGGTATGGCCTTGAGATGGCTCCGGTATGGCTCTGAGATGACTTTCTTGATTGAGGCGAATTCCTCCATAGAGTGATGGCGATGACCCTGTGGTTCGAGGGGGAAGGGTTTTTATTTTGGGGACGGGGTCGCACCCTGAGAGGGTTGCCTACGTACTCAACTCCCTGTTGAGATCAGACCTTACGTAGTTCATTGTATTTTGGCGAGTGAGGAATTTGGCGGTAAGGGGGGGATGTCTTGCGGGGCATTTTCCTTGAACAGCGCCCGAAGACTTTTGATCCTTTATTTTGATAGCTGTGTAATTTCTGAGAGTGGTCGTCGTGCTGGTTGGTGAAGGAGACAGGCTCTGTGCTGCAGCTTCCTTTTCTAAAGGAACATACTCATCTTTCTTTTTCCGTGGTGTAGGATATTATGTCCGAACCGATGGATGCAAATCTATTCTACATGCATTTCTTGGAATTGGATATGATTGTATACAAAGAGAATGTCGTGTCAAGGCGAGCTCAACCAAGAATTCTAGTTAAGTCAAATTAGTCATTTCTAAGCCACTTCTTTCTTGAAAAATCTTCCCGAAAGAGGTCTCTCGGGATCTCTTATACCTTTCCGTTCCCTTTCTTAAGGTCAGTTAGGCTTTCTTTAATCGGGGTGATGAACACTCGTTTTTTTTTCTCTACCTTCCTGATTTCTCTGACGCTCGTTTGTGCACGATTGTATTGACAAGATCGGACGCGTTGTGGCCTTTCATGTTTCAAATTTGGTACTCTTCGAGTCAAGCCAATACCCTCTCTAAGTCAGAGGTCTTTCAATGGGTTATAACGGGGCTGTAGGGTATGTCACATGGGACTGGAGGATTGGTTTGAGAATTGTGGAGCTTTTTGCGCAATAGAGGATATGTCTCGGCTTCGCCATGGGTGGAATGATTTGTGGACTCCTTTCGCGTTGGTGTGGACTATGATGTGTTTCCATTTTGATTTACTACCTTCCTTAAGTAGTTTATTTGCACCTTTTGTGTTTATCTTCGTTCTTCTCTATTCCTCGAGAGTGACTGTTTCGCGTGACGTGAGGCTTTCATTTCCTCTCTTTACTTTTTGAGTTTTTTGTGTTTCATTTCTTTCATTTTCATCTTCTTTGCGTATTTCTCTTTCAAGCTTCCTTTCATGCTTTAGATTGCGGGGAAGAGGCCATGGCTCCGGCTCTTTTTATCCTCTTTTGCAGGGGCGGGTCATTGTGTGATGTGGGGTGGCATGTTGTGGAGCTATTTCCGAAAAGATTTTCAATGAAAGGCTCAGCGGGGTGAACTAAGGGATCATTTTTAGGGTCAATAAGGCTTTTGGCCTTGTGGAGGTTTTCTTCGATCCTAGGTGCCTCGTCATACCTATTGACAGGTAATTGTTTCCTCTACTATTCCCAAATTTTGACATGAATGGTAACGCGCTTTTCTCATCGATATTTAGTTTCGTGAAGGGAGGTCCTCACATGGTGCTCTGAAATTTAAATGCATCAAGCGCTCTGGGTTTTACACACTCTGTGTTTCTCTCATACACTCAACTCTCACGGGAGGTTAAAAATCCTTTCAAGACCTCTTCGGGAAAATGATACAAGAGTTTGGCGGCCTTTGATGACTTATGTGACTTTCCTAGAATCAAGGATCGAGATGCACCTCGACACTAGGGATATGCAGATGCAAATGCAATTAAGCTAAACCTAATGCAGATGATGATGATAATTTTTGTCTGGATGCATTTTTTTTTTTACATTTTGTATGGATGCATTTTTTTTGGATGCATATTTTGCGGATGCATTCTTTTGGATTTTTGAATGGATGCTGTTTTTTTTTTTTGGATTTTTATGACGGTTCAGACATAATATCGTTTCAAACGGTCGAGATTGACAAGGCTTTGAAATTCTTCCCCATCTAAATCTGTCAGTAATACAGCACCATGAGGGGTTATTTCTTTGACCAGATAAGGGCCCACCCAGTTCGGTCTGAACTTCCCTCGTGGGTCTGGTAAATCTTTTCCTCAGCTCTTTTAGACGAGATCACCCACTTGGATGTTTCGTTCTTTGACCCTTTTGTTGAACGCTCTAGCCATTCTCTTCTGGTAACCCTGGATGTGATATAATGCCTGTAGGCGTTTCATCAAGAAGAGCAAGACTGTCATAGCGCTGTTGCAACCAGTCACTTTCAATTTCAGTTCGTTAGTGACCCGAAGGTTGGAATTTCAGTCGATTGGCAACACATTCTGACCCATACACCAAGGAATACGGGGTGGCTCCGGTTGCAGTTTGACAGTGTTCGGTAACCCCAGAGAGCGTAGTGCAGCTTTTCCGGCCAATCTCTGTACGTTTCAACCATTTTTGACAGTGCACTCTTTACGGCTTTGTTGGCTTCGACCGCTCCATTAGTCTGAGGTCTGTATGGAGATGATCTGTGGTAACGGATGTTGTATTTTTCCATGACCCGGAGTGTCTCCGTCGAACTGGGGACCGTTATCTGATACAAACTCTGAGGAATCCGTATCGGCATATGATATCTCGCTCGATGAACTGGGCAACTTGCTTTGATCCGATGTTCGAACGACCGTGCCTCTACCCATTTGCTGAAATAGTCTATCGCTACAAGGATGTAGCGGTGTCCATTTGAAGCTTTGGGGTGGATTTCTCCGATGATGTCGATTCCCCATATAGAGAACGGCCAAGGAGCCGCCATGGCTGTTAGGGGTAGGAGGCAGGTGTTGCAAGTTAGCATGGGTCTGACATTGGCGCACTTTTTCACGAATTCGTGACAATCGGCTTCCATTGTTGTCCAGTAGTACCCTAGTCTGAGGATTTTCCGGGGGGAATGTCCTCCAGCATGGGTCCCACACTCCCTCGTGGACCTCACGATCTTATCAGCCTCTTTTCGGTCACACAAAGTGTTGACTTCCATCGGCATTCTCTTGTAGACCCTGGTTCCGCAGACACATACTGATTGACATTCTTCTTAGCAATGCGGTCCTGCTTAGTGGCTTCTGGCGGATACTCTCCTTTCTAAGGAAATTCTCGATGTCCACAAACCACTCATCCTCGACTTCCCCTGTCTCGATGGCTCCAATCTCAAATGAGGGTGTTTAGTCATGGTTATCCACAAGGGGAAGTATAGTGAACCGGTCGGTACTTGGACCACTGAAGCCAAAGAGGCTAAAGAGTCGGCAAAGATGTTCTGGCTCCGGTTCACATGCTTGAAGTCACATTTCGAAAGCAGGTGATTATGTGAAAGGTAGTCATGGTAGGGGATCAATCGTTCTTCTCTGATCTCCCAAGTCTGGTTGACTTGTGAAATAACGAGATTAGAATCACCAAAGACCTCCAACTCCTCCACTTGCAATTCTAACGCCATTTCAAGTCCCAGGATGCAGGCTTCGTATTCTGCCATGTTGTTAGTGACCGGATAATTGATTTTTACCGCAGCTGGAAGCAAATCCTCAGGATGGATCAACAAGATTCCGGCCCCTTTACCCTTATGGTTGACGGCACCATCGAAGTACAACCTCCAGCAGGTTTTCCGTAATGTCATGATTTGTTCGTCCGGGAAATCGTCATTTCCGAAGAACTCGGATGCTACAGGGAATTCTGCTAGATGTTCAGCTATGGCACTCCCTTTGATTGACTTCTGAATTTTGAAAGTGATGTCGAACTCAGACAACAGTAGGGACCATCTGGATAAGCGGCCGTCGAGAATTGGCTTTTCCAGTAGGTACTTTATAGGGTTCATGCGTGCAATCAGATGAACCTCTTGTCCTAACAAGTAGTGCCTTAGCTTCTTCGTAGCCCAGACCAAAGCAGCACAAAATTTGTGGATGTCAGAGTATCGTGTTTCGGCATCGACCCATTTCTTGCTGATATGGTAGATCGACTTTTCACGCGGTGGGGATCCTTGTTCCTGGGCTAGCATGGCGCCCATGGATGTTTCCCGAGCTGTCAGGTAAAGAATCATTGGCTTACCCTCCTGGGGCGGTACCAAGACGGGCGGGTTCTGCAAATAGGTTTTGATCTTCTCAAAGGCTTCCTGACACTGTTCATTCCAGACTTTAGATGCGTCTTTCTTCAACAGACGGAAGATAGGCTCACAGGTCTCCGTTAGTTGCATGATGAATCTTCTGATGTACTGGACTCTGCCTAAGAAACCCCTGATTTCTTTTTCGGTTCTCGGAGGAGGCATTTCTTGAATGGCCTTTATTTTATCTGGGTCTACCTCGATTCCTCGGGTAGTGATCATGAAGCCCAGAAGCTTTCCTCCGGTCACTCCGAATGTACATTTCTCGGGGTTTAGCTTCATCTGGTACCTCCGATCAAAGAACTTTCTCAGATTTATCAAGTGGTCCTCCCGTTGGGCAGCTTTGACAATCATGTCATCTACGTATACCTCCACTTCCTTGTGAATCATATCATGCAGTAAGGTAGTGGCGGCCCTTTGATACGTGGCTCCGGCATTTTTCAAGCCAAAGGGCATGTTCACGTAACAAAGGTTCCCCATGTGATAAAAGACGTTTTTTCCTGATCTTCTACAGCCATTCGAATCTGATTGTAACCTGAAAACCCATCCATGAATGACAGTAGTGCATGTTGGGCAGTATTATCAACAAGGATATCAATATGGGGTAAGGGAAAGCTGTCTTTGGGGCTGGCCTCGTTCAAGTCCCGAAAGTCAATACATACTCGCACCTTTCCATTTTTCTTTGGGACGGCTACGATATTGGCTAGCCAATCGGGGTAATTGACGACCCGAATGAAGCCAACACGTAACAACTTCTCGACTTCCTCTTTCACTTTCAATTGGTGCTCGGGTTTCATTCTTCTCAAACGTGTTTCTTAGGTTTGGCATTTGGGTACAACGGTATTCTGTTGGACAATGTCGGGGTCAATCCCTGGCATGTCTGCGTAGCTCCAAGCAAAAACATCGACATATTCAATTAGCAGGGAAGTCAAATCACGTTTTTCCGTTTCACTCAGACCCAAACCAATTTGTAAAGTTTTGGGGTTATCAGGTGTTCCGATGTTTATTGCTACAGTGTCTTCTACAATCTGAGTGTGGGTGGAATATTGTTCTGTGGGAGGCATATTCTCCTCATCATATTCTTCTTCTTCTGCCTCATAGTTTTGCATTGAATCAAGTGACAAAAGAGATGAATTTTCTGAATAAACTGAACTTTCATTAATATTCGAAGAGCTGGGTAACTCAGTGATTGTTAGAAAATTGCCACCATTTTTACAGCGGAAGATAAATGGTGGCTCCCCCACTCTTTCTTCTTCGTCAAAGTTAAGACAGATACCACTCTCATCGTCAGTGTTACAAGAACTACCGCTATCACTACTGCTACTACTATCACTATCTACTAGACTGATTGAGTATGGCTCCTGGAAAATCAGCTCCTCTCTCTTATGATAGACGACAAGACACGCTCCATGGCCATCTACCGAGGGTGCGGGGTCCTTGATGACTGGTTTGGTCGTGACACTGCTCTCCGCTGCATCCTCGGGCATTCCTTGGTCGCATCCCTTGTCGTCATGGTCTTCAAGGCATGAGTAGAGGGGAAGTGAAGTGGTCCACCAGCTCTCCCACTCCATTGTCTCCTGACTTCCCTGAGCTTGAACTGCTTTCTGCTTATCACAACTCACAGATACACATGGTTCAAGGTTAACTGGTAGAAAAAATCTATGGGGATTCTTACATGTGAATCTGTCAACATCGTACCTGGCATTTCTGTGAATCCTAACCGGCTCCTCGGCCTCCAGCATATGGTGCTAACGGCTCTACCATGCCCTGTAGCTCCTTTCCTAATCCATTCCCCTGTTTGTAGCCCATCCGAGACATCATGTGCTGTGATGCGGGGCTATAGACACTAGGGTCGAAGTAGAGAGGAGTGATGAAAGAAGTTTGACTTACCTGCTGCGCCGGTTTCGCCACTGTGAACCCCCAAGGGTTAGCTCCCGTTGACCTGGCGCTTTGATCTCGAACAGTTGGGATTCATTCCTTGCCTCTCCTAGCACCTCCACGATCCGTCCTCCGTGCTTAAACTTGAGCTTTTGGTGGACTACCGAGGGCACACCCTTGATTTGGTCAATGAAATTCCGGCCCAAAGTAAGTTGAAGGTGGAAGAAATATCGATGACCATCACTTCGATAGAGAAGGAGGCATCCTCGATTAGGATTGGCAGGGTGATCATCCCCAACACTTTTCTGTGGCTGTTATCGTATGCGCTTAAAGTCATCTCCACAGGTTTGAGATCGTTATACCCCATGTGTCGAGCAACACGCAGCGGGCAGACATTTACTTCAGCCCACTTATATGTAAAGGGCTCGTCCAGACTGGCGGGAGATTTCCTCATCCGTGAAGGTGATGCCATAGCAGGGGTCTGGGTCAAGTGGGCTACAATGGTGTCTACACTGACCGTTTGTTTCTTATCCATTTTAAGATGTCGGGCCACTGCATTCTTTGTTCCTCTGACATGGTCAATAGGGACCAGATTGTGATTGGGATGCTCGTGCTCTTCAACTTCTTGAGCAACTCTTCTTCTCCGGCCAATTTACTTTCCGATTCACTCAGAGTGAGATCATGCACTTTCTGGGGTAATGACGCGGCCTCTTCAGCAAGCTCGACCGGCTTGTAGTGTTTTCCTGAACGGGTAAGATGGTGAGTCTGACTTAGATCTTCATCTTTAATCAAAAGAGGTGTCCTGATCGGGGTTACCGCAGGCGGACCATCATCTTCGTTGGTGATCAGGATGACACTGCACTCCGAAATTCTCCTTCCTCGCCTCTCGGCAACCTTCTGTCGGCACCAAGCTTCTACCACCTCCAATGCTTTCATAGTATTGTAGAGCTCTCGTGCCTCAAAATTCAGTCCCACGAGTAACTCAAGGTTCTTTTCCATTTGCCGTCCCACTATCAGCAGGGTGATGATGGACACCCTTCCTTGTCCTACTAGACGCTCGACTGTAGCACGTATCTCATGCGTCATAGCTAGATACTCATGCATTTGCGGTTGAACATCATGCTGGATTTCTGGGCGACGAACTCGGAAGGCGTCTAGTTCCGGAGATAGTACGATTGGAGGGGGTGTGCTTTGGTTGCCTGGCTCAGAGGAATTCTCAATGGCATGGATCCTTGTGATTCTGCTGACATTTGTACCTTCTTCTCCTTCTCCCATCAGACTCATCATATTCACATGTCTGGGGATGGAATTGTTTTGAGTGTTCGGATTGGTTTTCGGGAATTCCACCTCCCCAGCATCGATCAAGTCCTGGATAGCATGCCGCAAGGCCCGACAATTATCAGTACCATGTCCCTTGATCATGTGGTATTCGCAGAAACTGGCGAGGTTGGTTCCCATCTGGGTAACTCCTGGTTTGGGTTTCGGGTGTCCCAGCAAAAACCCACTTTTCTTCAGCTTTTCATAGGCTCTGTCCATTGGCATTCCTAAGCTGGTGTAATTCCTTCTGGGTTGAGTCTGGTAGCTGCTTGGCGGTGGAGTTGCAGAGTAGTTTGAGGTTGACCCACTAACTTGGGCTTGAAATACTGGTGGTTGGGATTGATTAGTTGATGGGGTAGGGACAGATTTTCCAATCGTGTCTGCCTTGGACTGCCTATTCTGATAATTCATCCCTCTAGGGTTTGACCCTTGAAAATTCAAACCCTTCAGACGTCCAGCTAGGGACAGTTCTTCTGCAGCAGTGCAGCAGCTTTCAAGTGTCGGAAATCACAAATTCCGAGGGACTTAAGATGGTCTGAATAAGGGTTTTCCAAGCAATCGATAATGATTCTTATTTGCTCATCTCGTTGGGCCGGTCTAGCATCTGCCCCGCCTCTCTCTCCATCTGGTGATGAATTCCATCACTGTCTCATGATTTCTTGGTCTCATGGTTTCTAGGTCTCTCCGGGTGACCCCTAGGTGAGTGTTATAACTGTACTGCTCCACGAAAGTCTGGTAAACCTCTTCCAACTTCTTCCCTGAGAAATCCATTCTTGATACCCAAGTTTGGGCTGACCCTTCAAGATAACTGGGGAAACAGATTATCTTCATCTCGTCATCTAGCCCATACATATGACCCGGTCAAACTGGGCGAGATGGTGTCTGGGGTCCCCTTTCCCTGAGTACTTAGAGATTTCTGGCAGTTTTAGATTTTCGGGCAATTTGGAGTTCGGCTTTAGTTGGAACTGACGAAAACCCAACATCCTGGCTCTCTCCCCAAGCTGCATTTCTGCTAGTAGTTCTTCTTTCAGGGATTTCTTCATTTGATTGAGGTCAAGTGGGAGGTGTTCAGCAGGCGGGGCTTGGTTGTAACCATAAATTAAATGGTTAGACGGTTGTGGTAACAGTTGGGTCTGGGGAATCACTTCCTCAAAACGGACAGCATGTCCGGGGGTGGTGTATTGGTATTGATTGAGTTGGATGGGGTCAGGGTGTGGTGAGTTGGGATGAATGAATTCTGGTTGTTTGGCTTGATATAAGTGGGCTGTTTGGGCAGTGGCCCCAGCGGGTGGGAACGGTGGTAGTCTGGGGAAGGTGGTTGGTACTGTAGGGACCGTGGTCATGATTGGAGGTGGTATGGGTGCTCCTGAGAGTAGGTCAGCCGTTTGAAATGTCGTGGTCACTGGGTGGATGACAGTACGTCCTTTCCCTGTGATCGGTTGTGGTATGGTGGTGTTGAACATAGGGTTTCGATTGCTAAAACATCGGTTGGGGTGTGGGGAGTCCTCAACATAATCTTCGTCAGGGTCATCGGTAAGGTACAGGTCCTTTCCTTTGGCTGCCCTTTCTATGCGCAATTGCTCTTGCAGACGCTCAATATCCTGTTTTAGCATATTCTCATTCCGTGTTGACTGCTCTAGCATACGGTAGAGAACACTGGGATCGGGAAGGTTTAAGCCACTGCCACCAATCCCTAGGACTGCACTCGCGCTCGCCTCGATAGTTGAGGTGGCTGGGGCGTTTTCCGGGGCCGTTGGATTGATCAGGTTTTGGTCCATGGTTTCCGACGAGGTTTCAGTCGCGGTGTCACTGGCCAGCCTGCCTCGGGAATCTCTTTTCCACAGTCGAGTAATGTTGAAAGACCGGTTCGGGATCGGACTAAAAAATCTTCACAACCTGTTGTCGACGGTACTGTATTTCTGTAGAATAGTACGGAGATCATTAGTACGAATGCATGTTTTGAAAAAAGGTAGAAAGGGAGAGGGTCGTCCCCATGATTTGCGTAAAATGTTTTGCGAAAGAAGATTTTCTGTATCATTTGATCGTGAGGAAAAGGCGCACGAGCCTAGTTTTCATTTCCAAAACGCTTGTCATACCGATATTACATAACCGCAGTTGCATACATGAAGAGGAAAAATGGGGTTACAATCCGATTCAAAGGGGGAATATATAACCGTTAGTCCAAAAGGAGAAGTACATCCGTTAATTAGCTAACTATTACAAAATGGGGGATGTACCCACAAGCTAGCTAGTCATTACAAAAGGGGGATATATCCACTAGTTAAGCTAGACGTTACAAAAGGGAGATTAACCTACTAGTTAGCCAATTTTTACCAAAGGAGATACATCCGCTAGTTGGCTAGTAATTACAAAAAGGGGTTCACCTACTAGTTAGCCAATCATTACAAAAGGGGATCCATCCACTAGCTAGCTAATCATTACAAAAAGGGATTCAACCACTAGCTAGCTAATCATTACAAAAGGGGGATACATCCGCTATAATAAACTACCACCGCTAGGGGAAACGTCCAATGATCTTCTTCCGCTTTGACTCCTCGCGCTGTTTTTTCTTTAACTGATTGCTCGTCAGGGCAGGCTGCAAATTCACCGCGATTGACGCGGTGGGGTCTCGATTAATCACTGGACGATCAAGAGAGTACGGGAACTTCTCTACACGGTCCACTCGCTTCTCGAGCCAAATCTTGTAAGGGGGGCTTAAACTGAGATCTGTCTTTCGTTCATTGAAGATGGCCCACTTAACTCCTCTGTCATAAGCTTGGGCAACATAGTTTACCGCCGCATCGGTGAATCGGTGGTCTTTGAATTTCGCAGCTTCCGCTCCTGGGATGGTCTGCTCGCGACCAAATTGTCGCATTGCTCTTAATGGGTAAATGGTGACAAAACGGTCCAGACCAATTAGAATCACGCCATTGTCCGCTGATCGGACAGTTCCACCCTGGACATCCCAATCACTCAGTACCCATATGAAATGCGAATGGAGGTAAATATCTCGAAAATAGGCTCTCCATCCCTCTGCCGGTCTCTCAACTACTTTTCTTGCGGCCCGGAATGTGCACATCGTGACCGTCTGGTATTTTGCCAAGTGGGGGAGTCGCAGGTGATCAAAAAGCCATATTTGCAAGAGCAAAGCACTTCCTATGAAGAACTTTTCTCGGACCTCGGCTTCCTTCCAACTGTCTAGAGCTCTGATAATCTCGGCCACCACGTATGTACCGATGCTAAGCCCATCCTCGTAGGCTTTTAACAGATAGATTATCTTCGGGTTCATCCTTAGATTACCTTGACGAAAGAGGTGTAACCCCATGATACAAAGATCCAGTACACGCCTTTGAGTCCTTAGTGGGCGATGAGGCTTACAGAAACGATCAAGGAGCTCTTTTAAGCTCAGAGTCATGCCTCCAAAATTCTCTACCTCTGTGATATCGACTTCAAGGAACCTGGCTGTGAAGACTGGTGTTCTGGTGCGGTCAACTGGTATACGGGGCATCTTCTGATGAGGTTTGATCTTCAAAAAAGCATCCATTTCGGCTGGTAATATGACCAATTCCTCAGTAGTGAAACGGTATAGATGGTCTCTGAGTCCAATATCTGACTGATTCATGTAGTGCTTGTAGTCGGGTGGCTTGACGCCTAAGTGGGCCAGGCTCACAAATAGGGGTTCACCAATGTCTTTCATTCTCATGCACTGATCCCTCAACTCTATGGCGAATTCTGTTTCTTGAACACGCTCTTGCTGGTAAAGAGAAATACGGGCTTGCTCTATTTTGACTGCCTCGTTCTTTTGTTGTTCTGAGACATCTCTTCGTTCTTCTTCTCTCTGGAACAGGTACTAGTCGGTTCCATGGCTATCCCTGCAAAAGAGAGGTAAAGAAGAGAAAAAGACGGGAAAGAAGGTGATGCGTGAGATTCAGGGATTGCAGTTTTGTAATACCAGTATGACGCCCATTTCGGAAATGAAAACGGAGAAAGAAATATTTGTAAATAGAGAGATTTTAAAACAATTTTGAAAGGGTTGTTTTTGAAATTCGATTTTTACAGAGAAAGATCTCAAACTGTTGTACAAGCGATTTTAAAGGAAATTTTGCAAACGGTTTTGAAGGGTTTTCACAATTGGTTTTGAAGACTTTTTGGCGAGAGATTCCGAACAAAATTTTCTGGACGTATAAATTCATTTGAAAAGAGTTTGCATACACGTACAGCATAGATAAATCGTGGCTATTGCTTGATGTGGAGCTGTAAGTGTTAGTGTTGGGATAATCACTTTCCAGGTCAAATATGATACCGTCTCACCGGAGGAACCGTCGTCCCTTCACTATCATCTCTCGGGGTTTTTTCTCTGCTATGCCTTTGTGGGGACATGTCATCAAGAAAGTCCGGAGTGCTTAAGTTCGAAAGGTCAGGACACCCGAGATGATAAGGAAACATACGCCACGGCCAGTGATGATCCGACAACACCCCACTTTTCGGAAAACTCGGGGAAGTATTGTATGGGAACGGGTCTCTCGTCACCTGCACAGTCAAGTGTGTCTAAAGTCCAAATTATTCACTGACTACGTTGTGCCATGTGTGGGTATCCGGTAAATACGGGATCCTCTATGGACGTATAGCGTGACATTGGGCTTTAGAGACACTCATGGTGCAGGTGAATAATGGAGAACTGAGCCCATACAATCTTCAGGGTAAGGTAGAAGGACGGTCGGACAGGCGGCATACAAAGGGGTGACTCCCATAAACCCGTCTTAGACACCGGATCAGGTAGCTGGACACTGAAAGCTCAGAGTTCACTATATGCTGGCTTTGACTCGGATAATGGAGGATATTTTAGGATCATGAGCCCGAGGTGTAGATCGGAGATCGTACCGCCTCGTGGGTTTGTTCACTGAGAGAGTGACCCTAGCTCATGGGGAATCAACCGTGGACCGGTCGGGATCCCGTGACATCGTGGGTAAATCGGGTGACACAGAGGAATGCATGTCCTAAGCTACCCACCCATGCACCCCACAATCGCAATATGAAAGCAGTAAATAAACCAAAATGAAGTTAGCAACAACCTATTTGCTAAGAGTTTTATCTTGAGGATAGTGATTCAAATTGGTTGTTTATTAACCTAAAGGGAAGTTAGCTTTATTCAGTCCTAAATGTCTCTTTCTAAGTGTGAGCTAATTAAACCCAATTGTTGCAATGTTTGTTGAGGATCTAATAAATCCTATCTGTCCTCATCAGATACACACTCTAAGTGTGGAGTAGAATAATCCTGAAGGCTTTGAAAAGAAATCTCTTGAAGGTTTTGAAAGAAGTGTGGAAGTCCCGACAAATTTGAATGGAGTTCAGTCTTCCTTGAGTTTGAGAAAAACTTACTCAAGTTTTCCCCAGCAGAGTCGCCATTCTATGGAGGGTGATTTTTCGGTATGAGGGGGGGGTCTATCTAAATATGATCTGACTGAAAAGCCGAGGTCCTAGAAAATGCCATTCTGTGGGGGGTGAGAACCCGTTATTCTGGCATCCCTCAAATACCTACTAAATCGTCCGTCTTTCCCAAAAAGCATGAAGGGGAGTGCAAGTGTACACTACACCCGCTCTCGATGGGCTCCACGCGGACTTATACCCTAAAGGCGGAAGTTGACTAGAGTCACCACCTAGTTTGACCTAAGGAACTAGGAAGGGAGGAGAAGGGTTCTAGGAACCGTTAATTGACTCTGTGATTGTTGCCTATGGATAGGACTTATCTGGCCATTTCAGAGATTCTATTGTGGGTTCGCACTGGGTTACACCCCTTAGAAGTGGCAACGACCACGACTTCGGATTGGTGCCCGAGGAAACCTCGGTCTCCATTGTCGGGATTGCCTTCTTTCAAAACCTTATTAGAGAGATTCAATTTTAAAGCCAAAGGATAGGATTGAGTGAGGAGTGAGGAAAGAATGACTTTGAAAAGTTTGAGGAGATAGGCTGGTCTCGAACTAATGGCTCGTGGGAATAGTCAAAAGGGTTGAGAGGTTATTCTTGAGGGGATTGGATTTGTCTCGACTTTTGTGAGGCTAAGGGGATTTTGGTCATTCTTGTGGAGTTAAGGGATGTTTGGATCATTTGATGAGTTTCCCGGGTTTGTCAGGTTCATCTTTTAAAAAGGTCGAAATTTTGAGGTGTTTTAAGAAATTGAATGGGTTGAAGAGGAAATCGGGTTTTAAGGGTGATTGAGTACGAAAGAGGGTATTTGGTTTGCAAGTATTCGGGTCTTGAAGGTGTTTCGGGTTTCCGGGAGCCTTCAGGAATTGGAGGTCCTATATGACTTAGAGTTGGTTCAGAGGAGGAAAGAGAAGTGTTTATGGGTCCTAGAGCTCTAATGGAAGTGTTGGATTGGCTTATTCAGAATTGTCTCTCTTAAAGTTGTTTTAAAACCGAAAAATCATTTTTTGTTGTAAAAGGGCGGATAATCCCGAGGGATTACCCTATGTACCCCCTCGAACACGACACTTAATTAATGGTAAGTGCCGAGGCTCGAAAGATGGGGCAATGAATTTATGTCGAAAAATAGGATTTAGAGAGAAACACCATGAATGAGATGTTCTCGGTCAGACCCTAATAACGTCTCTAACTCCCGGGTTTTAAAACGTTAAAAACCGAAAACCTTGAAATCGAGCGGAAGGGAGTTAGACGATTCTAAAATCCCAGCTGCAACTAGGAAGGCAGTTACATCCCTAGCACCCCGCCTTGTAAAAATCTAGGCTGCAATTAGGGGAGGTTTGGGATAGGCTTTAGGAGTTTGGAAGATATTATTCCCCACCAAGCAAATAGAAATGAGCTAGTTGTGGGGTATCTTCAAAGGCTTAAAAGACATTCAAAATTTTGGATGGTATTGCTCCCCACCAAGCAAATAGAAATGAGCTAGTTGTGGGGTACCTTCCAAAACTTTGATCAAATGATAAAAGGGGTAACCTAGGGGCCATCTAGGGTTTACATAATGAATATATGTACAGAGAAAAGAAATAAAAGATTGCAATAAACCGTAACATGCCAAGCATATGTACACATAGTAAAAAGAGAACGTAATCAGGGAGTAGACCACATAATAGATAACAAGTTAAAGGCAACCCAAAAAAAGGTGAATGTACAGAGTTAGTCCCATTTTCTTTTTTATTCAAAACCAGGTGAATGTCCTAAACTAAAACGCCACCGAATGAGAAATAACCTTAAGCTAACTTATCAAATCAGTTTATTATTTAATCGCCTTTCATTCGTCTTTATCAATTGAATCATCAAAGTAATACAGAAGCCAACAGAACTGTTCCTATGTCGTCCCAGTTCGGTACAAAACATAACCAGAGAAGGAAATAAAAATGCAAGGACAAAGTGCAGCAGAAAGCTAAGATTGAGAGGCTAAACGCCAATTTCCAAAATCATTCATTCAAAATCTACCATTGGTTCCTAACGTCTCATTTGAACAGATTATAACCTGCTAATTAACCAGTTTCCTTTCTACACTCTATAAACCGATGCAGCTAGCGTAGCATGTTGGAGTTTGCTCTTCTGACTTATAAGACAAATAAACTGAGAGTTTTAATCCTATGATTTCTAACGCATCCTATGACACACCTATATGAGCACGAGCACGTTATAGGGGTTAAACACAAAGACATGCGTTCCAAGAAGCAAGGCAAAATGAATCCAACAATAAACAGAGATATGAACCGACATACCAGAGATCCAAAACAAGCATGCAAACTAGGCAGTGATGTTCGCAAGGGAGTAAGATGTAAATACAAGAGTTCGAAATCAATACCGAGCGTAGGGCATACATAGATTCCTGCGGATATCTCAAAAACAAAGGCACACCAAAGACTCGAATGAAGTGTTAGTCCAACAGATGAACAAAGCGAGGGAGACGATCCGATGTCAACGAGTTATACTTTCTTCCAAACACACATTTCCAAAAGCGGGGTGTCAGAACAAGAGGAAATTTCCATAACTGGACAAAATCGAAACTGGAAGGTGACCAGTTCATTCGTCTTTCCGACCCGAATATAGTAACACAAAGGTACTCAGACCGATGACAATAAGGGACCAGTCTGTCTCAGAACAAAAGAAAACGAGAATATGCAGGATCCTCATTACCGAAGCCGACAGTGGACAATATTCAACTCAACAAAACCCCAAGGATATGGGTTTATCGAAGATCAGACGGAGATATCCAGTACAACCGGAACTCAAACTCGTAATCAGGTTTGCCGTGTTCGTGGACTTCAAGGTCCATACCAGGCCATGTGCGATTGCAGCTCATACAAAAAAAATACAGAGGAAGGCTAAATAGGTACACACTTGTAAATCAACGCCAAAAGGAAGCCATGCATACGCCCGAGGGCGAGATACCGGAGGTCAAAAAAAGAGAAAAAAAAAGCGAGTCCAGTAACAACAAGAAATCACCCCCTTGAGACCAGAAACTCTCGAAACGGAGATTCGAGGTCCCGGTTCTGGGTTCAATGAAATTAAACGGTTTGAAAGAGTAAAATGATTGGGTAGCGGCATAACAAAAACGAGATTGAGCGCGAAAGAAACCTTAGCGAGGAACGAGCCAAACAAAAACCGGTATCACTTACTCTGTAGAATCAAAGTGGTTGTCCAAACTGGAACAATGTGGGCGACGGCTTCGGGTTATGAAAAGAAACAAAGAAACTGTGAGTTTTGCGGTTGACGATGGGGATTCTTAGTGGAGTCGAAGAATCGGGGCGATCAGTGAGAAAAATTTTTGGAACTGTTGCGGGGTTAAACGTTGATATCGGTGGTTGAGGTGGTTTCCGATGAGGATGAGACGAGCGGCGTTCGTCGGGTGTATTCGGGCACAGATGGAGGAGTTTATGGTGGTAGTCGGAGATCTTTGAGAGCAGACGAAGAACGAGGAAGAAAAGCCGATTCACTTCTCGGGATTTCAAAACACCAGATATAAGAGAATGTTCCAGAGCCCGAAAAAAAATCCGTGTTCCCCCCAGTCTGCTAATGTTCTCTCTTTATAATAGAGACTAGGGTTTTTTTTTAAGACCCGGTCATTTGGATCTTATTTGGGCTGTCCCTAACGGATGGGTCTTTTTGGGGCATAATTAAGGAATAAATCGAGTCCAAGACCAGGTAGGTCCGCGCTTGGTCTGGGGCCGGAATTAAGGCCGCGTCTGGACAGGACTTGAGCACTCCAAAAGAAATAAAACACTCCTGCGCTCTCCCTGTGGGTCGAACCCAGGGCAATTGCCTGCTCCCAAAGCACACTACCCAGTCACGCTATGACAGAATTTGGTATATCCATGTGAGAAATAATACAAACGCTCTAAAATTTACTTGATAACTCTCCTAAAAACATGACGAATCCGAAAGAAAGTATACAATGAAATGAGATGATTAATCTAATGACATGAAAGTATGGAATACAATTAAAAATAAGATTCAAAAACGTAACGAGATATATAAAAATAAAAGAATAGCATATGTAACAAATAAAAGAAAAGCATACGTACGTGAAATAGTGAAAATTAATATTCATAATGAGGATAAAACACTCAACGTAAATAGAAAATAATGGTAGTAAAAGGACACACGAAATAATAATAAAAATAGTGACGATAAGACGGAGAAAGTAAAAAGAAGTAACAAATAATAATAAAGTATAAATCGATCGAACACGTAAAATAAAACAAGGTAATGACAAAAACGTGAAATGTTTTAAAACAAAAGCAACAAAATATGTACACGAAATGGAGATTTAAAACGGATTACGATAAAAGGCTCGCGCTTCCTTTCCCACAGAATCATAGATTTAAAAGCTTAGCAAAGGAAACTCCTTTGTTTGAAACGGGGACGACCGCCTTGTTTCTGAAAGCATGTTCATTTTTGAATTTTTGTTTTAAATTAAAACGGGTGAGAATTTTTGGTGTCTACACCTGGTTCTATAGCAAACACTCAGGCCTCATCTATGCTTGATGTAGTTTTGATTTCTAGCCATATTTTATTGGGTACCCTTTCGGCCATGCTTGCCAATTTCGCCAAGGCGTTCGCCTCAACATTCTCCTTTCGAGGAAGGTGTTTCAGTTCGCACCTCATGAAGTTTGCTTTCAGTTCTTGAACATTGAGCAAATACCTCCAAAGTTTCTCTTCTTTGACCTCATAGACGTTGTCATTCTGTCTTGCTACCAACATAGAATCCGAGTACACTTCTAACTCTGCGAGAGGTAAAGATTTGTAAGTTTTATTTTCAACAAAATTTTCTAGGAAGAAAAGAAAAGAGAGAATATCTTCCTATGGGACCTGTTGCCCCTAGGGCAGTAGCCACTTCCAAACCCTGGATAAGAGCTTCGTATTCGGCTTCGTTGTTGGTGAAATCAAAGTCTCGCCGGAAAGCATAGTTTAAATTTTGTCCATCCGGCGCTTGCACCACTATTCCGACTCCAGCCCCAGTTTTACATCGAGCATCGTCGACCAAGATGATGTATGGATTCTGGGACTGTCTCTCTTCATTTGCAAAATTTGTTTCCGTTATGAAATCTGCCAAAGCTTGGGCCTTAATTGCTGTTATGGGCAAGAAGTGAATTTCATATTGCGTTAGCTCTACTGTCCATCTCACCATTCGGCCGAAAGCATTTGGGTTGTTCGCTATTTGCTTGAGCGGCCAATTGGTCCTGACGAAGATTCGATGCGACTGGAAATAGGGCCGTAATTTTCTTGATGCTACCACCAAGGCGAACAAAATCTTTTCTATGTTCGTATACCTCCCTTCTGTTAGGTTCATAATTTTACCGGTATAGTAGACCGGTATTTTCCTTTTTTCTTCCAGAATCAAGACAGCCGCAACGGCCCAATCTGTTGCTGACAAATAAAGGTAGAGGTCTTGGCCAGGGGCAGGCACACCCAACTTAGGTAGATCTCGGAGCATCTCCCTGATCTTTTCGAATGCATCTATACACTCTTGTCCCCACTGAAATTTGCTATTTTTTCTTAGGATGTTGAAGAATGAGATTGATTTTTCCTGTAACTTGGAACAAAATTTGCTTAACGCTGTGAGCCTCCCATTCAGTGCTTGGACGTCCTTGATATTCTTAGGTGGGGAGAGGTTGAGGATTGCCTGACTTTTTTCTGGGTCAACCTCGATACCCCGCTGCCCGACAATGAAGCCAAGAAACCTTCCCTTAGTTACACCAAATACACATTTTTCCGGATTCAGCTTGATTTGATATTTATCCAAAGTATTAAATGTTTCTTCCAAATCTTTCATGTGTTTCTCTTTTGACGGGCTTTTTACAACTATATCATCGACATAAGCTTCTACATTCCGAGTAATCTGGTGACTGAATACTTTATCAATCATTCACTGAAAAGTAGCTCCCGTATGTTTTAGGTTGAAAGGCATTACTCTGTAGCAGAATGTTCCGGCTGAAGTGATAAAAGACGTCTTTTCTGAATCTTCTTCATTCATTGTAATCTGATTATAACCAGAAAATGCATCTAGAAAGCTTAATACCGAGTTCTGGGCAGTTGAAATTACTAATCTGTCTATTGATGGCAGGGGGTAAAAATCTTTAGGACATACTTTATTCAAATCCACGCATCGTGGGTAAGTCACCTCCCTGATGAATCTGGTTTTGAGGAGCTTTTGGACTTCGGTCCGTGCTGCTAAATCCCTTTCCTGTCCAATTACTCTTTTCCTTTGCCTGATTGCCGGATGCTTTAGATCCACTCAGAGTTCATGTCGGATAACGCTTGGGTCTATCCCAGGCATTTCGTCTGTGCTCCAAGCGAACGTTGCCCTTCTTTTTTCCAAGAACCTCATTAGGTGAGTTTGTTCTCTGCTGTCAAATGCAGTTCCTATTTTAAAAAACTTAGAAGGGTCAGATTTAGATATACCTCTCAGGGGGGTCCTGGGTGTCTTGGTGCTCTTCCTTTTCTTGACTTGGCTCTGGAGGAAGCGGCAATTTCCCCTTGAATTCCTTTTCTGATCCTACTGTTTTGACCATTTCTTCATTGGGTAGACTATCCATTATGCGGACCTCACATATCCGAGCCATTTTCTGACTTCCTCTTATAGTAACCATTTAGAGCGCTTTTGGTCAAAATACTTCAATTTTAAATGATGGTACTACATATAGCTTTGAAGGCATTGATCCCTGGTCTCCCAGAATACATATTATATCCAGAGAGACCCGATACAATGAAAGTTGTGTGCTTTTTTGTCCTTCTTTCATCTCCCTGGCGCAAGGTTATCGTATCCGAGCCATTTTCTGACTTCCTCTTATAGTAACCAATTTCGCGCTTTTGGTCAAATACTTCAATTTTAAATGATGGGTACTACATATAGCTTTGAAGGCATTGATCCCTGGTCTCCCAGAATACATATTATATCAAGAGAGACCCGATACAATGAAAGTTGTGTGCTTTTTTGTCCTTCTTTCATCTCCCTGGCCCAAAGTTATCGTAAAATCTATACTGCCTGAAGATGTGGTAGAAACTCCCCCCACAAACTCCTAAAACCGCTAAATATGGCTTGATTTGTTCTTCCGACACTTCTAGTATTTTAACTACCTCTGCTGATATAATATTAGCTCTGGCTCCACTGTTAACTAGGATTCCCTCTATCATTCGATCATTTACTTGTGCACGAATGACAAGTGGGTCGTTGCGAGGGTATAACACCCCATCTTCAATCTTCATCAGAAAAGAAATTGGGGGAAGGTCTCCTCTTTTTAGCAACCTTCCTTTCTGGGAGTTCCTGATGCACTTCATGGAAATGTGTCTTTTTTTCTTTCATTAGGGTTTGAGGTCCTACGTCTGAAAAAGAGTCCTGTGAGTTTTCTTGAAAAAGTTTTGTTAGCCTCCCTTGGAGAAATGAATCTCCCTGATTCCGAAATATAGTGCGAAATGAAAATACTACCTATCCTTTATTTCTCCATGCGATATTTAGTAAAGCCTACTCTTATACATCATTGATTTGATTTTTTTTTTTAAAAAAGATGATCTATGATAAATTTTATTTCTAAGACGCTTGTTGCCGAAAAAGAAAGCTTCACTTCCCCTTTTTTACAGACCTGTTATCATGCCAACAGATTTGCTATGGTCGAGTTTGGCGTGGACCTCCTCTTCTTGACGGCCTCGGGACGCGTACTGATTGTTGCTTTGGGAAGAATTTTGATTGCCGTACTACTTCTGTGGTCCGGCCTGCTGCTTTCCCTTCTTTTTATTTTCTTCAATGATTCTGAGCTCCTTAGCTAAAGTAGTACAGTTTACCGTTCGATGACTTCGATTCTCATGGTATTCACAAAATGCCACTGGGATTTCTCCTTGTGGCGGCTTCCTAGGATGGGGGAGATATCCTTCCCTTACTGCGGCCGCATATTTTCCCGGATCGATCTAGACAACGGGCCTTGTGTTTTGATGCTGCAGTCCTTGAGAAGAGGATCCGGCCGCTGTCTTGTAATACGGTCGGTCGTATCTCGACCCCCCCTCCTGACGAACTTCCCCGGCCCTCCATTCTGCCTCCCTTTTTCCTCTCTGATGCAGCCGATCCTTAAGTTGGTCTGCTAGCTCTTTGGCCTTATTTTCTGCTATCTCGGACATCAAATAGTCATGAATCATCTCTGCCAACTCCCCATGGGTCTTGGGTGCCTTGGTCGTAATTTTTCCCGCGAGACGGGGCTGTGCCAGACCATTCCCAAAAGCTTTGATCAGAATTTTCTCATCAATGTCATCAATTTCTGCTACCTTTTTGTGGAAGCGCTCACTGTATTCTTTCACAGTCTCCCCTTTCCACTGCCTCAGATCCATCAATTCTATCGTTTCTTTCGTGACCTTCTTACTCGCAGCAAAATATTGCTGGAATTCCTTAGTTAACTGCTTGAAACTGGTGATAGATTGCGGCGGCCTTGTCGAGATCCATCCCAATGCTCTTTTCGAAAGCGTCCCTGGAAATAAATTGTGGAGAGCGAGAGAACTAATTCCCTGAGTGTTCATTACGAACATAAATTTTTTGATATGTAGGGCGGGATCCCCTGTTCCATCATATTTCTCGACTGCCGGAGCGACAAAATGCGGCGGAAGCTTCGCTCTTCTTATCCTTTCCGAGAACGGATAAAGGCTCATATCTATCTGATCATCTTCTTCCATCCCTTCTTCGTTAATGATCGTAGCATCCTTCCGGTCCTTGCTCTCTTCGCCATTACTTCCTTTCGAGTCCGTGCTCCTCAAGAGTTCAATAGCCTCAGTCATTTCCTCTCATTTTCTTTGGTATTCCTCATCTCTTTGCATCAGTTCTTGTTGCAGAATCTCGTTTCCTTCTACGATCTGTTCATCGATGGATCGGACTAATCCCTTCAGCATACCTTCAAGATCTTTTTTAGAGATGACCTCTGGCATCTCGGAACTCATTTCTTCTTTGACCCGATTACTTTCTCCTGCGGTGTTCTTCGGTGCTTTCTTGGATCTTGGAGCCCTTTCCCACGCTTGAATCCTGCAAAAATATTATTAGCCATTTTAGATTTTTTCGTGTTGACAAAGAACATTTCCCTGTTTCTACGTGACTTCGTGGTTGCTACTAGCTGTTCGTTTCCCACAGACGGCGCCAAATGAAATGAAGTGCTCACTCTTGTTCAATTCAACCCTTCCCTCTATCCTACGTTACCTGGTTGAGATCGCAAGTTCAACGAGAGAGAAAGAGAGAGAGAGAGAGAGAGAGAGAGAGAGAGAGAGAGAGAGAGAGAGAGAGAGAGAGAGAGAGAGCTTTCGCTGAGGTCAAGCTTAAGTTTGATTGCCCAAAATAGCGTGTCTTATTCCATGGGATACACCCCTATTTATAGTGTTTTTACATTTGACCCCCTGCTGCTAACCTATCATTTTCTGTATGTAAGTATATTTTTCCCTGTTCTTGCGGCTTTGACCGATCACAGACGACCGGCCGGATTATATCCTACCTAGTCTGGTCATAGATGACCGGATGCTTTACACTTACTTTTAGTCCTATTTCTATCCGGCTATAGGTGGCCGGATGCTTTACATGCCCTTCTTTGGTCGGTACCATTCCTTCCCTTCTCAAGTAGTATCTTCGAGTGATGTTCAGAGAGATTATCTAGCTTCTTAATGCGGTAGGTGACCAACTTAAGAGCAGGAAATGTGGAGCAATAGTTTGTTATGACAACTCAACATTCTTGTACATCTATATACATAATAAAATTTGTATACAGAGAGAACTCAACATTTTGAGCTCTCCATTTCATTCTCTGTTTCTTTATTTTTTTCTCAAATCTTTCGTTTCCTGTCACCCTATCTTCTCGTTCTCTTACTCGATGGCGATCTGTCAATTGTGACACTCTTACATCTCGATAAGTTTTGTGTTAGGTAGCTTAGTTTTATGTTTTTCCTAATACTATATATTATCTTAGTTAGATTTAGTTTGATATATCGAGTTGATGCTTGTTGATGTGGTCATCTGTAGTTGTTACCCGCCTTCTTTGCAAATTATGACTATTAGGCTAGTAAGCGACTGTTGCAGCATCCAAAGGGGATCAGGTTGCTTTTAGTAGTTGTTGGGTTGTTCTTTGCTCTAGGCCGGGCTTTTGGATGGTTTTGGTGTCATGTGGCTCTAGGTTTGGAGCTCTGAATGTGACTCTTGGAATGTGATCATATTCACTGCTAGGGTTAAAGAAAAAACATCTAACTTAACTCTTGCCGTCGTTCTTAGCAAAGGCACATTATATAGGCACACATCGGACATGGTAATTTATTAATTTGCACATGCCAATCTCATCAGTCGTGTGTACGAATCTTCCATATTATATATAAAAGTAGTAGCTAGAGAGAATACTACTGTAAAATTGAAAAGTAAATGAGAACAAAACATGTGGTCATATATAGGTAAGAAGCACGGGCGACATATGTATATACACATACATGTAAGTTGTAACATGTACAATAATTAATCAACGATAGTGACTACTCATAACAGAGAGGTATACTGTACTGTGTGTACTACTACTACTACCAATTTCATGTAGATGTGTATACATGTGTCTGCTTGTCTGGGTTGTCTCTGTATCTATATGTATGTAAATTTGTATGAACTCGCGGGTCCCGTTGAGGCCTCATATTTGATATAATTAGATGAGCATCTCATATTGGGACAATAATAAGATATTAGCTAGATTACTGTAGGTGTTGTTACCAGCGTTACCGTAGGTTTATTTTTTTTATTTATTCGTAGATAAAATGGGATCATTGAGTTCGTGTTATTTTTCTTCTTCTTAAAAAAAAAAAAAAATGAAACGAAGTATCATTATGGTTTCGTATCCTCTCCTTTATTGGATCTTAGGGAGCAAGCAAAATATCTCAGGGTGTCAATTTACCCTATCGATCATATTGTATATATTTATATGAGTAGAGTTAGTTACATAAGTGAACTGAAAAGAAAGTAAGACTATGGGTCATAAACATGTGACCCGTCCTTTGGGCCAATACCTCCCCCCCCCCCCCACCAACTCCCTGCTACGAAGGGTGAGTTTGGCTCGACTGTGAAGAAAAATTGCAGTCGAATTAGATTTTGTAAGCATGTCTGTAATTTGGGAATTGCTTGGTAAATGTATGATCTTTTAAACTACCCTGAGCAACCCTTTCATGCTTAATACGACTATGAAAGGCGGGATTAGTAGCAATGTATGTAGCCCCAAGATTGTCACAATACAGTAGCGGTGGTGATCAGGGAGAGAAGCCTAGTTCTGTCAAGAGGTTTTGAATCCAGATAACTTCAGCAGCCCCGATTGCAATAGCCTTGTATTCTGCCTCCGTCGAGGACCGGGCGACTGTCTTTTGCTTCCGAGATGACCAAGACACAAAGTGAGAGCCGAAGAAGACGAGGTAAGCTCCGGTGGAGCAACGGTCTAATGGAGATCCGGCCCAGTCAACATCAGAATAAACATGAAGATCCAAGCTGGAAGATGAGTCGAAGAATAGACCCAACTTTTGGGTTCCAGTGAGGTACCGCAGTATTCTTTTTACGGATTGTCAATTGCTTTCGCTTGGATTATGCATATTTTGGCAAACTTTATTTACTGCAAATGATATGTCGGGTCGAGTTAGAGATAGGTACTGAAGATTGCCGATTGTTTGCCTGTATTTTGTTGGATCTATGAATGGTTTTGAGTGTGTGGTGTCGTGGGTAGAGGCAGGGCACATATGTGTAGTGAAGGGCTTTGCATGGAGCATATTAGTAGATGACAGGATATCATGAATGTATTTGCTTTGATTTAGAGAAACATCATCCTTGTTACGGGTAACACCAGCACCCATAAAGAAATGAAGTGGTTCAGTACCTGAGATAGGAAAGGTTTTGGACAAGGTAGTGGTGAATTGGTCAATTAGGCTTTGGGAGGAGGCTGTGAATAGTATGACATCCACATAGACAAGGACAAACATCCGTTCTTCCTTGTATATGTAAACAAACAGTGAGGAATCAAAGAGAGAGGCTGTGAATCCTATGTCAATTAGAAAAGAGCCAAGTTTAGAAAACCAAGCTCTTGGGGAATGTTTCAACCCATATAGAGATTTCTTTAATATGCACACATAATTAGGAAATTTAGGATCAACGAATCCCTGAGGTTGTTGAGTGAAAATAGACTCCTCTAGGTCTCCGTGAAGAAAGACATTCTGTATATCAGCTTGATGGAGGGGCCAATTATGAGATGCAGCAATAGAAACCACCAGCATTATAGTAGAGATTTTAACAATGGGACTATAAGTTTCAGTGAAATATGTCTCATAGGCCTGAGAGAACCCCTGAGAAACAAGACGAGCCTTTCGTCTTTGTAAGCTCCCATATGAATTGTATTTACTTCTCAAAATCCATTTAGTACCAAACACGTTCATAGAAGGATGATAGGGAACCAGCTCCCAAGTTCCTCTATGAATCAAGGCATTGTACTCCTTTAGTATGGCATCCCGCCGTTCAGGAAATTCCTGAGCTTGCTTAAAAGTAGGACTTTCAGGAACATCAGAGGTAATTTTGGCATTGAGATTGCTTTAAGGCCAGAGGATAGTGCCAGCACTCTAAGTTTTCAGTTTTAGGGACTGAGTTTTAGATCTGGTGATCATAGTATGGGTGGGAACAGGGGGAGAGTTTGTGAGATAGAAGTGGATGTAGTGGTTGTATTAATAGGTTCAGAGAGAGCAGCTAGAGAGTTTTGAGGAGTGGGGCGGGGTATTTGTGGAGATGTAGAATCGGGAGGAGAGGCAAGAGGGGAAGCAGTGTGAGTTTGAACTGGTTCTACAGTAGAGTAAAGAAAGGTGATGTGTTTTTCATTGGTAGTGGGGGGAAGAGAGGAGTTAGCTATAGCAGAGAAGGGAAACCTTTCTTCATTAAATGTGACACCTCGTGAGATAATTATTTTCATTGTGGTGGGATTGAGGCATAGGTAACCTGTGTGAGAAGAAGAATATCCAAGGAAAATATGTTCTTCAGATCGAAAAGAAAGTTTGTGGCCTTGTGTGGGTTTCACGTTGGGTCAGCATGATGATCCAAACACACAAAGTTTGAAATAATCAGGGGCACTATGATATAATAACTGAAAAGGGGATTGATTGTGTAAAGTTTTAGAAGGGGTACGGTTAATGAGATAGGTAGCTGTAACAGCATTAAAGGACCAAAATTAGAGGGGAATAGAAGCTTGGGCTAAGAGCATAAGGCTTTATCCATGAAAAATCTGTGGCGGGACTCAACCATGCTATTTTGGGGGTGAGAATAAGGGCAGGATAAGCGATGAACAAAACCCTTAGAATTAAAAAACTCTCTTAAAGGCTTGAATTCCTCTTCCCCATCTGTTTGAAGTGATTGAATACAAGCAGAAAAAACTGACTTAAAACCAAGTTATGGAACAAAGTAAACACCTAAGATACATCAGATTTAAGTGCATGAGGAAAGCACCACATAAATCTAGTGCAATCATCAACAATGAGAAGATAGTATTGATAACCATCAATAGATGTAGCACAAGCGGGACCCCAAAGATCCATATATATATACGCTTAAAAGGGTTCATAGAATGAGAAGTATTAGAGGGATGGGGAAGGGCATGAGTTTTTCCCTTACAACACGCAGAACATAAATCAATACCAGAAGTCTTAGTAACAGGTAAATTGAAAGTGTTTATTGTAAAAGTAGTTTGAGGGGCTGAAGGATGCCCAAGATGATAGTTCTAAACACTAGGACTTGTCTTGACTCCAAAGGCATGGGTGGTGGCTTGAATTTCATGAGTGAAGAAGGCATCTGGAAAGGTGTATAGACCGTCTTTAACTGGACCGTGTAAAAGAGTTGTCTCGGGTGAAATTTAAAGAAAGTATATGTTTCTTGAGCAAATTTACGAACATAAATTAAATTTTTAGTGAGGCCTAGAGTGTAAAAAACATCAGAAGAGTGTAGGACTTCAGAGGGGTAGAGATAATACTGTGACCGACATGAGAAAATGGAAGGGAGGTACTATCACCCAAATTCACAGTGTCAGTCCCTTAATATTCTGTAGCACCAATATTCAGACGATTATAATCACTGGTAAAGTAGTGGGTTGCCCCTGTGTCTGGGATCCAAGATGAAGATCCTGGAGCAGTGTTATGAGAAGTGATGTATACCTAAAAACTTTTGGGAGAATTAGCGTGATAGGACTGAGTGAAACAGTGGTAGCAATTTTTAGCAATATAACCCCTCTTATCATAAATCTAGCACTAAGGACATGTGTCCCGGTGACCAGCAAAAGTAGTGGAACCAGAGGATGAGTACTGAATAGGAGTGCTACTTTTTTGAGAATAGGAACGACCACCAGATTGTTGAGCCTTAGACTTATCATTGTTGTATCAAGAAGTGGTATGATCTGTCTTAGATGTACCATTAATAGTGATGTTGTTAGAGAGGGTTTTCATCTGTTCATTGATGCTCACCTCTTGGTGTAACAGATTGTCGAATAACTGATTGGGTGTAAGGGCTTTACGTTGGGTTAGAATGTATGTGACCATGGGGTCATATTCACTCGGTAGACCTTGAGAAGATAGGATTGTAGTTCTCTATCTGTAGCAGGCTGATCAGCAAAAGCAAGAGCTGAAACCAGAGATTGAGCACGGTGATAATATTCTGTTACTGTTTCATTGCCTGCCTTCTTGATACTAGCAAGTTGTAAGTGATACTGACCAACATGTGTTATAGATTGTGTTGTAAATATCTCCTCTAGAGTAGTCCACGTCTCATGAGATGTTTGAGACTTTATGGTTTGAATTATGAGAGACTCGGACAAAGAAGATAAGATAATGCTCATGACAAGCTGGTCCTGAGTGATCCATTTTGCATAGTCCTCATTTTGTTTTCTATTTTGAATTGCAGGAGGACAAGAGCAAGATCCATCAATATACCGAAAAAGATCGTTACCTCTCAAAAATGGCTGAATCAAACTCTTCCATGTTGGAATTGTCTGATCTTAGTTTGATAAGATGTGATGTTGTGGTGAAGATAAAATATGATGGAACCAAATGAGACACCACCATGGTGGATGATGGTTGGGCAAAATAGTAGTTAAACTATCTTGATAACTATGGGCAGTGCACCCAATCTTTGTAGTACAACAAGGTCGTATCCACAGAGACTTCACAACTATCTAATTAATTATCAAGTTAGTAAATGTACAAGAAGATAAATAAAAGTGCATAAAATGTAAATAGGGGGTTTAGCCGGAGGCAAGCTTGATTTGTTTTAGAAATAGTACAAAAATAATAAACACAGTAAAATAAAGTAAATGGATGAAAAAGGTATACTAGGATAGCGGGGGAATTTCCTAAATTACTTAAACAATTTTATAATCCTGTCTCAATTATTTATTGTCTATTAGAGTTAATATTGTCAGTTACGAACTCTTAGTAATAGCCTTAGTATTTTCCTGCTCAATTCGGAGTGTAATTCCAAGGTTTATCCTTTGTGGTACTTTGACTATCTCAAAATCATATGTTGATAGTTACCAAATAAATGAAAGTAGTTTGTCACGCTAAGCATTAACAAATTTGCTGAAAGGAATTAAAAACAAGTTTAATAAGTGAAACAGGTGACAAATATTTATTTAAGTAATATTAGAATGAAACCCCCATCTAGATAACGAGTAAAAATCACTCAGACATTAACAGAAATAAAAAGAAAGCAGAGATAGCCATTATTTTGGAGACTGCCGACGGAGACTGGACTGCAATTCGCTTCTGCTCCAGCTCCCTTTTCTTCTCTTCTTCTTACGTGCTTCTGCTTCGTGGTGGAATGAAGAATGAAAATAAAATGGAGAAATGGGAGATAAGAGGATGGAATGGATCGTAGGTGTGGAACGATGATAAACTGTGGTGAACTGTGGTAGTTGATGGTGAACTGTGGTACTTTGGATTTAGAAGGGATGATTTATTTGAGCAGAAGTAGCGTGGGTTTTATAGAAGAATGGAGGAGGAAGAAGACAGGCTGCGACAACGCGTGAGGATTTTAAGGCAGGCGCCTGATATGTTTAATGGAGTAGATGGATATGTCTGCAGGCGCCGCAAAGGAAGAAGCAATTGGGGAAGACAGTCGGCGAAGAAAACCAGTCGGCGAAGGAAACTAGTCGCGTTAAATTCTGGATCTGCGTTGCATCTAGACGCGTCCTTGTTTGTGTCCGTCCATTTTTCCTCGGACATACTCTTCAAATTGGCGTGTCCGCCCCTTGTCCGCCCCTTGTCCGTCCATAATTCCACGGATGTGTTGATATTCCTTGTTGTGTCCGGCCAAATATACACGGACGTAACACGGACCATCATTTTGCCGCGTCCGGCCTTTGTTCCTCAGATAGCACACAGACAAAAGTACGTCCGGCCCTGGTTCCATGAACACCAATGTCTATCCGGCCCTAGTTGAGCGGATGCAACCCAGACACAAGTCTTCGACTCGTTTTCTTTTGCTAACTGACCCGCTCTAGATTCTTCGTTTGGATTCCGTTTTTCGAGCCGTTTGCGCCTATGCGTTCGTCTCTTTTTCTACTTTGCTCCTAGCTTGGTTTTCCTCATGTTTAACCAATAAATTTGTGAGATAACCAATAAAACATAAACTAGAGGAAAACATACGATAAGTGAGAAATGAGCAAGAAAAGTTCTAATATAATATATGAAATACACCTATAAAACATGCTCATTTGGACACTTATCACACCCTCACACTTACCTTTTGCTTGTCCTCAAGCAAATCCATGTACAAGCAAGTAGGGAATGCTCAATACTAAAATAATATATGAAGGGTAGGATAAACAGGTGAACAGTACATGATCTTTAAACTTTTTGAGGAGTGTGATCCATCAACTGCTGGTGGCACAGGTGTACTCAGGGTAAAAATAAAAATTATAGTTTCGGGGTATGATTTGGAGTACTTTAATGCTTCTTAGTTAAGGTGACGTTGAGAACTTTTACCACGGCCAACTTCTCTCAAGAATGGGCATTGAGGAGAAAACAAAAGGAAAAATAGAATTTAGCTTGTGTTCACTTTTGCATAGGAGATGAGAAGATAATATGTAGGCATCAAGCCTTTGTATTTAAGAACACTCAACTCTCTTTGTTGGTTACCAATGGTGTCTCGCAAGTCCCTTATTTATTATTTATTTTTTTGACAGAGAAGCACCCTTTAGCAATCCCTAAGAAAGAAAACAAAATGAACCTCTGAGCAATAAAAATCCAACCATTTGCAGATCATTTGGTCACACCGCATAAAAATGCTCCTCAAAAGTAATCAAAATTTTAAAATTTTGTACCATTTATCCCATTTATCCCACAATTCATAACAGTATTTATTCATAAAGAGAACAACCCACATATAAAGGGTCCACGATATTGAATTTGGACAAACGCAAGATAAGCAGAGAGATTAAGCATTTTAAGCACAAAATGTCGCTGAAAAGGGCACACTCCCCCACACTTAAATTGAGCAATGTCCTCATTGTTCACTAGAAAAACAAGGGAAAGTTTCAGAAGACCTTTTCGGTAAGTAGATAAAATAGAGAGAACACAAAGCTTCACAAATAAACATTTAAGCATAGAAATGCTCCTCTATAGATTTTATTTAAATAAAAAGCATAATTAAAGAAACTGGTACTCCCTTGAGATTATTGTTGCTTGTGTTATAGTAGTTCCCCCACACTTGAGCTTCAGCCTCAAGTAGCGTAGCTTGGTTGCGGTGTAGACATGAAGTTGTACCTGCATAAGACACTAGAAGCAACCATACTATAAACGGGGTTAAAAGTTAGCAAAAACAAAATTTAAAGAGAGCATGAAAATTAAAAGTGCATAAAAGCAAATAAAAGAAAAGTTCATCCGGGTTGCCTCCCGGGAAGCTGCCCTTCTTTTTAGTCTTTGGCCAGATTCCCGCTTCGTTATCCTGGATCAAAAATATAAGTAGACAACAGCTCTGCCAGGAAAACGAAGTTGGCAGTAATTAAAAGCAAACCACCTGAATCAAAACAAAATGTTACTTCGGCAAATATAATAGGAAAATGAATACTCCACAAAACCTGGTGTTTGAGGAGGTACTGCCGGTAGCGTAGTTCTAACAGGAGACCAGGTGTGATGGCTTTGCTTCCTCAATTGGAAGATGTAAAATCCTCCTCTTGTTGTTGAGGCTTATGGTAAGAGCCTTGATGGTAATCAACTTCAGAGGGAAGTGGCTCCTTGAAATTGATTATAGCACTCTCTTCTGATGGCTCGGAGTGAGGCGGTATCTCCTCCTTCTCAAGGTTGAGGATGTATCCACCCTCATCTTCTGGGTTAGAGCACGGAGAAGGAGGGGAAAAGTAGTTGACTTCAGAGGGAGGAAACTCTATGAAGTCCAAGGAGAAACTCTCTTCTGAGGGGTTGTCTCCATAATCAAGATGATGGTAGTTTGGTGATGGATTCTCTGATTCGAATAAGGGAGGAGGTGGAAAGCAGCTTAAGTCCTCAGCAGGTTGTTCCTCCTCGTGAACCACTTCATTCAGTTGTTGAACCGGTTGTTCCATGTGTTCGACCTGATCTAGCGTTCTTTGCCAGATCATTTCAAGCTTTGAGGTAAAATTTGTCATCATTTCCCTTAAAATGGCGTTGTCTCTCTCTATTGCAACCATAGGACAATGGGAATTTTCATGGTCTCCTCCACAATCTTGGCATACAAAGATGGGGATAGGCTTGAGAGATGACTTGAAATCCTCCAAGAGAGCTCTCAATTCAGCATTTGGGTCTGAACATTGAGGGCTTTCATGGTACTCTCCGCACCTTTGATAGACACTCCATTGATTGTAGTTCTCTGCGCCATAGGGGTAACCATACCAACTTCCTGCTTGATCGTAGTGACCATCCATCAGAATTAAGTACCTTAAAAAAACAAAAATTTATACACAAAAGGGGCAAATAACGGAAATAAAAGAAAAACTAAACAGATAATAAACCAGATAGTTGGACCGAAGTCCCCGACAACGGCGCCAAAAACTTGTAGGGCAAAATAGTAGTTAAACTATCTTGCTAACTATGGGCAGTGCACCCAATCTTTGTAGTACAACAAGGTCGTATCCACAGAGACTTCGCAACTATCTAATTAATTATCAAGTTAGTAAATGTACAAGAAGATAAATAAAAGTGCAAAAATGTAAATAGGGGTTTAGCCGGAGGCAAGCTTGATTTGTTTTAGAAATGGTGCAAAAATAATAAAACACAGTAAATAAAGTAAATGGACGGAAAAAGGTATCCTAGGATAGGGGGGAATTTCCTAAATTACTTAAACAATTTTATAATCCTGTCTCAATTATTTATTGTCTATTAGAGTTAATAATTGTCAGTTACGATCTCTTAGTAATAGCCTCAGTATTTTCCTGCTCAATCCGGAGTGTAAATTCCAAGGTTTATTCCTTTGTGGTACCTTGTGAAATACCCCAAACTTATAAAACATGGATTAAATATTTAATCATATTAATTAAGGCCTAAACATGCCTTAAAAGTCAACTGAGAACAACAGTGGTCAACATAAAACAAGATGTTGCACCCTTTGACTGTTAAGGGTAAATAAATACCCAAATAAACTTCTTAGGACCTAAAAATTTGTCCTAAGCATATTAACATACTACTAAACATATTATAACCGTTGGACAACACTCCAACACAAAGAAAAAGCATTTACATGCTTCAAGGTCAAAAAGGGCAAAAAGGTGCTCTAGGAAAACCTTAAAAATCAAATGACCTCTAAATAATATAAAATTGAATTACATGATCAAATATCATGTAAGGAACACAACAAGACCGTTGTCAAAGAAAACAGAGCTCAGAAACACCAGGCAACACAAAATGTGCGCTAAAACTCCTTAAAGCACGTTTTTGTGAAATTGTCTTTTAAATTGGTTTTAAATGAGCTAAAAGGTTATAAATACCTTTAAATATGATAAAATATCATATTATATGATATTAGGAATTTAATTTCCAAATTTTACAGATTTTTACAAATTTAATATTAAAATATTAATAAAACCCTGAAGTGGGGCCCGCATGAGTCAAAATGACCAAGTTTGGTCAATGGGCAGTTAATGACCCATTTGCCCTTGTGGAAATCGGCTGGCAAGGAGGTGGGAAGACAGCATAAGTCTTTGATTGACAATAATGCTACCTAATACAACCAAGAATAGTAAAAAGGTTACTTTTCTTACCTTTTTCAATAATTAAGCTCATTTCCAAGCTTCCCCCTTCCTCTTGTCCGATTCCCTTCATTCCAACCGAGCTCCCTCCCTTCCTTGAAGCTCTCAAGTCTGGTTCTTGAGTTAGGAAGGCAGTCCATACTCTTAAGCTCTTAAGGTAAGCTTTTAATGCCATTTTTAGCCCTTTTTCTTCATCTCTTCACTACCTACACCTAAATTTCGTGGCTCATCTGTTCCTATGGCTTATTCTCAGTGTTCTAAGGTTAGAACAAGAGCTAAACTCGGTTGAGACCAGTAGAGGGACCAAGGTTGTTCAAATCTACATTTTAAGGTAAAAATGTGCTTTAAGCTCATAACTTTTGATTCCCTTCAAGTTCGGCTGTGAAACTTTGGTCATAGCCTTATTTTCTTCTCCTTTTCATGTGGAATCAGTTGGTTAGCCATTTGGAGCAAGGGTGGCCGAGATCCAAAGGAAATACTCTCTTTTAAGGCATTTTTCCAAGGTAAAACCTAATAACAAGGTAGCACTTCGAGATCTAACTATTTCCTATGTCAATGTGGTGGATCTAACACCTTGTGGGTGTTTGGTTCAGGTCGAAACCACTTAGAACTTCCCTTGCATTTTTAAGGTGATTTTTGCCTTAAATCTTACATTAATTATTCCTTATGGTTAAGCTCAAGCTTGGAGTGTAACCATATCTTCTTTTTGTGTATTAAACATGTCTAAACCAAGTGGTGAATTTTCCTACAAGTGACCGAGCTCATACAAGGAATAATCAAGGTATAAACACCTTAAACTTATGATTTTTATAATTTTTAAGCATATATATATATATATGGCCGAGAGTGAAGTTACACATATAGGTTATATTGACCTAGAAATGGAAAAAAATGACTAAGATAAATTAAGCTAGTCATTTAAGAGATTTAATTAACATAATTGTCAAATTTAAGACATTATGTGGAAGTTTGGTAAATAAATAAAAAATTATATGGTGAGGCCGAAATTGTATATGTATTTTGGGACATTTATGTGTAATTTATTTTGTGAGCAAATGTTTGTAATAAGGCCATGTATTTTAGGCCATTTTATTTATGCATTTACAAGCTTTTAATTAAGTTTAAGTAGTATAAATGCATTACCGAAAATAAATGGGGTATTAGGTGTAATTAAATTAAATTTGGGGGCTTTAGAATAATAAGGTCGAAAATTAGAGTTAAAAAGGAGTTAAAATAAAGTTTATAAGATTTTATAAAGTTTTGGGGTTAAATGGTGATTTCTAGAAAGTTTGGGTGAAAACCGTAATTATAAGGAATTGGTGGTCAAGGAAATATTAAGGTGGTCAACCTTGACCATATGCTAGGTTTTGACCAAATTAGATAAGTTAGATAACTTATTTAAGGTCTTATAATAAGATAAGTATTTAATGGTAATATTTTATAACATATGTGGTAAATATGTTATTACCAAAAATAAAGGGTGTACAATGGTATTTTAAAACACCCATGGGCTATTAGGAATTTTTAGGAATTTAATGGGTTGTTTTTGGAATTAAAATAAACTATATATGTAATATATAGTTATTATGTCATTATGACACTTTGGAGAAATATAGATGGTGGAATGGTAAAATACCAAGAGTATATGGGTTAATAAGGATATTTATAACCCTTTGGTAAAATTTGGAGATTTTTAGAATTATATAAGAGTATTTGTTGAGATATATGTATAATATATAGTTTTAATGATATTATCAAACTATATGTTATAAATTGGGCCTAATGACAATATAAAATGTATATTGAGGTCTGTTCGGAATTTACAAAAAATAACCATAGGTTATGCTCTTTTATAAGTTAGAAATGTTATATTAAATGGGATATAACATGGTAAAAGAAAGGGGTGATTTTGTAAATAAAGGAAATTATGGTTTAAGGAAAAGTATAAGGTTTAATATGTGCCTATGAGGCAATACACAATAGTTTTGTATAAAAACTATAGATTATAAGTTAAAGGAAATAAAAATATCATAGCAAATGATATTAGTATTTTGGTATAACATTACATAATGTTATGTGGTCAAAAAGGGAATTTAAATAAATTCAAGGGCTATACCGAAAATATAAAGGTTGGAAAATGAATTTTAGACTACGGTCTACTATGTTGTAAATGTTATGACAATTAAATGGTATTAAGGTGGTTTAGATGGAATTAATATAAGGAAGGGTACTCACATAAAATAGTGTGACAAACTATAAATAAATGGGAGTTATAAACTAAGGTATTTATTGAATAAACCTTAGAAGTTGTAATTATACAACATAAAATGTTACTCATGTTAGGATAATAATCTTATTATAAGTCGTACAATATGATACAACTAATGGGAATAATCATCTAATAAAAGATGATAAAAAGTAACATAAAATATAAGAGTTTATTAAACTCATGGGAATTACCTACGTGGTAAATATATACATACACAAGAATAATGTATATAAGGTGGATATATATATTTTGGTTGAAAACCATATGATTTAATGGTGGTGGTTATTTTAAAAAAAATAATAAATATAGTTACGAACTATAAGTTATGAATTTTAGAATGCAATATAATACAAGAATGCATGCATACATGCAACTATAGGTTACGTACCTAAACTAGAGGTGGATAAGATTAAAAGAAATATAAGGAACTAAACTTAACAGTTGGAATAGTTTTGACGTACGCGTTTTAAGTAACAAAACCGACTGTTTTAGAGAAACCCGTAACAACAACTGTAGAAAACAGAGGTGAACTGTCGGGGTTGCTTATTATTCGGAAATACCGGATGTAGTTAGTCATGGAGACTGACGTATAGTTTTAATACCGTTTAGATTATACTTCTGACAAGGACGCTTGACAAGCTAGCGGACTACACGGAGCATAGGATCTTGAAGATTCATACTCCACCGTAATACAATCAGGGTGAACGGTATGTAAAGGGGTTTGCCGAGTTGACCTAAGGTTGCTCCTTGGGCTCGGATTTGGTTGATATAACTTGTGTGTTATATGTGTGTGGTTACATGTATGGGTTTAAGTGTTGATGCATTAATTATTTATGCACGGGCGTCCTACGGGACTAACACTACGTCGACTATAGATCGACTTATATAAACATACATATGCGTTGTGATGACATGACGGTTACTTGATATAATACCATGATATTAATATTAAGTATATGGTAACCTAAGTAAAACACTTAGGAACGAGTCACGACATTGTCGGTCTCTAGAGCATGGATCTCTAACATAAATATCACCTAGATGACTTCTAGGTATGCGTGACCCATTGGGCCGCTGGTTAATAAATATTCTCCATAAGACTAAGAGCAGATCTTAAACATTATGAGAGAGTGATGGTATGAGATTGAGGTGAGGAATCCCGGTAGTTTACGAACTACTTGGTTGCGCATTTGTGATCACTGAGGGGTTTCCTATTTGGATTCCGCTCCAGGTTATATCCAACGAGCCCAAATAGGTTCGTGGATCAGGTGGCTACGGCCTTTTTATGGACGTCTTACGAGACATAAGTGAGTCAGGGGCCTCCGGACCTCTGGCGAAATGAGCACCTTTGTGTGTACGGGGGACTACTGTCCATGGTGAGGTTATCGGGTTGTCCTAACATGACGCCCTACTGACATTAATTAAACATGGTTGGATGGAGCCTACAAGGCTAAGGTAAATTAACTATGGGAACTGTACGCTACGGCGAATGTACATTGTACATATGGATGGGGCTTGAAAGCCAAACTAAAATAAATTGACAGTGGATGGTGAACACTACGGCGATTGTACATTGTACAAAATATTGTTGTTATTGCTCGATACGTTCGATATACAAATGTTGTTTGAAATATTCTATGAATGTTTGGTTTGGATGGATGATTAATGTTTATGAATATTTGGATGGTTGATTATGTATATTATACATTTATGCTTCAGTTTTGATTATAACTGTAAAAAGGAAAAGCATGAAACCAATCTAATAATAAGATGGTTAAAATGACAAGTGACCATTAGGGTCCAGGCCCGGCATACTCAGCGTCTATCGCTGATACTACACCATTTCAGGTTGTTGATCATTGTCGGAGCTGAAGAGCAGGAACAGGGTAGTTGGAGATGTTGTATGGTAATGAAGATGGTGTATGGTCTTATGGTAAGGTTATGTATTTTTCAGGATTGGGTAGACGCTCACTTGTCAATGTTTATGGTTATGGACTTAGTTTGATGTATAGGAGTTTCTCGTTATCACTGCGGTTAGCAGTTTGTTTATTTTGGAAGTTGGATGTGGTTTGGCTACGTTGCTCGCATGGGCGAGTAATGGCCGGTGACACCCGTGTGAGTTTTGTAATTGTTATTTATTTTTCCGCTGCGAGACGTTTTATTTATTGCTACGTGAGGGATTATATCGTGATTATGGAGAGGGGTGTTACAAAAGTGGTATCAGAGCGGAGTACCGCTCTGATGACGAGAAAGTAGGTTAAGACAGTGAGCTTAGGACTTGGGAAATATTGGGAAACATTTAGGAGGTACGAGACGATTCGTCTCAAAAGATATTGTGTCTAGAAACGCAAAATGCGTGACAGGATAGCCTTTAAGGCAACTTAATATCTATTGGTTGTGTACGGTAATTTACCGAGTATTTATGTGACATACTGTACTACAGATGTCTGGTGGTACTAGAGGGCGTGGTGCTGGAAGAGGTAGAGGCGGTGACCCCGGCATTCCAGGAGTTGCTGAGACGGTTGCAGCCGTTCTTGCACAGCTGGGTACTCAGATAGGAGGAGCACCAGCCCACCCGCCACAGCCCAGGGAAACAAACTGGCTGAAGTCAGTTACAGAGACCCGACCACCTACATATTCAGGGGAACCAGACCCCGTAGCTTTGGAACGTTACATCGTTGAACATGAGAAGGCCTATGAAGCGTTACAGGTACCTGACGACAAGAAGGTCGCTATTGCTGCTTTCCATCTGAAGGATGCAGCCAGCACTTGGTGGAGGTTGGTCAAGGACCAGCACCTGGCTACGCCCGACTTTTCGTGGGCTGCCTTTGTTGAGTTACTAAGAGGGAAGTACTACCCGGCGCACCTCAAACAGAAGAAGCGCCATGAGTTTGAAACATTGACCCAGGGAGGTCTGACCGTGGACGAGTATTACGCTCGATTCATTGGCCTACTGGACTTCATCCCCGGTGTGGATTACTCAGAAACCGTAAAGATCGAGAAGTTCCGGGAGGACTATTATTTCGCATCCAGATGGCGATGGGTGCTACCCTCTACACTACCATACAGGTATTAACATGAATGCCATAAATTCTTTACTTACTATAGTACCGTATAACCTTGTGAGAACTTACCAATGAGATTCCAGGAGTGTTACGACGCTGCCTCGAGGACGGAGCTAATGCTCCAGACTCGGGAAGAGACTCTAGGGGCAAAGAAAAGGAAGAACCCTGAAGGAGAGTCTGAGGGTGGAGGAGCATCTTCAGGCGATGGCCAGAAAAAGGGAAAGTAAGGACTTAACCCAAGCTTAAATACTTATCATACTAAATACCTTACGAATGCTGACCCGAAACCTTAAACAGGAAATTCTTTCCAAAGAAAGGGCAGCAGGGTCACCAGGGAAAGAAAGGGAAAGAGCCCGTCCTGCAGTTGACCGGCCCAGCTATTGATGCTAAGCCTCTGAGATCTGCACCTCCTAAGGGTGAGAACACCTACCTCTTAAATTCAAATATAATCTTAACCCCTATATCAACAGATTTTAACTTAAACTTAAATACTATCATCAGGCACCGGACAGCCCCAGCGCCATTTTTACTGTAAGCGTTGTGGGAAGGACCATCCAGGGGTCGACTGCGAAGGCCGCAAAGTCGAGTGTCGGTGCTGCCACAAAGAGGGCCATAGGGAATTTGAATGTTGGATGAACCCAGAGAGCCGTAATTACAGGCCACCAAAGAATACTCAGAAGACCTCAGCTGGAGGATCTGGAGTACCACGAGGCGGTCAGGATGGCTAGACATCTGCTGATGCTGGAGCCCAGAAGGGCAAGGGAGTAGATAGGGCATGAGTACCCATACTCCATGAGACCGCTAGTGGAAGACTTTTACTTACTATGTTGTGTGCTTACTTTGAATGCTAGAAGGAACTATGTTATAAGTATGTGGGAGTGTGTCATTGACCACTCGCCTTTTGTGTAAGACCTTGGGATTAGTTGTGTGTACTCAGTACCAAAAGCTTTAAACCTTGACGGATATATATATGAACAGGATGTTGATGCTTACATTACCATGTAGCCTATACCCTACGACACAGAGTCAATGAGACCGGGAATTACTGAACCAGAATTTCCATCTGCCTTGCGCACTTGCTACAGCAAGTGCAGCGACAGCAACAGTAACAGCTACTGCAAATGCAACAACTACTACTTTTAAACCTTGTAAAAAAAAACTGTTTTTCAAACTTTTTCATTGAAACCTGGAAATTAGAAACCTATGCAATTTGGAAGGACCGATAGTCCAACCACTGCAACTGGACACATTATACAGCCACTATGACTGTAAAAAAAACACACACCAGTTTAAACGTTCGAGGAAGTTTCAGACAGAGCTACTAGCCAAATACCATCAGAGTATACCGGCATTGAATGCTAATCACTACTAGTGATACATGTTTAGTCCTTATGGACAAGCATACCCTTTGTAGATGCACCACCGTCAGTGAGGATGGTTGGGAAGTAAAGAGCCAAGTTGCTCAAGCTATTATGCAATCTGCAATACATCCAATTACATGGATGAGGGGACGAATATGAACTATGGATGAGACATGATCAGAAAAAAAAACAGGGAGAAAAAGGAAAATGTGTTGTACTCAATGAGATAAAAAAAAGAGGAGAAACAAGTTTGCTAATATAGCACGGATTTTACTTACACCGAGTTGAATAATACCAGTCTATGATACGAATTACCACGGATACCACAAAGGCAATAACACTTATTACGGGATAACCGATAACACGAACTATTAGACAAAAAAAAAGGCAGAAGCAAAAAGAAGACAAAAAAAAACAGAAGCAAAAAGAAGACCAAAAAAAAGAAGAGAACAAAAAAAAGAGGGATATCCATCAAAGGGAGATTGACAAAAGAATACTTCACAACAACCGTGTGACGGACATTACCAGTTTACTAAACGAGACATGGGACGACCGCACTCCGTTAGGAGCATGTGGACCTGACAGACTTATTTATAAGTTAGTCGGGTAGGTAGTAATGTATCAGTACGGTACCCCATGCAAGTAGACAAGTAGTGTTAGGAACACGAGAAGTAGTCAACTCCATCCTACGGACAGTAAGACGGATTACCTCGAAGATGGACGAGAAGAGTCGCAGTTAAAACAACGGGCTAGAAAAAAAAAAGAAAGGAACCTTCAACAGAGAACAGTAGACAGTATACAGTGAAGACAGGGAAACAATTCAAGGACAGGAACCAAAAAAAAAAGGGGCAACAAGAAAACCTATTATGGATGAAAATATGTAGAATCCTCATAAGGATCGAGTAATTCTTACAATCCAGAGGAAACCTACCAGATGAGATGGACATAAACACGTGATTACGCAAAGAGAAAAGATAAAGCTATATGATAGCAGAAACCTTGCTCAAGGAACAGTGGATTCGGAATGTACCACTCGCAGGATAATTCGCACATCTTTTCTGTTTGACTCATTGGATATTAGCTGTTGAGCGTTTACGCCTCTGCACTCTGTATGACTGAGTGTTTTGGTATTGCACTCGTGCAGTTATTAATCTAGAGGGAATGCAGAAAGATAAAGTGGATATCAACACGAGTGTGTAAAAAAAAGAAAAAAAAACAAAAAAGAGAACTACAACAGTGTGTCACTCCGGAACAAAAATACCGAGAGACATGGATGACAAACATCATCTCTCTGGACATATAGGCTGGTACGTCTTAGTATTATAAAGACAAGTGCAAAGAGCACTAAGTACTAACAATGGCCAATGTCATATTATACCTCAAACTGAATATCAGTGAGAAAAGACACACGCATGTATGCTAGTGATCCAAACAAGCGGATTCACAACAATGGAAAAAAAAGAAAGGCAAATTGAGCCTGTGTTCATGGGTCTGCACCTCATACGGAGCGAGTGGGCCCATTAGAATGAATTTGGGAGAGAGCACAAATTGTTTAGTGCCACATCCCTTACGAATTGTGGAGCCCAGAAGGGCTAGAGTCATACCCGTCTCTCTGATATGAGGATAATCCATGAGTTGGAGAACTCTTTGAGAGCCAAGTATCCAGCGCTCCTTGTTGAGCGGCTGTTGTATACTTGTGGGGTACGGGGGCGTAACCCTTTTTAAGGGGGGTAGAGCCTCTTGGCTGTGCACATGTGTGCACTAAGTTTTGGCTGTTTGATATGCATTGCATGCAAAAAAAAAAGAGAATTGGTGGTGTGCGGGGCATACGAGGTTTGTTTGGTTAGTATGTGAATTATTTAGTATGCATAGCATACAGTGAATTGGTTTTCTTGGTTATGGTTGGTACGCGGGGCGTGCGTTGTTTGGGTGTGATGTACACTTGAATGTATGTATCCTATGAGATACTTGTTTGAATGATTGTATGTACACCATGTGTGTAGTACTTTTCTTATGCTATCTGTGATATGCAGTCATATTGCTTTATAGAATGATTACATATGGTATTGCCTAGATACGAAAAGAATCATTAGATATGGAATGTGGAACAATGGAATGTTATGGACACCTCAGGAAGGTTGTCAGGACTTGTAGAACTGATAGGAAATGATGGTGCTGATGGATCACCTATATCCATATATGATTGAACTAACGCCACAACGTGATGGCTATGTGCTGTATAAGCGCAATATGATGTGTGAAAATGATATATCACATAGATATACATTATGGGAATAATGGGTAGTTATACATTTACATACTTACCTATTTGATTAAGAGACTTCGGGACGAAGTCTTTTTAAGGGGGGTAGATTGAAATACCCCAAACTTATAAAACATGGATTAAATATTTAATCATATTAATTAAGGCCTAAACATGCCTTAAAAGTCAACTGAGAACAACAGTGGTCAACATAAAACAAGATGTTGCACCCTTTGACTGTTAAGGGTAAATAAATACCCAAATAAACTTCTTAGGACCTAAAAATTTGTCCTAAGCATATTAACATACTACTAAACATATTATAACCGTTGGACAACACTCCAACACAAAGAAAAAGCATTTACATGCTTCAAGGTCAAAAAGGGCAAAAAGGTGCTCTAGGAAAACCTTAAAAATCAAATGACCTCTAAATAATATAAAATTGAATTACATGATCAAATATCATGTAAGGAACACAAAAAACCGTTGTCAAAGAAAACAGAGCTCAGAAACACCAGGCAACACAAAATGTGCGCTAAAACTCCTTAAAGCACGTTTTTGTGAAATTGTCTTTTAAATTGGTTTTAAATGAGCTAAAAGGTTATAAATACCTTTAAATATGATAAAATATCATATTATATGATATTAGGAATTTAATTTCCAAATTTTACAGATTTTTACAAATTTAATATTAAAATATTAAAAACCCTGAAGTGGGGCCCGCATGAGTCAAAATGACCAAGTTTGGTCAATGGGCAGTTAATGACCCATTTGCCCTTGTGGAAATCGGCTGGAAGGAGGTGGGAAGACAGCATAAGTCTTTGATTGACAATAATGCTACCTAATACAACCAAGAATAGTAAAAAGGTTACTTTTCTTACCTTTTTCAATAATTAAGCTCATTTCCAAGCTTCCCCCTTCCTCTTGTCCGATTCCCTTCATTCCAACCGAGCTCCCTCCCTTCCTTGAAGCTCTCAAGTCTGGTTCTTGAGTTAGGAAGGCAGTCCATACTCTTAAGCTCTTAAGGTAAGCTTTTAATGCCATTTTTAGCCCTTTTTCTTCATCTCTTCACTACCTACACCTAAATTTCGTGTCATCTGTTCCTATGGCTTATTCTCAGTGTTCTAAGGTTAGAACAAGAGCTAAACTCGGTTGAGACCAGTAGAGGGACCAAGGTTGTTCAAATCTACATTTTAAGGTAAAAATGTGCTTTAAGCTCATAACTTTTGATTCCCTTCAAGTTCGGCTGTGAAACTTTGGTCATAGCCTTATTTTCTTCTCCTTTTCATGTGGAATCAGTTGGTTAGCCATTTGGAGCAAGGGTGGCCGAGATCCAAAGGAAATACTCTCTTTTAAGGCATTTTTCCAAGGTAAAACCTAATAACAAGGTAGCACTTCGAGATCTAACTATTTCCTATGTCAATGTGGTGGATCTAACACCTTGTGGTGTGTTTGGTTCAGGTCGAAACCACTTAGAACTTCCCTTGCATTTTTAAGGTGATTTTTGCCTTAAATCTTACATTAATTATTCCTTATGGTTAAGCTCAAGCTTGGAGTGTAACCATATCTTGTTTTTGTGTATTAAACATGTCTAAATCAAGTGGTGAATTTTCCTACAAGTGACCGAGCTCATACAAGGAATAATCAAGGTATAAACACCTTAAACTTATGATTTTTATAATTTTTAAGCATATATATATATATGGCCGAGAGTGAAGTTACACATATAGGTTATATTGACCTAGAAATGGAAAAAAAGACTAAGATAAATTAAGCTAGTCATTTAAGAGATTTAATTAACATAATTGTCAAATTTAAGACATTATGTGGAAGTTTGGTAAATAAATAAAAAATTATATGGTGAGGCCGAAATTGTATATGTATTTTGGGACATTTATGTGTAATTTATTTTGTGAGCAAATGTTTGTAATAAGGCCATGTATTTTAGGCCATTTTATTTATGCATTTACAAGCTTTTAATTAAGTTTAAGTAGTATAAATGCATTACCGAAAATAAATGGGGTATTAGGTGTAATTAAATTAAATTTGGGGGCTTTAGAATAATAAGGTCGAAAATTAGAGTTAAAAAGGAGTTAAAATAAAGTTTATAAGATTTTATAAAGTTTTGGGGTTAAATGGTGATTTCTAGAAAGTTTGGGTGAAAACCGTAATTATAAGGAATTGGTGGTCAAGGAAATATTAAGGTGGTCAACCTTCACCATATGCTAGGTTTTGACCAAATTAGATAAGTTAGATAACTTATTTAAGGTCTTATATAAGATAAGTATTTAATGGTAATATTTTATAACATATGTGGTAAATATGTTATTACCAAAAAAAAGGGTGTACAATGGTATTTTAAAACACCCATGGGCTATTAGGAATTTTTAGGAATTTAATGGGTTATTTTTGGAATTAAAATAAACTATATATGTATAATATATAGTTATTATGTCATTATGACACTTTGGAGAAATATAGATGGTGGAATGGTAAAATACCAAGAGTATATGGGTTAATAAGGATATTTATAACCCTTTGGTAAAATTTGGAGATTTTTAGAATTATATAAGAGTTTTGTTGAGATATATGTATAATATATAGTTTTAATGATATTATCAAACTATATGTTATAAATTGGGCCTAATGACAATATAAAATGTATATTGAGGTCTGTTCGGAATTTACAAAAAATAACCATAGGTTATGCTCTTTTATAAGTTAGAAATGTTATATTAAATGGGATATATAACATGGTAAAAAAAGGGGTGATTTGTAAATAAAGGAAATTATGGTTTAAGGAAAAGTATAAGGTTTAATATGTGCCTATGAGGCAATACACAATAGTTTTGTATAAAAACTATAGATTATAAGTTAAAGGAAATAAAAATATCATAGCAAATGATATTAGTATTTTGGTATAACATTACATAATGTTATGTGGTCAAAAAGGGAATTTAAATAAATTCAAGGGCTATACCGAAAATATAAAGGTTGGAAAATGAATTTTAGACTACGGTCTACTATGTTGTAAATGTTATGACAATTAAATGGTATTAAGGTGGTTTAGATGGAATTAATATAAGGAAGGGTACTCACATAAAATAGTGTGACAAACTATAAATAAATGGGAGTTATAAACTAAGGTATTTATTGAATAAACCTTAGAAGTTGTAATTATACAACATAAAATGTTACTCATGTTAGGATAATAATCTTATTATAAGTCGTACAATATGATACAACTAATGGGAATAATCATCTAATAAAAGATGATAAAAAGTAACATAAAATATAAGAGTTTATTAAACTCATGGGAATTACCTACGTGGTAAATATATACATACACAAGAATAATGTATATAAGGTGGATATATATATTTTGGTTGAAAACCATATGATTTAATGGTGGTGGTTATTTTAAAAAAATAATAATATAGTTACGAACTATAAGTTATGAATTTTAGAATGCAATATAATACAAGAATGCATGCATACATGCAACTATAGGTTACGTACCTAAACTAGAGGTGGATAAGATTAAAAGAAATATAAGGAACTAAACTTAACAGTTGGAATAGTTTTGACGTACGCGTTTTAAGTAACAAAACCGACTGTTTTAGAGAAACCCGTAACAACAACTGTAGAAAACAGAGGTGAACTGTCGGGGTTGCTTATTATTCGGAAATACCGGATGTAGTTAGTCATGGAGACTGACGTATAGTTTTAATACCGTTTAGATTATACTTCTGACAAGGACGCTTGACAAGCTAGCGGACTACACGGAGCATAGGATCTTGAAGATTCATACTCCACCGTAATACAATCAGGGTGAACGGTATGTAAAGGGGTTTGCCGAGTTGACCTAAGGTTGCTCCTTGGGCTCGGATTTGGTTGATATAACTTGTGTGTTATATGTGTGTGGTTACATGTATGGGTTTAAGTGTTGATGCATTAATTATTTATGCACGGGCGTCCTACGGGACTAACACTACGTCGACTATAGATCGACTTATATAAACATACATATGCGTTGTGATGACATGACAGTTACTTGATATAATACCATGATATTAATATTAAGGATATGGTAACCTAAGTAAAACACTTAGGAACGAGTCACGACATTGTCGGTCTCTAGAGCATGGATCTCTAACATAAATATCACCTAGATGACTTCTAGGTATGCGTGACCCATTGGGCCGCTGGTTAATACATATTCTCCATAAGACTAAGAGCAGATCTTAAACATTATGAGAGAGTGATGGTATGAGATTGAGGTGAGGAATCCCGGTAGTTTACGAACTACTTGGTTACGCATTTGTGATCACTGAGGGGTTTCCTATTTGGATTCTGCTCCAGGTTATATCCAACGAGCCCAAATAGGTTCGTGGATCAGGTGGCTACGGCCTTTTTATGGACGTCTTACGAGACATAAGTGAGTCAGGGGCCTCCGGACCTCTAGCGAAATGAGCACCTTTGTGTGTACGGGGGACTACTGTCCATGGTGAGGTTATCGGGTTGTCCTAACATGACGCCCTACTGACATTAATTAAACATGGTTGGATGGAGCCTACAAGGCTAAGGTAAATTAACTATGGGAACTGTACGCTACGGCGAATGTACATTGTACATATGGATGGGGCTTGAAAGCCAAACTAAAATAAATTGACAGTGGATGGTGAACACTACGGCGATTGTACATTGTACAAAATATTGTTGTTATTGCTCGATACGTTCGATATACAAATGTTGTTTGAAATATTCTATGAATGTTTGGTTTGGATGGATGATTAATGTTTATGAATATTTGGATGGTTGATTATGTATATTATACATTTATGCTTCAGTTTTGATTATAACTGTAAAAAGGAAAAGCATGAAACCAATCTAATAATAAGATGGTTAAAATGACAAGTGACCATTATGGTCCAGGCCCGGCATACTCAGCGTCTATCGCTGATACTACACCATTTCAGGTTGTTGATCATTGTCGGAGCTGAAGAGCAGGAACAGGGTAGTTGGAGATGTTGTATGGTAATGAAGATGGTGTATGGTCTTATGGTAAGGTTATGTATTTTTCAGGATTGGGTAGACGCTCACTTGTCAATGTTTATGGTTATGGACTTAGTTTGATGTATAGGAGTTTCTCGTTATCACTGCGGTTAGCAGTTTGTTTATTTTGGAAGTTGGATGTGGTTTGGCTACGTTGCTCGCATGGGCGAGTAATGGCCGGTGACACCCGTGTGAGTTTTGTAATTGTTATTTATTTTTCCGCTGCGAGACGTTTTATTTATTGCTACGTGAGGGATTATATCGTGATTATGGAGAGGGGTGTTACACCTTGACTATCTCAAAATCATATGTTGATAGTTACCAAATAAATGCAGTAGTTTGTCACGCTAAGCATTTAACAATATTTGCTTAAAGGAATTAAAACAAGTTTAATAAGTGAAACAAGTGACAAATATTTATTTAAGTAATACTAGGATCAAACCCCCATCCTAGGATACGAGTAAAAATCACTCAGACATTAACAGAAATAAAAAGAAAGCCGAGATTGCCATTATTTTGGAGACTGCCGGCGGAGACTGGACTGTGATTCGCTTCTGCTCCAGCTCCCTTTTCTTCTCTTTTCTTATCGTGCTTCTGCTTCGTGGTGGAATGAAGAATGAAAATAAAATGGAGAAGTGGGAGATAAGAGGATGGAATGGATCGTAGGTGTGGAACGATGATAAACTGTGGTGAACTGTGGTAGTTGATGGTGAACTGTGGTACTTTGGATTTAGGAAGGGATGATTTATTTGAGCAGAAGTAGAGTGGGTTTTATAGAAGAATGGAGGAGGAAGAAGACAGGCTGCAACAACGCGTGAGGATTTTAAGGCAGGCGCCTGATATGTTTAATGGAGTAGATGGATATGTCTGCGGCGCCGTAAAGGAAGAAGCAATTGGGGAAGACAGTCGGCGAAGAAAACCAGTCGGCGAAGGAAACTAGTCGCGTTAAATTCTGGATCTGCGTTGCATCTAGACGCGTCCTTGTTTGTGTCCGTCCATTTTTCCACGGACATACTCTTCAAATTGGCGCGTCCGCCCCTTGTCCGCCCCTTGTCTGTCCATAATTCCACGGACATGTTTATATTCCTTGTTGTGTCCGGCCAAATATACACGGACGTAACACGGACCATCATTTCTACCGCGTCGGGACTTTGTTCCTCGGACAGCACACGGACAAAAGTACGTCCGGCCCTTGTCCGGCCCTGGTTCCACGGACACCAATGTCTGTCCGGCCCTAGTTGAGCGGATGCAACCCAGACACAAGTCTTCGACTCGTTTTCTTTTGCTAACTTTGACCCGCTCTAGATTCTTCGTTTGGACTCCGTTTTTTGAGCCGTTTGCGCCTATGCGTTCGTCTCTTTGTCTACTTTGCTCCTAGTTTGGTTTTCCTCATGTTTAACAAATAAATTTGTGAGATAACCAATAAAACATAAACTAGAGGAAAAATATACGATAAGTGAGAAATGAGCAAGAAAAGTGCTAATATATTATATGAAATACACCTATAAAACATGCTCATTTGGACACTTATCAATGATCAGGACAGAGTGAAGGCATCGGCGGCATCAAAGGTGTTTGATCCAGGAGTGCTAGACATGGCACCGATGAAGGAAAAATGGGGAGTTATCCCTTTTGAGGCTCTATTACCATATTGGATCTTAGGGAGCAAGCAAAATATCTCAGGTTGTCAACTTACCCTATCGATCATATTGTGTATATTTATATGAGTAGAGTTAGTTACATAAGTGGACTGAAAAGAAAGTAAGACTATGGGTCATAAACATGTGGGCTGTCCTTTGGTCCAATATCCTTATGTTTTTTAAAGTCGATTTATGACTCTGTATCTTCTCTTTTTCTCTACAAAAAGTTTCGCATGTGCACTAATTTACATAAGCAAATTGGAGAGAATACTCCTTTTTCTTTTCCTTTTTCACTGCCTTCTCGTCTCTTCCTCTCCAGGTGTCCACCATTTCACGTTTGCTTATGTTTTTGGATAACTTACCTCTTAATTTGTTATAGCTTTTGCTCTTCTAACCCTGATTATCTACATGCAAATCTTTAGGGAACTTTTACATTTTTTCAAAACGTGATTGCGCTTTTTCTTTTACTATATGATAATGATACACCAGACATGGTTTAGTTCTTAGTCTTCTTATCGTCCTTGTACTCATATCATTGGTTAATTGTTTTAGCTTCCTTTTACTCTCCCCTTGGGTCATACATAAGAGTAGTTTTCCACCATTTTCATCATGTGCAACAGGAGAGCACTCTTTAGGCTCTCATTATGCAGTATGAGATGCCTTATCCTACGAATGAAGAGTCTATGCGTATATCTTTGGATGATCTTTCTCAAGAGCCTGAAAAGATCATCTTCGAGTTATGCTTCATAGGTAAACATTTTTTCTCCAAGCCGGCTGACCCTGAGATTGTTCAACATGAAATGAAAGGTTTGGCACATTGATGATCGAAATGTTATGATAGGAAGAGGCTTGTTTCTTTTCCAGTTCCAAAAATTGGAGGAAATGGAACTCATCATGCAAAAGGGGTCCTGGTCTTTTGCTGGTTGTCTACTTTCCATGCACAGAGTTGATAAGGAGAAGGCCTCATGAGACCATGTTTTCTAGTGAGTTCCATTCTTGATCAGACTCCACAGAGTCCCCTTTATGTTTTATAGAATAGAAATTGCACTTAAATTTGGCAATATCATTGGTAGATTTCTGGAATATGATGAAGCAGGGGCTCATAACTAAAGAAACTTCTTCCATATGAGGGTCTTATTCAATGTTTTGGAGCCTTTTAGGCGATGCCTCTATGTTTGCATGGTGGAAACCTCTTATAAGTTTGGCTCGTCTATGAAAAACTTCATGTGTTCTGTTTTAGATGTGGACAGTTGGATCTCAAAAATGTTGTGAGAAGAGGGTTGAAGGGGAAGCTGAGTATTAGTATGGCCAATGGTTGAAGACTGGGTATGCTACTAGATAGGTGCTTTAGGGATCGAACAACTTTAAGACTTTGAGCTTGCAGGTTGAGATGGAGAAGAGCGGTAAGAAAAAATGGATGTAGCCCTTATTCTTCCATGTGTTTCATCTTCTATTTCCCATGATCTGATTAGGACTCCTCAGATGTAGCCAAGAGATCTCTTCAACTCCAAAGTGACTTAGTCTGGATTGGTGGAGGTACAATTGGTTCCTGTAGTCTCAAAAGTGATCTTGGGTACTTCCAAAGGTCGCCTAGAATAATGTTTTGTTATAAGGTCATTCAACATTGGAGAGAGGTTATTCTTTTTTTTCTGGACTTTCCTTTGGGTTCTTCTCTACATTTTTATTTATGTATTTCTCTATATGGATAGTAGAAAAGTAATAGCTGCTCCTCGTTGGTTTTGTAGTCATATTAAGTGTTTTGGATCTTCTTATAATTAATTGCATGTCTTTGTTATAACCAGGTGCAAAGATGAGGTGATGGCTAATACATAGTTAGATTATGATTCTTTGATGTTCTCTGTTTTGTTGTCTATAAGTCCTCACTAGTTCAGGAACATTGCTGCAACTATTGGTTTATCAGTTCTGCAGTAGTTTGTTAAGGATATTTTTGGACCAATCATTATAATGTTGGCGACCTTTTTAACGGAACTTGATGTCTATCTCTTCAAGAGCTATTTTCCTTCATTTAACCTTGCTTGGGGAAAAGAACCTTTGCTTTTGTTGGATTTATGCTGGAATGGTGACAATCTTTTCCTTTGGTGTGCACTTCATAGGCTTAGTATTTGACATGGATTGGATTATCTGGTAAGAATTCTACCTAAGCTACTTTATTAGGTTTGTTTAGTGCTGTCTTCAAGTGTAATATCTATAATGTACTTTCATAATTAATATCATAGTTTGCTTAAAAAAAGACCAAACAACTAATAATAAGATTAGGTAAGAGTATATCATTTTGCTATCTCTTAAGTATAATATATACAAGCTCCAATTCGGGCACAATTAATCTCAAAAATACACTTGCGTCTTTCTCTAACTTAAGCAGCTTCATACACGTCACTAACCACTAACATCCCATGTAAGTGTAATGAATGCATCAAAGTTAGAAGCGTAAAAACCTCATCTCTCAATAATAGAGCTCTCTTCTCCCTCTCGACGGGAGCATTTTCTTTTCCAAACTCTGTCCGTTTACTGGCCATAGTTGATTCCTCTTCTTGCGCTAATCATTGTCTACCTTGTTTTTGCTCACCTTTATAACATTATAAACGACACTGCAGTTGCCAACCTTGCTCATGCACCTTGGAAATGGAACTCATGCTCCAAACCAGCGCAAATTAGGATTCACATCAACAGTCTCACACACCGTGACAGTGACATGAGCTGCCTCACCACCATGTTTTCTCATCCTATCCGACCATCTCCCGGTGACTCTTTACAGGTAATGATTTGGGTTGTCTATGTCGCCTGGGAAAATCTTAGCATGAAGTCTATCAAGGTTTGCCCCTACTAGTTCCTAACTTTGTGTTCTCTCGCCACGGCCTGCACTCCTTATATTGTAACAACATTCACCGGTTGTACCTTACCGCTCTTCACTTCCCTAGGTTCACACTTTTAAACCCGTTTTCATTCACAATTTCGCATCAACAACATTGTTAGTGAGAATGATCAATAGGTCTTTCGGGAGTTTGGATCAAAGTGATCTTGCTCGTTTCTTTTCCATTGATGTCAGGTTCAGTGCTCTGGTCACTGCATTTTGTAACCACTGGAACTGCTTTGGTGACTTTCGATTCACCAAAATTGGACCTAATTTTTCATTGTGGAGTTTGACTCTATTGAGGTCCTAAATGCGGTAATTGTTAGGGGACCGTGGTGTATCAATAGTTATCTCCTCGTTCTTAAAGCCATGGAGCCTGATCTCACATTCAACCGCCATGTATTCCAATGGGTACCCTTATGAGTCCCGGTCTACGGTGTGCCACGTCTTCATCGAAATGTCCACTTTGTGGCCATCCTAGCATCAAAGATCAGAAACTACACTAACACCATGGATGACCCGGAGGGTGAGTCATGCAGGATCTTCGCTTCAAAGTTTTGATTGACATCATTGCACTACTTCCCCAATCAATCCTGTCAAGCTCGATGGCAAGTTCTTTAAATTCTCTAAATATGTCAAGCTCCCTCTACTTTGCTCTCGGTGTGGTCTATTCACCTACATAATAGATGTCTACCAAAAAGGACAAGACCCTAATTTCCAAGTCGTCTTTGGCACTTGGATGCATGCAGCAGTACCACACTAATGCAAGGTCATCCAGGATTGGCCAGGCCCCAAACCTTGATCAAGAAAGACCATGCATAGCTTACGACTTGCTTGCCTACAAGCAGGTGGGGGTCAAGTTTGGGGTTTGCATGCATGACAACAAGGTCATGTAGGAGGATCCCGAAGGGCAGGAGCTGAGACCTGCGGATGGGTAAGGAAATCAAGTGGAGCTTGTGGGTAGGCAAGTCAATGATATGAAGAACAGGCACCAGGAGGTGAGGGACTTACAGACAAAGCTTTAGGGGATTGACTTTGAGTCTTTCCCTAATTTTGGACATGGGTTCAACATCCTCGCCCATCCTTAAGAGAAAGAGGACTGATTAGGCGACTCGAAGGCTATGCCGGAGTTGCCAAGAGAAATGATTCACTCACAAGTTAATTGCATTTCTAGGCTATGACCATGCAATTAGTTTTATCCTTTGGGGCCCTAGCATCTCCATTGTGTATTTTTAACCCTTGTCTTAGGTCTTTTAGTTTTAGTTTATGCATGTTTTAGTTGCATATTTTCTATCAAGTTAGTTCGATGATGGTTTTTAGTTTAACTTTTGGCATAATTTGAAGGATGATGATTTGGTCTGTGCTGAAGTTGACTTTGTCCACAGCTGGGTTCCCCTGTTTCTTCAGTTTTGGTCCTAGTACAGGGCTAACCATGATAATGTCTCATCCAATTAGGAGTTATCTTGATCATCTGTATAGCGAACTACCTATTCGGGCAGGGTCTTCCTTTGATGATTCCCCCCCTTGGGGGCTACTGATGATGGTTCTTTTGTCATATATCTCAGGGAACTTAGATGCAAACTTAACCTCTTTATAGTTGTGGATTTTGTTGGCCTTTAAGTGTTTTACCTCTTATATCTTGGTGATAAGGGTTGTAATATGTTATCAATCTAATTTTAGCTCGTGTTTTACCAAAAAAAAAAAACTTCCCATGCAAGTGAACTCCAAGCTACTTCATGGTGTATCTAAAAATGTGAGAGGAGAAACAACATCTAAAGAAGATATGAGCACACATGTCTCATCTTTTCCACAGAAGACACGTATTTGCAATCTATAGAAGTTGTGGTGGGAAACTCTATGCCTTCAAGTCCAGAACTAACATTTTTTTAAAAAAAAAATAGGGCGAGACCTTTTATTATTATGGTAAAACCTGATAAGTGTGAATTTATATAGTTTTGTAGGTGCTTGGTCATTATTATGTAACTTTTACCACCTTCTCACACTTATCCTATGCTTTTGTAACTCTTACTTTGGGTAGGAACTATTCCAATTTATATGATAAAATCAGGAAATAATGACAGAAATGCATAGTTCTCCTCACGAGCTTTCCAACGCAACAAAACGCGTCAAACGGACTTATAACGAAGAATCTGGGGCCGATTCAAGATTGGAGTACACTCGTGGTGTATATATATAATACAAACACGCAGACACAATAGGTGTGTCCGCCTGATAACTCGCGGACTAGACACGGGCGTCCGCCTCGCGGACAGGACAGAGGCGTCCGCCTCATAAGTGGCGGACAAGAGTATTACAACCGCCAGGCGGAAGCAATAGAGACAACCGCTGATTTCTAGCGGTCAAGGAGGCGGAAGCAATAGAGAAACCGCCTGATTTCTAGCGGACAAGAGAGGAGGACCGCCTGGCGGACATGCATACATGCGCACGCCAGAACAGAATTTCGAACAGTTTTTTCTCCGTTCGCGTGCGCCGCATTCGAACTGCTATCGCCCACCTAATTTTCTGCACGCGTGACGCCGGCTCAATCAATTAAATCTGTCTGCAATCAATTGCTCTGCCCCCGATGAAATCTCTGACTCAAATCTTCACCGATCTGCACCAACTCCACCGCCTCTTAGCTAGCTCACTATCCCTGTCACTTCTCTTCCTTGTCTGCATCCCGTTCCACGTATCTATAAATAGAGCTGCAAATCACTCTGCTCAAATCGTCCATTAATCGTCCATCATCCAGTCATTCACCCACGATCCAATTTGCTCCACTCCATTCACAAACCCATTCACAAAATCACCCGACACCATACTATCCATCGCCCCCACCTTCACCTTTTCCATTTCACAAACATTCACTTACGTACACATCCATTTACAATTCACAAATCATTCGACCACCACCACAAAACTCACGCCCCACCATTCTCCGTATATTATCATCTACCTCAAATCTATTCCGGTCTATCAGATTAACGGAGCAGCTTCGGAGTCAGCGAAACAGATGATTTCTTTTACTCTCGTCTCTGCTCATTTATTTAATATGTCCGGCTAGATTAATTTTACTCTGGGAGATGGTTATTATTAGTTTGTTTTAATTGCGCACTTTATTTTACCGGTTTATTAATTTAATTTGATACAATTAATGTTATTCTCTCGCATTTTAATAAATTACATGAGTTTATTAAATTGCTTTACGAAATCTATTTTGATCAGATCCGTGATAAATAGATAGGTCATATTAATTGTTATGTCTGTGGAAAAATTTATCTAATTAAATGAATCTAGTATCTCAGATGCAAAATTATATTCCTTTTAACTAGCCGTTACATGTGTTTTTGCCTGAGTTTAAATCAAACCTTGCATGTTCTGGTAAACGAGGTCATTAGAATTTAGGATTTAAATCTAAGACTATAAAAGGAATTTTGCCAAATTATTCTTAATTAAACCGGTAGAAACAGCATAATTAATCAAACGAGTAAAACCTGAACCCAGAGTCCGTTCTTCCATATTCACAACCACTTTTATATTCTGTTATTTTAATTATTAGTGTTATTTAAATTCTTGTTGTCTTTATTATAATTCACAGTTTAGAACAAAACAAAAATTCCCCTCAATTTATAACCTTGCTAAGTCAAGATAATTATCACATAGTCCCACGGTTCGATACCTGGTTCCCATAAACTCTACTACATAACCAGGATTTTTGCAACCTGACGGTTTTTCTGATTTATTATTCTCTAAGATTATTTCTTGGTATTTAATAGGTCAAATTTATCGTTTGCAAAACCCTGTCTCACTAAGGGAGAATCAGTAAAACCTTGAAGGGTAAAAACCTTGTGATAAAACCCCGCCATGAAAAAAGAGTACCCCCTATAAGAAAAATGTTCACGAAAAGAAAAACCACACACATGGTGTAAGAGAAAACTCGAAACAAAAAAGAATGGGGGGAGTTAACATGGATATAGTTCAGCCATACAACAACAAAGAGTACTACAAAGATATGCTAGCCTAGGATCGAGGTCTACAAACTATATAAGAGCTATAGCGGGACTCTTTAGTAGCCGAACAACAAAGGAAGGATCACATGGGTGAAGATGGCGGGGATGGGAGATATCACAAGAGCTCGGCTAAATTCTTCACGTACAAGAATACTCCAAGTCAAATGCAGATGCCTTTTCCGGGCCATCTTTTTTTCCAGAAGCAGACATTGAGTTTAATTGAGTCACAACAATGATCAAGGTGGGAGAAGTCATCGAGCATCACATGATATCCCGATGTGGGATGAAGTGTCTCACCCATCACTACATCAGGTGGCCCCAAATCTTCCGGGAAAAGTGATAGTAGATGAGAAAGTGATGGGGTTGTTTCCACTTCACTGTTTCATAGCGAGAAGGAGAGTTAGGAGAGAGTGCCAATTAAGTATACTACCCATAGTTTATCATTTGTGTTTATTGACCCATTTAGAAGAAACCACAAAAATAGATCGACTTTGGGGGGGGGGGGGCATGTTTAGTCCATAAGGCATGTAATGAATGAGCTTCAAGAAGACTTGTCTGGATGATTGCTTCATTAAAACTGCATGTGGAATAACTACTAGATGGGTTTAAGGTCATCCATGATGGTTATGAGGTTCTTAACAAATTCCTAGGTGTCATGTCATCAAAATATATTTTTTTATTGTCTAAGCAACTCCATTCATTTGTTCATCCATACAATAAGAGAGTTTCTTTACCTTCTCTCTCCTCCCACTATTTTGTTTAATGTGTAAATATTAAGTGAGATGTGGGTTAGAGTATATAGGAAACTAGGAATCGTAAAACTATTTTAGAAAGTAGTGAATATTTTTTTATTGAATGTGTTAGATAATATAGAGACATAACCAACCAATTTACTTTTTCATACGTTGCTTAAATAAGAGCGATTATGTTGGACTAGGGAGTTTGAATTTATGAGATTCATGAGTGTGGTTGGTTCCTTAGCTTTATAGATAAAGAGTTCACACCTCCATATTAAACTCCATATCCAATGTGCACATTCGGTTGACATGTACGAATGAGAAGAAAAAAACATAGGAAGAATAATAAGTAACTCTTGCATTCATAATCATAGGAATACATATCCTTTTATATGCTAATATTCTTAAATTAATTTATTTAAACCAACAGTTCCCCTCGGTTTTAAATTTTCTTAAACAAACCGATGAGAAAAAAAAATCTTAACAATCTTAAAAAATAATATTTGGAGCACATCTCTTCAATGTTCAAATCTTCTATGTCGCTTCTCCTTAAAAATCTTGACACACTTCTCACCATCTTCATCTGTAATTATGGTGCACGTTGCCAATTATGCATCCCAGAAGCATGTCTCTTCTTACTTCTAAAATAAATATTGTTCTACGAATTGAATCATGTCAGTTTCTTGGTTACTCGAGCACCAAACGACAACACCTTTTTTGGATCTCAACTATATGTATTGATTTCTTTCGATACCATATTGAAAATATAATAACAAGGAGAAATAAGTCAATCCGTAACTCTCGCATACATACTGATTGAAATACATATACTTTTATAGTCTAATATCGATTAGTTTATATAAAAATAAGATAAGAAACTATTAACTTACCGCTAAAAAACTATTCTCCTAGCTAAAAAGTAAATAATAATTAATTCAAATTATAAAACCTGCAACACGTTCCACGACGGTGGCTGTTTTTTATTCTGTAACTTAGTACATTCGAGTTTCTCGAATTCTTACTACCTGTCCAAGGATCATTCCGAAATCTAACGGTGGCCCCTCTGCAAATTGCCCAGTTATATTATTCTGTAGGACATCCGCAATTTTCTGGCTCCATGAACTAATTAGACATATTGTTCGCCAAGTCCACGACTGACATGCTCACCAATAACAAAAAAATATAGATTACTAATACTAATTCTTCTATTTTCATCAAAGAAACATTTTTCCAACTTCTCTCTGCCCGATTCCTTTCCTCAAAATCTCATCTCAAATCTTGATCAATGAATGCATATATCCACTAGATCGGCACCATCAAAATAGTGCTGATCCACTTGGGAATGAATTTGCAAGAATAGTTTAGCCATGTCAGCTTTTTTCTTCCCTTCTCCCAAGCTATAAGGAAGAATTTCATTTTATCACAACCATTCAAAAGAAATTGTAATGAATAGCTTCAATTTGCTTCACCATAGTTTGTAAGAACTGGAAAAGTTAACTCCATAAATGTTACTCCTTTGAAAATGAATATGGAATAAAAATAATCCAAATTTATCTCCCAAACAACTTACTTTAAAAATAGGAAATAGTATCATTTATGATTTATCAAAACTGTATCACCGGCGGTTGATATGACAAAATTTACAGAAGCTCGTTACCTAAACTAGAGAGCACTAAATATGGAGTACTCGTCCTGCATGCATGCATGCATGTCCCACCACGAGGAAGGCACCGCATATAAATAAAAACAACCCTACTAAAAAAGAGTAGGAACATGAACTAATGCTTCATATATGTTTAAAACAGCAAAAAAGAGTGTTAAAAAAGGTACACGGACGAAAATTAAAGGCAGAATGCGTGAAAAAGGACATAAGATACAGGTAGTAGCTACAGCTGATTTTTTTACCATATGTATGTACAATATAAATCGTGTCTTATCGTTCAGGCAGATCTGACTAGTCCAGGCAAGCGTACACGTACGTACCTAGAAATCAAATGGGTCTGTACATTAAAAGACCATATATACTGTTTGTATACCTTGGGTATCTCTATCACAATTTTATTACATGAAAATAGAACACATGTTTCTTGTGCTTATTTTACTCATTTTAAAAGTAACACGGTCAAAGTGTTTTTGTTTTATAAGTACGGCTATTGCCAATACATTAAGAAAACGGGAGAACCGGCCCCGTAAGGTTAAATAGGGTCTCATTAAAATGTTCCAAGAGAAAACCATGTGGGAAAAATCCAAAGAAGGAAAAAGAGTATGTGACCAGTGCTATTTGACCGAAAGAGGATGGAGGAAGAGAAGGATAGATGGCAGAGAGGGATATGGAAGAAGAGAGAAAATTGGGATCCTTATTATTGATATCTCAATAATATCCAAGATGGTAGTAGTAATTCTAGTCACTAACTAGTCAAAATCTAGGAAAGTATAAGAATAAAGGATAGTATCTAGCAACAAACAAGTCTAAATATATACTAACAAACTAAAGGAACAACAAATAGGAATTTAATTATGCCAACCATAATCCAATAATTAAGTTGGGTCTTTCCTAGTGCGGGTTGAACAACCATGGCCAACTGTGCTGGTCACATTCCCTCCTCCTTCGAAAGCGTCCTTGTTCTCAAGGCGGAAATAACGAAAAAATGATGGTTGTGGTGAAGTCGGCCTCTTCAGAGGGGGAAACTCCGACTCGGGAATGGGCTCATCATGGAGTCGGATGACTCAGCAACCAACCAAAAAAATTGACAGGTTTTACAACGGTGGCCTGACACAAAACACTCGTCACAGTTATAGCATAAACCCTTCTCCCAGTGGGGGCCAAGGCCTCTGTGGAGGAGAGAGAGACAAAGGACGAGAGTCCGAGCGGGATTGGATTAGGCGAGGACGGTGGTTGGCGTCTTGGCAGGCGGTGGGGGAAGCACTGGGATCGAAGTCATAGCAGACGGCGGCGGCACGAACGGTCCGCTGTAGGTCGACCGGACTAGTGACCAGGCTGGAACTACAGCGAGCTTCTCCTCAACCGATCAAGCTAACCCAACCCCCGAAATAAGGGTCACCGTTTATAGAAGGAGTACTTCCCAATGGATGTCATCACGGAAGTCAGAGACATAGCAGTGGAGCGAGCTGACGAGGGGCAAATGAGGAACGTGAGATTGGAGACCTTCAAATGCTTCAGTGTATTTAGCAATGATCGTCGTCTGCGTGAGCTTGTTCAATGCGCCCTCCCGACTCTTGAAGGCGGACGGACCGAAGCGGTCTTGAACAATGCGCTTGAATCGATCCCACGACGTGAACAAATGGGCTTGGAGTTGAGTTGTAAACCAAACCAACGCTGGTCATGACATATACATGGCGGTTATGTCGAGACATTATTCAGGTAGGATGTTATGATAGGAGAAGAAGCGCTTGATCTAGAATAACCACATGTGGGCATTGTCGCCGGTAAAAATAGAATCTAGAGCTTATGGGTTCTAACTGGAGGGGACGCGACGAGGACAACACCGCTCCGCTAACCGAAAGAGCCGCAAGATAGGGATGCGAGCTTCTATAGCTGCAAGCCTGTTGATGATGATTATCAACTGATTTTGAACCGTCTCCTTGAATTCAAGTTAGACGAAAATCAGAGCATTGACAACGTTGTTTATTTTCTTGTTTTGATATTCTAATGCCTTTAAAATATGTTGTCGCGCCGTTGCTAGCCATGTCTCTACTATGTGGTACTGCTTGTACGAAAAATCAGAAGTGTTGGTGGACTTGCAGATAGAAAGGAAATTGTTGTGAGAGTGGGATATGAAAAGCGTGGTGGGGGTGAGTACGAGTCAATAAAAGAACCAATGTGACCAGTGCTGTTTGACTGAGAGAGGAAGAGGAAGGATTGATGATAGAGACAAATAAGGAAGAAGAGAGGAAATTGGGATTCTGATTATTGATTATCTAAGTAATATCCAAGATTACAAATAAGTATCAGTTATCCTAGTAGCTAACTAGTCATAATCTAGGAAAAGATAAGAATAAAGGATAATATCTACACTAAACAAATCTAAATGGAAAACAAATAGGAATTTAACTACGCTAAACATAATCTGAAATTAAGTTGGAACTTTCCTAGCACGGGCTGAACAACCATGACCAACTGGGCTGGTCGTAGAGTACCTAACCTCACTCTTATTACATTGGTCAATGTTTTAGAGAAAGAAAAACAATGCAGGAAAACAAAACATTACACAACCAAAGTGAATAGGAAGCCTCTAAAATAAGGCAATGACGGTGAGCTGAACCACCTAAGAGGATGCCCGTAAGAGCTTGAAGTGAGATGTGGAAGAAGACCTTTCGAATGTTGAAAGATACCAAAATCCATAGAATGAAGGTGATTATTGCAATCCTTTTTGACCCATTCCTAAACTCTGAGCTTGATGATATCTACGCACGAAATCTAGTTTGGTACCGATTGATCGAAGACCACTTTGTTTCTAATGTTCCAAATTTCATTGAGAGCAAAAAGTAAGGTCGATAGCTAGAATGTTTTCTGAGGTTTATACCTGCAAAGGTCTAGGGCTTGCACGAGGAATTCCTTTACTGTGCTAGGGAGGACAACAATAATTCCCCACCAGCCCTATATAATGCGCCAAAGCATTCGCACACTTTCACAATGAAGGGGGAGATGGTCAACCGATTCAAGATATCTATTACTGAGGGGACAACTTACTTGTGATAATGAAACAATGTTGTACCCAAAAAGCTTCATCTTAGTGTTGAGATAACCATGGGCAAGTAACCATGTGAAGAGGATGATTCAAGGTGGAGCAAGTTTCGATCGTGAATTCTCATGCCATGATAGCTTACGAGTGATGCCTACGTCAAAGACCACTTTATAGAAGGAGTTACTAGAGTAGATACCATTAGGATTACGTTTCCATATCAATTTGTCATTACATCCAAAAGGGCTAGGTGATGGCGCAACATAAGGAGCTCGGACAAAGATTCAACCAAATTTACCTCATAGACAAACAACTCTCTATGCCAACACAGATTCCACACCCACTAAGATCCATCCCAAGTGCCCACATAATGTTTTCATTGAGCGTGGAAGCTAGACCCTTTGTCCATTAACTAAGGGAGATGATAGTCTTCCAAGGTCTCTTTTTACGGAAATCCTACCAAGATTCATCATATAAAGGGAGAGAGATGAGGATACCATAAACAAAACACATAGTCTTTTCCAGAGTGAGATGCTTGAGTTGTGGTATGCCCACCATCATTTAAAGAGTAATCACGAGTTTTTGACTTCAATGTCAGTAATACCTATACCTTCATGAGATTTTAGCTTCTTCATTTACGACCAAGAGGGTAAGGGGATGCCTTTAGAGTTTCTGCTTGTCCAGAGAAAGGATCGTTGGATCTTGTTGATTCGTTGAATGATAGACTTTGGCACTTTGAAAAGGCTCATGTTAATTGATGGGTAGACTTTGGAGGACTGATTTGATCAGTACAAGTCCGTCGGATCATGCTGACCCCTTTGAGCTTTTAATAATGCTAATATATAGAGTTTAATCAATTAAGGGGTAATAGTAACATTTTGAGTTAAAATAGATGCAATGAATTAAGTGAAGCTATAATCGACAAACCAACTTACTAAAAAACATGAAGTTAATCAAGAAACACAACTTGAGAGATTAATGTTAAGAGAAATTTGTTGCGAGTATTAATTATCCTATAATTGAGTGTATTTATTTGCTAGGTGAGTGTGTATTTGACAAGTAGAGTATAATGTATGATTGTATTAATAAAAACAAGCATTTTTGTTCCAATATTTACATATTTTCATTCCAGGTTCTTCAATTTGAGTCAGGGTATCACAACAATAATCACTAGAAGTATCCCTAAAGATGAAGATCTTACCATGATACACTGTCCAAACTCAAAAGTAATAAGCTCAAAAATCCCCGCCACCCCGGATGGTTCTCTCTAGACGAGACTTTTAAAAAAGTCACCAAGCAGGGATGTGATCCACGCTACAACATACTCCCTCCGTTCAACAATAACTGTCATTTTAGAAACTTACACACTTATTCAGAAAAGTAGGACAATGACACATGTGTGACAGAATATAGTGTGGTATTTCACATAGTTTGTATTTAGGCTTTTATCAAATGTACTCTTTTAGTGTGTATTAGGTTTATTTGTATTTGGGCTAATTGGTCCACGGTCTGTTGACCGGCCCTTATTTTCGTTTTAGTCAGTAGTAAGCATATATGCACTACTGTTCTCATTCTTAGTAAGTAAGACAGATTACCGCTTCTTCTCTATCGGAAGCAAATACTCATCTCTGTAACATTCTCCCTTTTCTGAAATGAAGTGAGAGCGTATGTTTGAGATCGATTTCAGTTGACATGGTATCAGAGCACCGTTTTCAGTAGATTGAAGATTGAAGATGAGTGACAAAGATAATCAGAAAGGTATGGATCTAGGCGGAGAAAAACCAGAGAATTCGACGAAGAAGGACGCGAATACAATCGACCCCAATGATCCGTTATATGTTGCTGCGACGGAGCAGACCGGCGTTTCTTTGGCACCGAAATTCACCGGCGTCGGCTTCTTAGGTTGGAAGTGGACCATGGAGCAAGCGCTGGGTGCGAAGAATAAAATCGGCTTTATCGATGGTAGCCTGAAGCGCCCCGATCCTCAAGATACTTTCCGCACTTCGGCATACAAACGCGCAAGATCTTTGGTGGTGACTTGGATCATCTCCTCCTTGGCGCCGAACATAGCAAGATCTGTGATGTACACAGAAGACCCGAAAGAAATCTGGAGTTGGCTTTGTCGTCGATGGGAAAAGAAGAACATGGCCACTCTCCATTCCGTCAAGATGCAGCTTGCCAACCTGAGACAAGGCGAGGACTCCATCAACGACTATCTGATGAAATCGAAGGAGACCTGGGCGCAATATGACTTGGCCAGACCACTCGAGGGTTGTGACTGCTGCGGTTCATGCACGGCGCTCAAGAAACAACGAAAGAGGCGTGAAGAAGAAGAGGCCATACACTTCTTGTTGGGGCTGGATAAATCGTACTCCATCTGCGTGGGCAACTTCTAGCCGCCAGCGAACTTCCAAGTCTGGAAGAAATTTTCTCCATCATCGCTCAAGAGGAACAGACCCGACACTCACCAGAAGCGAAGGAAGACGACGGACAAAACCTAACCCTAGCAGTGCGATCGGGGACGGGAAATGGTTTTGTTTCTGGGAAGCCCAAGAACGGTAACCCTAGCTCTAGCAATTACAAGCCCCCATTCAAGAAGTCCGCCACCAAGAACACCTCTACCACTACAAGAAAGGAACTCCCGAAGTGCCAGAACTGTGGAAAACTGGGGCATACTCGGAGTGACTGTTGGTGGTTGGTGGGCTTCCCATCGGGCGAATCAAGACAAACCAGGGATGCGCATGTCGGGTCGGTTGTTACTCAACAAGGAAGCAACTCCATTCGAGAAACAGAAGCAAACCAGGAGTCCCCAGTCAAGGGATTCACAGGCGAGCAGCTCCAACAACTGGTTTCGTTCCTACAGCAGCAGAAGGATAATGCGGGAGTGACCAAGCAAAACGACTTCGGTGAATTCTCAGGTAATATCAGAAACCTCATTAATTCATTGCCCTGCTTGAATTCGAATGTTGCTCCTCTGATGCATAATTTAAAGAAACTATGGATATTGGATTCAGGCGCCACTGAACATATCACTGGTAACATGAGTTTGATTTCTGATTGTGTGTTGCTGAAAGAAAAGAAACAAATTACTTTGCCAGATGGGATTAAGAAAGATGTAAATTATTCTGGCAAACTGAAAATTGATGGATTCACACACCTGGAAAATGTTCTGTATGTGGACAGTTTTATGTTTAATATCATATTGTGGCTAGACTTGTTCAGAAACTAAATATTCCCATAATCTTCAATGCCGATTCTTGTGCCTTGCAGGATTTTGAAAAAGGTCAATTCCAAGAAATTGGAAGACTTGTGTGTGGTCTGTATGTAGTTGATGTGAATGCTCTGCATGATTTTGTACTAAGAAATAGAAACATTCCTAGAACTTGTGTGAATTTCTCTGCAGATGTTTTTAGACATACGTCTACTGTTTGTAATGTCAGTGACTATCACTTGTGGCATAATAGAATGGGCCACATTCCTTTGTTAAAACTTGGAAAGATAATAGACATTGATATTCCTAATAATGTGAAAAATGCTCCTTTTCCCTGTGAAATCTGCTACAAAGCAAAAGGAAAACGCACCAAGTTCCCCACATCAACCATAAAAACTTTGAAACCCTTTGAGTTAATTCACATAGATATATGTGGACCCATGAGAACCCAAGGCATAAATGGGCATAAATACTTTCTGACCATAGTCGATGACCACACTAGGGCTACATGGGTCACTCCACTAAAACAAAAATCTGATGCCATTCAAAGCATCAAAACCTTTATTAACTTAGTCGAGAGACAAATGAATACCCTTGTGAAAACAATTAGAAGTGACAATGCCATGGAGTTAGGCAAATCTCTTGAAGGAATCACATACTATTCCCACAAAGGCATCACACATCAAACCACTTGTCCTCACACTCCTCAACAAAATGGAGTGGTTGAGCGAAAGCAAGGCCATTTAATGGAAACAGCCAGAGCTTTGCTATTTCAGTCGGGCTTAGGAAATGAATTTTGGAGCTACTGCGTCGAACATGCAGCATACCTTGTTAACAGAATGCCTAGCAAGCCCATTCATAACATATCTCCATACGAAAAACTTTATGGAACCAAGCCTGACTACAATGAAATAAAGAGCTTCGGCTGTCTATGCTACATGACCATTATTGAACCTGGTCGGGGAAAACTTGATCCCCGATCATCTGCATGTGTGTACTTAGGAAATTCCAAAAATTCGAAGGGATACAAAATTTTGACACTCGAAGAAAGAAAAATCAAAACCACCAGAGATCTAACCTTTTTCGAACACATCTACCCTCTAAACAATCCTAGTTGGAAAGAAAACTCCCAAAAAGACCATCAAGACAACACCATCTTTCCTCAATCTTTCCCAAACCTGGAAGAAGATGTTTGTACACCTCAGCCCTCTGAGGTAAGAGAAACATCCACTCCTCCAGATCCCACCACAGAACAGAACACCATTCATGAACAAGATCAAAACCAAGATCACTTACATGAAACACCGCATGAGACACCAGAACAGCCACCTCTTAGGAGGTCTTCTCGCCCACATAACTTTCCATCAAAATACAATGACTTTGTTTGCTCCTCCAGCTTTGACCAGAGAGACCTATTCTCTTCTATCCTCACCGAAAGGCTTGAACATCAGAACACAACATCCCAGCCTCAGTCCAATGTCAACACCCTAACCGACCACTTGCCTTCTTCTATCATACTCTCATGTTCAATTCATCAAGATACCAACAAGATCATTAAACACATCAACGATCTTAGCGAGCCTCAAAACTACCAAATTGCCAGCAAAGATCCCAATTGGATCCGTGCTATGGCAGAGGAGTTCGAGGCTCTCAAACAAAACAAAACTTGGTCCATAGTAGACCTACCCAAGGGAAAGAAAGCCATTAGCTGCAAGTGGGTCTACAAGACCAAACTTAAACCGGATGGAAGTTTAGACAGATATAAGGCGCGATTGGTCGTTAGGGGTTTCACACAAAGGCAAGGCCTCGACTTCGAGGAAACTTTTTCCCCAGTCGTTAAACTCACCACCGTTCGTGCCCTCATCATAACAGCAGTGAAAAAAGGCTGGATTCTAGATCAGCTTGACGTGAACAACGCATTCCTCCATGGAGATCTCCATGAGGATGTGTATATGACAATACCTCAAGGCTTAAGGGTAAAAGGAGAAAACAAAGCATGTAAATTACATAAATCCCTCTACGGCCTAAAGCAAGCCTCCCGTCAATGGTATGAGAAGCTTGCTTCCTTCTTGAAAAACCTTGGTTTCAATCATTCCCAAAATGATCACTCCCTTTTTGTCAAGAAAAAGAAAAACAGTATAACACTTCTGGGAATTTATGTAGATGATATCTTAGTAGTGGGAAATGATGAAAAGGAAGTGAAATACTTGAAAACGCAACTTGACAAACAATTCAAGATAAAGGATTTGGGGAGACTAAGTTTTTTCTTAGGCATGGAATTCTTAGAAACAGATGATGGGGTCATCATGTCCCAACAACGTTACACAAATCAAATCCTCCATGAATTCAATATGCAAAACTGCAAGCCATCGGTTTCCCCCCTTCCTCTCAATCTAAAATTGTACAAAGATTCTGGTTCAAGATTACAAAACCCCACCGAATATAGGTGTCTTGTAGGAAAACTTAACTTCCTCACAAACACGCGTCCAGACATAGCCTTTGCAGTCCAATACCTCAGCCAATTCCTTCAAACCCCCACTTCAGAACACTTGAAAGCCGCCTTACACACCCTCTCCTACATAAAAGGGACATCCACCTTCGGTTTACTTTTCAACAAGAAACAAAATTTTGAGCTCCAAGCTTTTTGTGACTCGGATTGGGCCTCTTGCCCAATTACACGTAGGTCAGTCTCTGGTTACTACATCCTTCTTGGAGACTCACCTTTGAGTTGGAAATCTAAAAAGCAAACCTCCGTAGCTTTGTCCTTTGCAGAAGCGGAATACAAAGCCATGCGCCAGGTTACGGGAGAGCTTAGTTGGTTAAGTAGACTCCTAGATGAAATTGGAGTCCCTAATATAACACCAATACCTTTAAAATGTGATAACCTAGCTGCTATACATATAGCTAGGAATATAGTTTCACACGAACGAACAAAACACGTGGGAACTGGATTGTCATTTTGTTCGTGAAACTGCAGGGTGGTCTTATACAGGTACAATATGTCCCGAGTACACATCAGTTGGCTGATCTCATGACCAAGTCCTTGACGGGAAAGAGTTATCAGCACTCCTTCAAACCCTTGGGTATGCAAAAACAACCAACAGGTTTGACGTGAAGCAGCAGAGTTCCCAGCGCAGTCTCCTTCCGGTCCTCCTTACCTACAGCGTCTTCATGACAGGTAAAGCAGGTCACATGTTATCTCGGTCAAAGAGCACCTTTCTGTTTTTTTTTCCAAAAGGCAAAAAGGAGTACTCTTTGAGGGGGGATGACAGAATATAGTGTGGTATTTCACATAGTTTGTATTTAGGCTTTAATCAAGTGTTGGGAGAGTATTGTTTGGGTGATGGAAGATTGTTGCGGGAGTGCTGTCTAAGTGTTGCCAAAGGGAAAATGATGATGTTCAAGTGACAACACTTAAAATACATTGGCAAAGTGTTGGGAGTTATGATAACACATATTTATATATGTACAATGTTTTGAATATGCGTTGTAACAGAACATGAAAATGTGATCTAACATATATAACGTTTTGTTATGTGTTGGTATAGATCCGGGATGCATTGTTAAATGTGTAAAAATAACTGTTGCCATAGACCATATCTTTAGTAGTGAGAAGAGAAAAATCAGAGCAAAATGGATAAGATGGTTAGACTAGAAGATGATGATGGACGGAGGAAGTGAGGGACGGGGTAGATCTTCCCCTCCATGTTCGATACATACGAGAAATCCCCATTTACTAGAGAGAGCAGCCGGAGTAAGCTAAGATCTTAATCCCCCCGGTGAGAAGGCTAGCTGTAAGTATGCAGTAGCAGTATCTTTTTTTGATGGTTGCAGTAGCAGTATGGATCCTGCAAAAACAATAATCTGGGAATTGGATCCAAGGCAATCAAAAGTGTACATATCCCTTTATAAGTAATATATATGCATATCGATCAGTGTTTCTGGTTGCTACTATAAATAAACAAGGTATCCTACGGTAAGCAGTAGGTAGTATAACAATTATACGATTGTGCATGCTTTTTATTTGTCTGATACTTTTTCAATTGTTTTTAAAAAAAGAAGAGTACACTTGCAGCCACTGCTTGCTTTTGTGGTCGTATCGTAGTGGGGTACGTACAATATTCATCTGATCAAATCTACCATTATACACGAAGCATACAAAGTAAAGTACTACGCTTATATAATATTTATCTAGTATTATATATAAAAAACTTTGCCTCACATCATAAATATAAATATGGAGTATCGAGTAGCAGAAGTTAAACACCCAAAAGAGGTATAACTTACCACAGCTTCAACGTTAATTTGTCAACTAAGGCAAGCTAGCTCCTTAACCTAGCCTAACCCACACCCACCTGACGGCAACCAACCTGACCTTTTTGTTTTATTTATTTTATTTATTTTTCCCTCCGCCTGACTCTCCTTCCATATTCAAACAAGAAAAGAAAGGAATTCCACTAGTCTTTCTTCCTTCATCACCATCGCGCGCCCTTGAGCCTTTCCTATATATTCTTCCGCATTCCCTACAATAATACCTCCCCCTTTTCCTTCCTCTGATTCTGTCGCTCGCCCTGTACTTACTACTACTATTTGTTAAGTTTCTATTTATTTCTTACCCGATAGGTTATTCATTCATATCATACATTCTCAGCTAGCTAGCATGAGATTATTATTGCTTGCTAACCCAGTTGCCGCCATTTTTATCACCTTGCTTCTCCTCTCCTCCTCTTCTCCAAATACATCATCAGGTATGTACGTACGTAATTAGTCTGTTAATTAATTAATAATTAATTAACATCATCATCATCTAATTAATTTCTACATCATGCATGTTTGAATATGATTAAATGTTTATATGCATGATTTAAATAAATCAACTAATTATCTAATCATCATGTCGTACCGTACGTACAGATAATCATCATGTTCAATTCATCAGAGGAGCCACTTCCCTCGGCATAAACTACGGTCAAGTCGGTAACGATCTCCCACCACCACAAAAAGTAATCACTTTAATCCAATCCCTAAACATAACAAAAGTCCGTATATACGATACAAACCCACAAGTCCTAACCGCATTCGCCAACACCAACATCGAACTAATCGTCACTATCGAAAACGACCTCCTCCCATCTCTCTCACCACAATCCGCTCTCAACTGGGTTTCAACCCGAATCAAACCCTATTTCCCCGCCACACGTATAACCGGAATAGCAGTCGGAAACGAAATCTTCACCGACGAAAACACTTCCTTAACTCCTTCCGTCGTACCCGCAATGATCGCAATCCATTCCGCTCTTCTCCAATTAGGTCTCTCTCAATACATAACCGTTTCATCACCAAACTCCCTCGCTGTCCTTGCCGTTCATACCCACCATCATCTGGTATATTCCGACCCGAACTCATCCCCGTCATGTCCCAATTCCTTAACTTCCTTAACACAATCAACTCCCCTTTCTGGATTAACGCTTACCCATACTTCGCTTACAAAGACCAACCTTCCAAAATCTCACTCGACTACGCTTTATCAAACCCCACTTCATCCCAGGCATGACTGACCCTTCCACTAAACTTCATTACGATAACATGCTGTACGCTCAAGTTGACTCAGCTATATTCGCGATTGCCAGAATGGGGTACACTTCATTGAAGTTAAAGTATCTGAAACCGGTTGGCCATCGAAAGGTGATACGAATGAAGTTGGTGCGAATGTTCAGAATGCAGCGGTTTATAATCGGAATTTGTTAAGAAGACAAATGGTGGGTGAAGGAACACCTGTTAGACCAAATTCGAAACTTGATGTTTATATGTTTGCATTGTTTAATGAAGATATGAAACCTGGTCCTACTTCGGAAAGGAATTATGGTTTGTTTCATCCAGATTGTACCATGGCTTATAATGTTGGGATCTCGTCGACTTTAATGTCTACTTCTCAGAATGGTGATTCTGGTTCCAACTCTTCTCCGGGTATTTCCTTGACGTCTTCCGGATCTAAGGTACATAAATAAAACCAAAAACTATACTATAATATACAGATTCTTTCCTATTCTTTTCTTTTCTTTTCTTGTGTGGAAAGATCGCTTTTTGATTCTACACACATGCATATGCTTGCTTTAGATCCAGATCGAATGAATGGGAGAGAGCAGAGGGGATCGATCGACTTTATATAATTAGCTAAAAATATATAACAATGGGTATATACAGAGATCTGTTCTGTCTGTAATCTGTATACATAACGCGCGCTAGCTTTCGGTGATTATATTATATAGTACATGATTATTGAGGACTGGACTCAAACCAATTAATTTCGGAAACAAATTAAACAAAGTGATCAACCACGGTGGTGAATTAATGTTACCAACTTCAAATTGTATTTTAATGTACGTTTGAAAGATTCCAGTGCATATAATAATCCATGTAGCAAACACTTTAATATATATTTATAATAGTAATTCTGTTCTAATAATAATAATTCTCTTATTTTTATTGTGACAAAGCAGGCACGGAAGATGGGAAGTTGTCAGAGCTTGGTGTATTGGACATTCGTATATTTGCTGCTTCATTACTTCAAATTCTTGCAACATAATTAGATCATCTAAGATTTATTTATCTACCTACGTAGTACGTACGTACCACATTAAAAGAGAGGGGAGCTAGCGGGAGACGTAAATATATCGATTACTTTTTTTATTATTATTTAGTACTAATATATATGTTATCTTTTGTATTTTAATTAGCTAGTACTGATTAGTATAATTATGTCGATCGATTGGGTCAGGATTATCATCAAACCTAATTCGTTTGTAAAGGAAACAAATTTAATGGCAGTGTATCATTGTTATTGAGAAATATTCTAGCAAACTTCTACTCCCTCTAAAATAGTTGTTTTAGAGATGAATTTAAACTATTTTAAGTTTAGATTCATCCTTAAAACAAATTACATTTAATAATATTCAACTAGACAAGATTATGGTAATTATCACTACTTAATTAATTATTACTACTGAGGATTTGCAAACAATCTCTATGGATGCTCGAGAATGCTTTAAATATGACCAGCGTTTACGTATTCACATGCCCTACCCTCGAAAATCTTTAATGAATATTGACCGTATCTTGAGGAAAAGCGGGGTCAAAAAATCAAACCTTCGATCTCAATAGCATTTTGGGAGCATCATTAACATTTGCCAAAAACTAAAGCCCTCTGCCTCCCAAATGTTGGGTATTGAATCGGGGGCAATCTATTTTATGGTTCCAGCTCTAAAGTGTTGTGTTGCTTTCGTGATAGATTTGGGATGAATCTATTGAGATGCCGTCCACATTTCCCGGAGAGCCCGCAGTATTTCCATGTTGACGAGGCTAGCAATTGGTGAACAGAGATAGCTATGGACATGGAGATAAATATGCTGGAAGGGATATATAAAAGGCTGGAATTTTGGTGGATTAACGAATTTTGAAAAGCTCAAAGTTTATTATAGTAGCAATGTGTGTAGCAACTGTCTAGAAGTCTTTCATTATAGCTTTTTTGCTAGTTCTGGCTAAGGTTTTTCCTAAGCTGATCAGACCGTTATCGATCACTTCATTACTACATCGGTAGCCCTCTTATAAAAAAAACTACGACAAAGCGAGGGAAAAGTTGAAAAATAAAGAAATAATGACGATGAAAGCTACTATAAATGTCGATTTTGATTGGATCGACGATGATGTGACATGACCATGCATTTCTTTCTGCAAATAAGGACGATATCGACCCTTCTTTATACCAACACTGATTCACGACGTATAAGGCCTACTAAATCGCCACAATTGTCTAAATTCTGATCGAAATCAAATCGAACCGAATCGATGTTTGGTAAGACAAAGTTAGAGATTAATGTTGTCTTCATTGTTGATTTTTTTTTTTTTTTTGAGAAAGTTGAATATTCGATCATAATGTATGTACCACGATTTAAAGCAAAAGGAAAGATACATAAAAGGTGCACGTCATTCTTTTAGATTATTAAATGATGAGATAACGTAACGTAACCCGGCCATTATACTATAACACAAATCATTATATTCGTAAGATTAATTGTTGTTGGTCTGTTAAATACAAAATAAAATGTTAAATATAATTAAGACATCACCACTTTGGACGTGGATTCCATCATAGATTGTATACGCTCGCTTTAATTAACTTTATATATATAATGACGTCGAGAAAAAAAATTATATATCTGTCCCTCTAGCTACAATATATATAATACTATAAAACTATTTAAACCTTATGTATATATTAGTATTAGTAACTAACAGATATATAGAAATAACACTATTCAATTAGATAAATAAAAAGTGCATTCACCAAAAGGGAAATTAAAACCAGAAAAGACGGTATTAATCTCAACTCGATTTGAGCTTACATCTTTTCCAAATTTTAGTTTAATTTTTATATTTACATTACATATATAAATAGTTATCCACTATAGCCTCTCTTTCTTTACTTTAGCCTCTGCCAAACAAACTTTAGTTAAAATTCCACGACGGATAGACCAAACAGGGGAACACACAACCGTCAAAGATTGGCTACTCTAATACATACAAACAATTAACTAATTCTAAAAGCTGAAACGTCAAAGAAACCAGATAGATAGCCAACCAACCAAACCTTTCTTAAATGGGAAAATTCACCAAATACCTCTGTTTTCTTTCGTAATTCACAATATACCCTGTAATTTTAATAATTTAAATTTAAACATGCTTAAATGTTATCCAAAATTGATGAAATTTCGCATGGGCGATGCTAAAGTGTTATATTTTGGTCTAATATCAAATTTGAAGTTTTTTAAGCTCACATGTGACCTGTGGGACCCAATGAACAGTCACATATTCATTGGATCCCACAAGTCACATGTAGCTTTAAAAGCTTCAAATTTAATATTAGACCAAATATAATACTTTAGCATCGTCCATGTAAAGTTTCATCAATTTTGGACAACATTTAAACATGTTTAAAGTTGAATTATGAAAATCACAGGGATATATTGTGAATTACGAAAGAAAAGAGGTATATCATGAAATTTCAATTGTTAAATTTAGTAGTACAGGACGACCGACGACGTAGTAGTAGTAAAAAGAAGGGGAATCCACTGGGGACGGATAAGTCAGCCACTACGTGATCTGATGAGGATTGGTCTATTACACCTCATCATCATGTCAACATGCAATCCTCTTCCCCCTGCACATGCCCACCAACAGAACATCGCTTTTTTGCTTCCATGGGACGGACCCGGCCCCCCACCTTTTTCTCGTTTATAGTCATCTTTTTTTTGGAAAATTACATATAGTTAGTCCCCTTTCTTCCTTTCGTTGCCGGTACAATGCATATATAACGCTAGCGAGCTAGCTAGTAGCTAGCACAATATATGCAATATGTATGTCACTTTTGTCACAGTATATGGATATATATATATATCACATGTAATCCAACCATGTCGGTATATTTTATATCACTTTTCATACACAAACAAAAAAACGATAGGGTGTACTTCGCTAGCTCGACGGGTTGCTTTCTGCGCATTCAAAACAGCCTTTCAATTTCATGCATGGGTGGAGTTCGTTCGTTGGGCAGTTAATTCATTCTGTAGTCTTTATAGAGTAAATTAATTAAAGACAATAATAAGATATGCATGCATCCATGGCTCGGATGTTTTTTTCCTTCCTTTCACGCCGGAAGGCATGCAATAGTAGAAAACACCTCCGAGTAAAAACAGGTTATAAGGAAGGATTAGTGACCGACAATTCATTCCTTAATTTTTTTTTGAAACAAACTTGAAATATATATAAGAAACCAGACACCAAACAATAGCTAAACATCGGTCAAAGAATGACTTGTTTAGCTATCCTCAAGATCCAAAGTACAAGCTGTTTTAATCTTCATCATTACCTAACCACCATCGCACACTATCCTGCCGAGGGCTAACTAAATTAGCGATAAGGAAACTAGGAAAACTAGAGTAACTACTATTACAGGTCCAATCAATTATTCTAAAGCGAGAGATTAAAGCTTTAACCCTGTTACAATCATGGGTCCATAACCTGTTGTAACCATTTTTAACCAAAATAAGAATCAACCATTCCTGCATATTATCATAACCTATGGCATTGCTGCCTACTCGAAGAGCAAGTTCCATGCCATGTCTGATGGTGACGGATTGAAGACGAACTTAGGACGGGAATGGCGACACGTAAAATTTGTAAACTGACGTCGAAACTAAAAGAGACTAGTAAATATTAGCGAGGGATATTTTGATTGGGTTATTTCACAGGAAATTAAGAGATAAGTAGTAGTAGTTTTTTTATCAGGGGGCTACATAAATAGCTACAGGGTGTCAAAAGATTGATAGGACTTACAGGCTGAGTGATTACCCCACCTTGCCTATTGAGACAAGTAGTAGTAGTACTACTCAAAAATGTGCTCTCTCCTCTCCCCTGAGACCAAAGCTCCCAACACCCTCACGACTACTCCACAACCATGTCTCCTTCACTAAACACCACCACCCCTACCCCTGCGCCTCCTCAAACAACCTCTACAACACCACAAACAGCCACCTCTCAACACCAGAAAACACCCCCTCAAAATTTCCAGGCCCTAAATCACCTTCCTCGAACTGCACCTTCACTATTCTCAAACTGAAATACCCCGAACTTAAACATAAGGATTGAAATTAATCTAATACGTATTTAAGGGCCTAATGGTACCTAATTAATATTGGTAAGGAGAATAAATCTAAAAAGTAAAGAAACGCTTAAAAAGCGAAAACGCTAAATAAGTGTTAAAATAACCCTAGGAGGTATGAGACCTCGGTAGAGTATTATAGGGATAAAGGTTTAATAAGACCTAAATAATATATGGGAACAACTCCCGAAGAAAACGGATCCTTAAAACGGATTAAAATCACTAACAACCTTAACGCGTTTTTCGAGGTAACCGGGAAAACGTGTCTTTAAGCGGGTCAAATAGACTCGTAACAATTTTGGTCAACTAAATAATCATTAATAAATATTAGTGAAGCTTTAGGACCAATAAAAGCAATAAAACAAGGAATTAGTAAAAACTGTCAAACGAGAAGTTGTGAGGTAGAAACATAAATAACACAAACTTATGTGTCCACTTTTAAAATAAAAAGTAAAATGTATGTGTGTGTTGTGTGTATGTCCGATTTGGACCCCTCACTCACACTCTCTCACACACTCACTCCCTTATTTACAAACTACAAAACTAATAGAGTAAACACTCACTACTTTATTACCCCACACTCTCACACTCTCTCTCCTATCTCTATCTCCCTCTCTCACGTGAATCCCCCACCCTCACTCTCTCTTTTCTCTTCTTCTTCCTCCTCCAGCGATTTCCATGGAGAAATGGAATCACCCACACAAAACTCTACTTCTCTCCTCTTGTAACCCCCTTGAACCTCTTCCGAAAATTATAAAAACTACACCATTGGAATCCTTTCATCAAGAGCTGCATTCCTATCTTTCCAAAAGTCGAAAACAACAACTTTCATCTCCATGGGTATGGAGCATTTGGAGTTTCAAGACCACCATTAGAACCACCTCTTCCTCCTTGTCATTTTAAGGTAAAAATCTTCTTGAAACTCCTTTGTTTTTCTAGCCTCATGGGCAAAACGAAAATGAAGCTAAAACCTTGTTTGGTTTCTTTGCACTCTGGCCGATTTTGGCTTGTTGAAGGAGTTGGAAATCTTGTTCTTGAACCACTCCAAGCTTCATTTGCACCCTTGCGAGGTAATGCAATTTTCTAAACCCTAAAACCTACATTAAAGCTTAAATAATGTTAGGGTTAGTTTTAGTATTGAAATGGTGTGTATTGTTATGGGTTGTAGCACTTTGTGTGTGTGAACCTCATTGGGACCGAGAACAAAGGGAAGAAAGGAAGAGAAGGAAAGGAAAGGAAAGAAAACTAGAAACACAAGGTAACCACCTTTACCTTGAGTTTGTTTCGTATGTAGTAGTGTAACAGTTTTGGAGTAGTAAAATGAGTAACGAATTGAGGAATGAGTAGTAAGCATATTGTAGTATGATGAGTAAGGAGATTGTAACAGTTTTGAAGTTTTTAAATGAGTTTCAAAAGCTTGGGAAAACATTGGGTATTGATTGAGCATGTGCAGGAATTTTATTGTTGTAGTGATGTTGAGGTGTGGATATGTATTGTATAAACAGGTTGTGAGAATGGGAAATTGTGAGCTGAAATGGTGTACGAGCAAGTAAGAATTATAGGGGAGACTATGTCGAATTTTATCTAGGAATTTGAGGACTTAGATACATTTGGAACAGATTTTGGAAAGTTAAAATGGATGGTTTAGTAGCTTGTAACAGATTTGGATATGAGGTTGTAAATGGGATGGAATTAGGTTTTGAGTAATGTATTTTGGATGCTAGGAGTAGCATTAGTTGAGGAAGTAATGGAGGTTAGAAGTTGAGTGATAAATCTGTAGCATGATAGTGGAAACCAAAATCTGTAGCAAAGGTATCAAATTGCGTGTGGAACTAGGAAAGAGTAGTGTGCAAGAATCGGTAAAAAGAGTGTTGGACTTGGGTCTAGGTAATGTAATGGCTTGGAAATGTATTTGGGATGCTAGAAGTGACATTGGTAGAGATAGTATTGAATGGTAGAAGTTGCAACAAAAATCTGTAGCACAAGGGTAACAAAAACTGTTACAAGTGTTGCAAGGAAATGAGGAAATTGTGTAAGTTGATTGATGGATTTAGTAATGAATTTGAGGGATGAACTAAGGCAATTTGGAGGGCCTAGGTAGTGGTAAACATGTGGGATTAAGTGTAGGAACAATGGGGAAGTAATGGGTAAAGAGAGGACTGAAACAGAAACGAAAAGCAAATACTGGCCGGACCGAACTTGCGACCGGACTTGCAAGTTCGGTCGAGCCCAGATTTACAAAGGCGGGAATGCTTCTGGAATGGACCGAACTTGCGACCGGACTTGCAAGTTCGGTCGGACCAGAAAAATTCTCCCGTCTGTAACCTACTGGAATCGACCGAACTTGCGACCGGACATGCAAGTTCGGTCGGCCAGAAAAATTTCCGTCGAGTAAGCTACTGGAATGGACCGACCTTGCAACCGGACTTGCAAGGTCGGTCGGGCTAAAATTTTCTGTTAAGTAACTCACTGGAATGGACCGACCTTGGGACCGGACTTGCAAGGTCGGTCGGCCCTGGAATTTTCACCCGATGTAGCCTACTGACTTGGACCGAACTTGCAAGTCGGTCGCAAGTTCGGTCGGGTCAAAACTTACAAAAAAACTATAAGACTATGGTTAGTATTGTGTATGTATATGTATACCCACCTATACATACGTGCATACATATGTAAGTATACCATTGTTAAGCAATGAAAAGTAAGTAAATAAAATGTAAGTATAAGAATGTGAAGACTTAGTAAGTATGAGTTAGGAAGCGTAAGGGTAACCGAATTAAATTAATGATAGTTAGATTAATTATTCGGTTGTATGTATATCATAGGATTTGAATTGTGAACACCGGAGGAACGTTGGGATACAAGTACAACGGTGAAAGGTATGATTTCTTCATGCCCTGTATCCTAATCTGGTTACCCCGATTTGTGTGCTTATTTGATCACCTAAATAAGATAAATGCATGAATCGGATTATATTGCACTTACCTGTGCTTGACTTATGTTGTTCCTGATATTGATTGTCTTGAACACTAGTTTGTATAATTCATGAAATGTATGAATGATGATGAGTGGTATTCGAATCTTGTATTGTACTTAAGTATTGTATTGTATTTTGCATAAATGAGTATTGAGCATTGTGATTGTGTATGTGGCTTGTATGAATGACTTCTACTAATTCCTAACTACCTAACTCCTAACTTAAGTGAGTAAACTGGAATGAGTAGAAGTCCGATATAGCTTCGGCCACGCGTGAGGATGAGGAGACACAAGAGGTTGGATCCGATTCCTGGTTCTTAAGCTGGTCCACGGCCCAAATCCCTTAAGTGGGTAGCATCCTGGATTAGTGAACCAAGTAAATCCCGTGGTGGGACCGAGTAGTTCCCCGGGCCGGAGGTCCCGACGACTTAACTTGAGTAAGAGTAAGAGTAAGCAAGTATGGATCCGTAAGTATGTATGAGTATGAGTATGTGTATGTATGCGTATGTATGAAGTAACGAGTAAAAGAGTAATCTCCACCCGATTAACCCGGGTGGACCAATGAAGCTAACAAGTATTGTATACTGTGTATGTAATGAGTATGTGTTTTCGGAAGAAGGTAAGTATGTATCGGATGGTTATATCGTATTCCTTGTATGTAATAAAGTGTATGTATGTATGCTTGTGTAAGTATTATTGTATTGTGTATAAGAGCATGTATGCATGTATGTTTGAATGAAAATGAACTGCATGTATTCGACCAAGTGGTTGGCGTACCCTCACTAGTACGCGGGGTATGCGGTTATCATGCGCAGCGAAAGCTGACCCCCTAGGGGGAACGTTTTTAGTGTGCAGGTACCCGGAGCGGATGTGGTCAAGGTAAGAGACCGGCGGCACACCCTTGTACTTAGAAAGTAAGTAGTTGTGAGGAATGGGTAGATGTAGGCTCTTAGTGAGTATGTATGAACTTGGAAGAGATATTATAATTGTATAAGGATCCTAGTAGACTCGGTTAAGTATAATGTATTGTATGAATTATGGAGGAGTAAGTATTGATTGGAGCATTGTTGTATTTGATTGATGAATGGAGTATGTATTATAGATGTGTAATACTCGGGATTCCAGTCCATCAGACTGATGCTGTATGTAGTAGCAGTAGCCTTGTTAGTCACGTGGGTGACTAACGGCATTGTATCACCCCCATTATGTAAGTATGTATTTGCTGCGTGTATCTGATGTGTTAGGAGATTGGACGGTAAGCACAGCATTAATGGTAGGGGTGTTACAAAAAGTGGTATCAGAGCGATACTCTGATGACTGGAAATACCGAGCTTAGGAAATACCGAGTTAGGAATTAGAAGCTTAGGGCTATGGGCTGAGTGATAGCATTGGAGAGATGCTAGTTAGGAACTCCCGGTGAGTACCGGATACCTACAACACCAGTCCCGCCCACCGCAAACCCCATTGTATAACTTGGGAAAGGACGCCAGAGAGAAGAAAAGTCTTCTCATGCTCGGGGAAAACCCGATTTGGCAGTTGTGAAGCAATCCCACGGTGAACAAGAACCGACACGTAGTAGATTCCAAGAACTGGAAGTCCCGGGGATAGATTCCGGTTGACCCACAACACCCGCACTTAATAGCGGTAGGAGGGGCACTCCAACCACAAGGAGGCTACAACTTGCAACAGCATGGGGCGACGTGCTTAGCAGTCGCGAAACCTAGCTAGCCAACCAGCAGCACTGAGCGTGCAAAGGAACGGGGAAAAAGTACAATAACAGAACCCAAGACACAAGTCTACGGGATAGTAATACTTGAATAATACCACCAACGGTATGCTAGCTGACTAAGGACATAGTCAGAAGCGGTTAACTCCAAAGCTGCAACGCCATTAAGGTTACAATACCTGGCCTATATAGCACAGACAACTAAAAGAACTACCATAAGGTATAATCCGATAGGACTACGAGGGTAGTGCCTAAACAAGGTAGGCTCAGTAACCACCACAAGTGTGTGGGAACGAGCCACAATGAACAACACTAGACCAAATAAAGCGGGAATCTCCAAGGATTGGAGAAGTACCCAGACCTACGACAGCCATGTCTAGACCACCAAGAAGCTACCTAAAAGATCGAGTATCCCAATCAGCGATCAATAAGATTAAGGGAGGAGTCAACAAGACTATCAAATACTAATGGAAACCATACCGTGATCGGTATAGAATTACCCAAAAACCACCAGTACCACGCACTTGCCACGGCAAGTGCAGTAAGGACAAGATACGTAAAGAAAACTCCAACACACCACAGGTACACAGTGATGTACCGTGGCTACGATGAAGCAATTACTGGATCACAAATCCTGACACTGAAGGAATGGAACCTTGGAAAGGCCTAACGGCCCGACCACTGTATTTAGAACATACCAGTCAGCGAGAAGCTGGACTTGGTCAAGATTTCGAACATGGCTATGCCATGAAGTACTTCTTTTAACACCGGACCATAATTTTAAAACCCAAAGTTTTTCTTCCAAAACCACAAACCTTCTTTTAAAACCTTGGATTTTTAAACCAGACCAACAGCATTACGGTGAGTATCAAAGAATGATACAAGAGGAGTTGACAATAGAATACTTCACCTAGGCGTGTGACGAACACTACGAGTGTACCCGTTACGGGATGTGGGGCAACCGCACTCCGAAGGAGCTTGCGGGCCCGACATATAGTTGGGTAAGTGGTAACGTATCAATATGGTACCCCATGTATGTATACATGTAGTGTGCGACGCACGGGAAGTAGTCAACTCCGCTCTACGGACCATGAGTGAGTTCAAACCAGAACAGCTGGACACCTCAGACAACCAAGTATCAAGGAACTCAGGGAAGCCATCTGAAGATGAGGAATAAGAACTAGGAAGTGCAAAGAGCACATACTAGTAAGTATAGACATTGGATATGTCTTAAATAATCCAAGCAATTACCTGACAGCTGGATGGAATGCCCAGCCTGAACACAGTAAGGCGAATACCTAACGTGAACCTAACAATGCTCAATAAACGGGGCGGAGTTCCCAAGAGCAACCCCAAGATTACCACAAGTATAATCCATCATTGAAGGGGATGTCAAACCCAGTCTTAAGCACTAGGAGCAAGTGTAAACAGTCTACCCAAGAACGGGAGACGTCATAACCCAAAAGGGACAACTCAAGTACAATACCACGAGACGATACAGTGGACAACATATCATAAACGTTAGCCGGATGTAACGGCACCATCTAACAACACCCAGGAGCAATTCTTGCGGGTGACTGGATTAACAACAGCCAAACAAAGCGTCAAGATAAGAATACAGGAGCTGGAACGAACACTCGGTTAAGACACCGAAGGGATTTCACTTGGCAGGAAATACCCTAGTCTATAAAAAGGCACTGATCAGCACCAGATTGCCTAAGAGTCTCCTATGAACGGAAGCGTGATGTCACGACTTACCATGGAGCCTAGTAATATCTCCAACCTATGACGGTATACATGGAGTGGAAACATGTATAAGCAGCTTGCAAAGAGCATAGCTTGCAGCAATACGGCTCAGAAGTCGTAAACCAAGTACGTTATATAAACTTAAACGGTTGCAAAACCGGCACCAATTGTTAACAAGACCTACAAGAGATATTGCCTCATACGACAAGAAATCAACAACTGGACCATAAATTCAAACCCAACATCCTGAGTGGCTTGGAGTAATGGCCAACTCAATGTCACTGTCACTAGAGCATCAGCCTAGTATACAGTTGACGGAGTTCTTAATTACCCCTCATGCCTTCTGTAGCAATTGTACACAGAGGCATAAGAATCATGATAATGCCAACAATAGCCTAGTCCACACTTGGACACTACGAGAAACCCAAGGGAAGGTACCCCTCGTTAATCGAAGACCACCAATGCGGTGATGATGTGAACCCTTAGAAAAGGCTTCCATCTACTATAACAATAAAACCACGCAATAGATATTGCCAAGGGGTGATGGGATAAGGAAATGAGATTTCCAAACCATCACGACTTAAGGGAGTAAGCATACTCCATATACACCCAAACATATAGTGGACCATTGTGTAAACACCAACATAGCAAACCTTATCATTAGACCTATGAGTGGAGACAAACCCCTCAACAAGAACTTTCATTACCAATGACAGTGTACTCTTCAATTGGAGAACGGGACCAGAAAACCCTTGAAGCTTCATGGGATGTCCCGATGATGTACATACAAGAATAAAAACCGCACAGCTAGAGCCTATAACCAATGCTCAGCTTTGGGAGGACAGTAATTGTCAAAAACAATCAATGTGAGTGCACATTGCACACCATGAATGACCAACGCTCAAGTGAGCTTGTAAACTGGTAAATTGCTTTATCCTTGGTCAACCAAGATACTTGGTAAATTGTATCACAAATGATGATAGAATGTGAGGTAAGTTAACCTACACATAAAACCTAAGTGGAATAAGACATCTCCACATTGGGAAGATAATAAGATTGTCGTATGCTACGACAACCGTCATACACACAACACAGGAAACTCCTAGTGTATTACACCATAAGGAAATGGTGCCAATGACAATGGCAATGAGTAAAGAGAAACTATCACAGTAACAGAAACAGTAAAAACGATGTTGTATAATGAGTAAGAATACAGTGCGCCAATAAGCGACCGATATGAGGAAGTAGCAGATAATGACACGGAGTATAATATGAGATGACAGGCAGAAATATTCCTTCCTATCACATAAGTGACTTACTGTCAAGCGTTTACGCCTCTGCACTCTGTATGACTGAGTGTTTTGGCATTGCACTTGTCAGCTAATGATCTAATGAGATGGCTTGGGATATGGAGAATGTAAAACCGTAGTAAATCTTTCCTTCACCACAAACATGGCACAAGCCAATTAAGCAAGCTTAGCAACAAACCGTGCGGCCTAAGGCCAAAGAAGCACGAAGAGTGCGAAACACACTAACAATCATAGATGTGAATTCCAATGGAATAAAAGGTGAAGGGAGACTTAAGGAAGTCACTAGGACCGACGCATACCAATGCAAGGTCATACAAGTAAAGAACACTTGTACTGAACCAGGAGAACTGGTATAATTCAGAAGCTATTGACAATAGAGGAAGTACTACAACTAAGTGGTGACTTAACCTCGCCCGACAATAAGTCGGAGGAGCTTAATAAATAATCGTGGAAGCATAAATAGCATGTGCAGTAGATTACCAGAGAGCTGGTTATAAATCTTAAACTCGTTGAGTTCAAACATGGTAAAAGAATACGGTAGTTGTTTAGTAAACCTCATTCCGATAATAGACGGATGAGAAGGTGATGTATAGCACATTAAGGATAACAAGAAGGGTGAATAACCCAAGTTATCAGGGTCGCGCAGCAGAAGCTAGTGGACCCTAGCTAGGAGATTAATATACCTAGTAAGTATAGCAAAATGGCTATTAATGCCTTGAAGCCGATTACGCTAGAACCGAATTACATATGAGTTAAATAAACTAATATAGGAACTCTTGGTGCAAAGACTAAACCATTGGTATGGTTAAGACCCTTTGACCAGAGCATACTCTATAGTATACCGTAGTGAAGCTAAACGCTTCAGTTTGCCCGAACTGATTAAACCAATGTTTAACAATAATATATGGTAGATTACGTGGGCGTAATCCCTTTTAAGGGGGGTAGAGCGAAAACCGCTAATGTAAGTTTTGTGAATAAAACACATAAACCATGATTGTGCATAGCACAAATGAGAACCAAATTATGATTGATACTATGTTAAATAAACATAGTACTCATTCATATTGTAATTATGGTAATTAGGCATTAGACATGCAAATACCATAGGAGGAGTATACCCATCTTGTAACACCAATGTAAGAGTATTAGTAAAAAAAAAGTAATGAGTAGTGGACGGAGCTCCACAAGTATTGTAACCTTTGAAGAAGTAGTACGAAATGAATGCGGATAGTAGATGAATGAAGTTTATGAGTAGTGGAATCGTAAGTAAAATATTTGAAACAATTGAGTCAACTAAATCTTTATAAGTGTAGTATTTCTTAGTTAGAATATAGGAGATGATGGTGAGTAATGAATGGAAGTAGTAACAGTCGATGAAGTGAGCATTTAGGATTGAACCATGGAGTAAAGCATTTGGGAAGTAGAGTGAGGATGATTGATGGATTGATTCCATCCTTCGGAGATGTATGAATCCGTAATCACGACTAGAAAGAATAAAAAGATAGAAATGAAAACAATTAAATTATTTGTTTGGTTGAACCTGATGTGGGAAGTCGAACTTGATCCTGATCAGATCAAGGGAAACCGAACACAAATTGGGGTGGAAAGATAGTTCAACACTGATGCTGATCACATCAGGGTCGAATGATTCTTGAAGCTCCCCTCAAGTGGTCACAAGAATCACACATAGGATAGAAGTAATGAACATAAATTGGAATCTAGAGTTGTATGTTTTAGAAGGATCTCTATGTAGCCGTGGGGAAGGATTTTCCTTAGACTGGAGACTAAGTATTTGTTGGAAGCTGGTACGGGAGAAGATAGTAGTATATTACGTTGTATTATTCCAAGGGCAGCGGGACATAGAGGAGTCCCGTGTCTAGAGGACCTGAGCGCCTGCGGGATTGGAATGTGTATTGCATCGCTTTGGGGATAGCCTTGCATTGTATGTATGTATAAATTTGGTAATGAGGAACCGGATGGTCGGTAGTAGTGCGGATCGGAGTAATTATTGTACATTGGTATGGTATGGAAAGGAGAAACCCTGAGTAACTGATTTAGGATTAGTAAGGAGGAAGAACGTATGGCTTTGGTATTGGACACGTAAGAATGAGTAAGCATTGTAAACCCATAACCTCGAACAACTTTGAGGACAAAGTTCCTAAGGGGGGTAGATGAAATACCCCGAACTTAAACATAAGGATTGAAATTAATCTAATACGTATTTAAGGGCCTAATGGTACCTAATTAATATTGGTAAGGAGAATAAATCTAAAAAGAAATAAAGAAACGCTTAAAAAGCGAAAAACGCTAAATAAGTGTTAAAATAACCCTAGGAGGTATGAGACCTCGGGTAGAGTATTATAGGGATTCTAAAGGTTTAATAAGACCTAAATAATATATGGGAACAACTCCCGAAGAAAACGGATCCTTAAAACGGATTAAAATCACTAACAAACCTTAAAGCGCGTTTTTCGAGGTAACCGGGAAAACGTGTCTTTAAGCGGGTCAAATAGACTCGTAACAATTTTGGTCAACTAAATAATCATTAATAAATATTAGTGAAGCTTTAGGACCAATAAAAGCAATAAAACGGAATTAGTAAAAACTGTCAAAAACGAGAAGTTGTGGGTAGAAACATAAATAACACAAACTTAGTGTCCACTTTTAAAATAAAAAGTAAAATGTATGTGTGTGTGTATGTCCGATTTGGACCCCTCACTCACACTCTCTCACACACTCACTCCCTTATTTACAAACTACAAAACTAATAAAGTAAACACTCACTACTTTATTACCCCACACTCTCACACTCTCTCTCCTATCTCTATCTCCCTCTCTCACGTGAATCCCCCACCCTCACTCTCTCTTTTCTCTTCTTCTTCCTCCTCCAGCGATTTCCATGGAGAAATGGAAACACCCACACAAAACTCTACTTCTCTCCTCTTGTAACCCCCTTGAACCTCTTCCGAAAATTATAAAAACTACACCATTGGAATCCTCTCATCAAGAGCTACATTCCTATCTTTCCAAAAATCGAAAACAACAACTTTCATCTCCATGGGTATGGAGCATTTGGAGTTTCAAGACCACCATTAGAACCACCTCTTCCTCCTTGTCATTTTAAGGTAAAAATCTTCTTGAAACTCCTTTGTTTTTCTAGCCTCATGGGCAAAACGAAAATGAAGCTAAAACCTTGTTTGGTTTCTTTGCACTCTGGCCGATTTTGGCTTGTTGAAGGAGTTGGAAATCTTGTTCTTGAACCACTCCAAGCTTCATTTGCACCCTTGCGAGGTAATGGAATTTTCTAAACCCTAAAACCTACATTAAAGCTTAAATAATGTTAGGGTTAGTTTTAGTATTGAAATGGTGTGTATTGTTATGGGTTGTAGCACTTTGTGTGTGTGAACCTCATTGGGACCGAGAACAAAGGGAAGAGGAGAGAAGAAAGGAAGAAAGAAAGAGGAAAGGAAAGAAAACTAGAAACACAAGGTAACCACCTTTACCTTGAGTTTGTTTCGTATGTAGTAGTGTAACAGTTTTGGAGTAGTAAAATGAGTAACGAATTGAGGAATGAGTAGTAAGCATATTGTAGTATGATGAGTAAGGAGATTGTAACAGTTTTGAAGTTTTTAAATGAGTTTCAAAAGCTTGGGAAAACATTGGGTATTGATTGAGCATGTGCAGGAATTTTGTTGTGTTGTAGTGATGTTGAGGTGTGGATATGATGTATTGTATAAACAGGTTGTGAGAATGGGAAATTGTGAGCTGAAATGGTGTGCGAGCAAGTAAGAATTATAGGGGAGACTATGTCGAATTTTATCTAGGAATTTGAGGACTTAGATACATTTGGAACAGATTTTGGAAAGTTAAAATGGGTGGTTTAGTAGCTTGTAACAGATTTGGATATGAGGTTGTAAATGGGATGGAATTAGGTTTTGAGTAATGTATTTTGGATGCTAGGAGTAGCATTAGTTGAGGAAGTAATGGAGGTTAGAAGTTGAGTGATAAATCTGTAGCATGATAGTGGAAACCAAAATCTGTAGCAAAGAGGTATCAAATTGCGTTGTGGAACTAGGAAAGAGTAGTGTGCAAGAATCGGTAAAAAGAGTGTTGGACTTGGGTGTAGGTAATGTAATGGCTTGGAAATGTATTTGGGATGCTAGAAGTGACATTGGTAGAGAAAGTATTGAATGGTAGAAGTTGCAACAAAAATCTGTAGCACAAGGGTAACAAAAACTGTTACAAGTGTTGCAAGGAAATGAGGAAATTGTGTAAGTTGATTGATGGATTTAGTAATGAATTTGAGGGATGAACTAAGGCAATTTGGAGGGACTAGGTAGTGGTAAAACATGTGGGATTAAGTGTAGGAACAATGGGGAAGTAATGGGTAAAAGAGAGGACTGAAAACAGAAACGAAAATGCAAATACTGGGCCGGACCGAACTTGCGACCGGACTTGCAAGTTCGGTCGAGCCCAGATTTACAAAGACGGGAATGCTTCTGGAATGGACCGAACTTGCGACCGGACTTGCAAGTTCGGTCGGACCAGAAAAATTTCCCATCTGTACCTACTGGAATCGACCGAACTTGCGACCGGACATGCAAGTTCGGTCGGCTAGAAAAATTTCGTCGAGTAAGCTACTGGAATGGACCGACCTTGCGACCGGACTTGCAAGGTCGGTCGGGCTAAAATTTTCCGTTAAGTAACTCACTGGAATGGACTGACCTTGGGACCGGACTTGCAAGGTCGGTCGGCCCTGGAATTTTCACCCGATGTAGCCTACTGACTTGGACCGAACTTGCAAGGTCGGTCGCAAGTTCGGTCGGGTAAAACTTACAAAAAAAAAACTATAAGACTATGGTTAGTATGTGTATGTATGTATATGTATACCACCTATACATACGTGCATACATATGTAAGTATACCATTGTTAAGCAATGAAAAGTAAGTAAATAAAATGTAAGTATAAGAATGTGAAGACTTAGTAAGTATGAGTTAGGAAGCGTAAGGGTAACCGAATCAAATTAATGATAGTTAGATTAATTATTCGGTTGTATGTATATCATGGATTTGAATTGTGAACACCGGAGGAACGTTGGGATACAAGTACAACGGTGAAAGGTATGATTTCTTCATGCCCTGTATCCTAATCTGGTTACCCCGATTTGTGTGCTTATTTGATCACCTAAATAAGATAAATGCATGAATCGGATTATATTGCACTTACCTGTGCTTGACTTATGGTGTTCCTGATATTGATTGTCTTGAACACTAGTTTGTATAATTCATGAAATGTATGAATGATGATGAGTGGTATTCGAATCTTGTTTGTACTTAAGTATTGTATTGTATTTTGCATAAATGAGTATTGAGCATTGTGATTGTGTATGTGGCTTGTATGAATGACTTCTACTAATTCCTAACTACCTAACTCCTAACTTAAGTGAGTAAACTGGAATGAGTAGAAGTCCGATATAGCTTCGGCCACGCGTGAGGATGAGGAGACACAAGAGGTTGGATCCGATTCCTGGTTCTTAAGCTGGTCCACGGCCCAAATCCCTTAAGTGGGTAGCATCCTGGATTAGTGAACCAAGTAAATCCCGGTGGTGGGACCGAGTAGTTCCCCGGGCCGGAGGTCCCGACGACTTAACTTGAGTAAGAGTAAGAGTAAGCAAGTATGGATCCGTAAGTATGTATGAGTATGAGTATGTGTATGTATGCGTATGTATGAAGTAACGAGTAAAAGAGTAATCTCCACCCGATTAACCCGGGTGGACCAATGAAGCTAACAAGTATTGTATACTGTGTATGTAATGAGTATGTGTTTTCGGAAGAAGGTAAGTATGTATCGGATGGTTATATCGTATTCCTTGTATGTAATAAAGTGTATGTATGTATGCTTGTGTAAGTATTATTGTATTGTGTATAAGAGCATGTATGCATGTATGTTTGAATGAAAATGAACTGCATGTATTCGACCAAGTGGTTGGCGTACCCTCACTAGTACGCGGCGTATGCGGTTATCATGCGTAGCGAAAGCTGACCCCCTAGGGGGAACATTTTTAGTGTGCAGGTACCCGGAGTGGATGTGGTCAAGGTAAGAGACCGGCGGCACACCCTTGTACTTAGAAAGTAAGTAGTTGTGAGGAATGGGTAGATGTAGGCTCTTAGTGAGTATGTATGAACTTGGAAGAGATATTATAATTGTATAAGGATCCTAGTAGACTCGGTTAAGTATAATGTATTGTATGAATTATGGAGGAGTAAGTATTGATTGGAGCATTGTTGTATTTGATTGATGAATGGAGTATGTATTATAGATGTGTAATACTCGGGATTCCGGTCCATCAGACCGATGCTGTATGTAGTAGCAGTAGCCTTGTTAGTCACGTGGGTGACTAACGGCATTGTATCACCCCCATTATGTAAGTATGTATCTGCTGCGTGTATCTGATGTGTAAGGAGATTGGACGGTAAGCACAGCATTAATGGTAGGGGTGTTACACAAACAGCATTCCCAGTCAGACTAGCCGTACCTTGAATCCTCTAAACACCTCATCTCTAAACACCACATCAATAACGACCGTAAACCCTTTTCAACCAAAATAATCAATGCCTGACTTCTATACCTCGGGGAAGGAGATGAGTACTGTGTATGTGGATAATATCCATGACAGCACGAAGCTTGGCACCCTTTGTAGAACTTTCGCTTAATATGGACGAATAGCAAGTGTACACCGCCCTAGGCAGAGGAGGACATCCACTAATACCAAATATTCCTTTATAGGGTTCACAAACAACAGTGAAGCAGCTGGCAATTGGAGGCACCAACGGTAAGTGGCTGGACGGGGCCAGATTAGTCACCAAGCTTGCTAGGCCAAGAAGGATGGTAAGGCAAGAGTGGAGGAATGCAAACCCCAACCCAGAGCAAACCTACTAACAGGGCAACGTGCAAGGTCAATCATTCTACATGGCTCCCAGAAAACAAGCAGAAGAACAAACATGGTGTGAAAGTGGCAAAGCACAGACCTATGTAGGTAACTCAACCTAGATTATTCAACTAGCCCCATCGCCCATTTTGCTACCAATATTGGATAGGACTGTAACTATCATGTCCTTAACAAAAACGAGCCTGAAGGATGTCGAAGAAGCTCTTTGAAAAGTGGAAGGTGTAGAGCATATCATCTCACAATCTCCGTATGAGTTTATTTTAACTTTTGATTCTGAGAGACTGATGGAGACTTTTTTACAAAAAGGAAAGTGGAACCAGGAATGGTGCATAGAACCATGGCCGGAAGATAAAGCAGAAGTCAAAAGGCTAGTTAGTGTTGTTGTAAGAGGGCTGCCGCCCCAGACGTGGTGTGAGGAATCGGTGAGGAGCTTGCTAGAAAAGTTTGGGAAAGTCATGTAACAGCCCAGTCTTAACCCACATGTGAGATATTGTCCGCTTTGGGCCACAGCCCGCACGGATTTGTTTCTGAGGGTGATGTACTCACACCACTCAAAACGTGTCTCACAAGGGGAGAGTATCCCCACACCTATAAGGTGTGGTTCGTGCGCTCTCCCGGTCGATGTGGGAGGTGACCCCTACACTGGGTATCACACTCTACCCCCCTTGGGAGCCCAGCGTCCCCGCTGGCACACCGACCTGGGCCTGGCTCTGATACCATATGTAACAGCCCAGTCTTAACCCACATGTGAGATATTGTCCGCTTTGGGCCACAGCCCGCACGGATTTGTTTCTGAGGGTGATGTACTCACACCACTCAAAACGCGTCTCACAAGGGGAGAGTATCCCCACACCTATAAGGTGTGGTTCGTGCGCTCTCCCGGTCGATGTGGAGGTGACCCCTACACTGGGTATCACACTCTTTTTGTAAAACCCCAACCGCTAATCCCATGCTTACCGTCCAATCATCCCATAATCCAGAGTTACTCGCAGCGGAAGTACTACTTACTACGGCGGGTGATACAACGCCGCTAACCGCCCATACGGCTAGCTAGGCTCATTCTACTTACAGTCACGGTCTGATGAACATAATATACCGAGCTACTATATTACTTACCAAAATACCATATACCAAATACTTACATCAATGGATCACCGAGTATTTAAGTGTATTCAATTACATCCCAAATCAAACTTCCCAAAAGAATGAGTTTCTACCGGCTACTCATCTATACCAATTCATCATCCTCTCTATACCCAAAAAGGTGTACCCCATGGTACACCGGCTAATCAAAAGCTATAGCCATGTACTACTCAGTACACCATCATAATTCATTGTTTACAATCCAAAAGGAAGACAAAAGAACTAGAACTAAGTCTTCACATCTTCATCCTTCGCGAGTACCTGCGTGTAGTAAAAATGGTGCCCCAAGGAGCTTAGCAAACGCTGCGTATAAACTCCGCATATACCGCGTGCTAGCTAGGGCACGCCGACTATTTGACGTCCACTAAACATGTTGTTCATTAATTACATACATACATGTTTTACATACATCATACAATCATGCTCAATACATTACACATTCCAAGGCAACAATACAATAACACGCATCTTACCTACCTTCACGAGGTTAGCCAAATTATGCATCCAGGTTAATCGGTATGCTTTTACTCTTTTACTCATTACTTACTTTTTCTTACTTACACTTACTTACTTTCATTTACTTTACTCACTCATTCTTACTTACTTACTCATACTCAAGTTAAGTCGTCGGGACCTCCGGCCCTGGGGACTACGCCGTCCCACCTCCGGGATTTACTTGACTCACCAATCCGGGATGCTACCCACTTAAGGGATTGGGGCCGCGGACCAGTTTAAGAGTCAAGAATTGGAGCCAACCTCTCGTGACTCCGCATCCTCACGCGTGGCCGAAACTATATCGGACTTCTACTCATTCCAATTTAATTACCAATTTAAGTTAGGATGGTTAGCTTGTTAGGAATAAGTTAGAAGCCCAAACACATTCACAATCGGTCACAGTACATTGCAACATTCATACACGCATTCATATTCATTCATACATTTCATGAATTATACAAATTAAGATTTAAGAAAAATATCCACAACATACAACACTACATTTCCACAAGTATGCATAGTAACTCCGATTCGTGCATTTATCTTATTTGGTGATCAATTAGCACACAACACACAAATCAGAGTAACCAAGATAGCATACGGGGCATGAGGAATTCATTCCGTTCACCGTCGTACGTGTTTCCAAACGTCCTTCCGGTGTCATAAATCCAATCCTATTATACGTGTATACAATTGAATGATTATTATAACTATCATTAACTTAACTCATACTTACTATGTCCTTATACTCCTTACACCTACACATTACTTACTTATTTTTCTTTACCTTATGTTTTATTTCCTTACTTAAGATTGGCATGCTTACATACATGTACATATATATATGTGCGGGTATACATATATATATATACATAATTATTATTTAATTTAAATTTTTTTTTGTATGACTCGACCGAACTTGCAAGTCCGGTCGCAAGTTCGGTCCAAGTCAGTAAAGAATTACGCTGGAGAATTACAGGGCCGACCGACCTTGCAAGTCCGGTCCCAAGGTCGGTCCATTCCAGTAAGTTTCGTATGTGAAAATTTTAGCCCGACCGACCTTGCAAGTCCGGTCGCAAGGTCGGTCCATTCCAGTAGCTTACTCGACGGAAATTTTTCTGGCCGACCGAACTTGCAAGTCTGGTCGCAAGTTCGGTCCATTCCAGTAGGTTACAGACGGAAGAATTTTCTGGTCCAACCGAACTTGCAAGTCCGGTCGCAAGTTCGGTCCATTCCAGAAGCTTTCCCGTCTTTGTAAATCTGGGCTCGACCGAACTTGCAAGTCCAGTCGCAAGTTCGGTCCGGCCCAGTATTTGCATTCTTATTTCTGTTTTCAGTTCTCTCTTTTACCCATTACTTCCCCATTGTTCCTACACTTAATCCCACATGTTTTAACACTAATTAACCCTCTTAATACACCTTAGTTCACTCCTTAACTCTTTACATAATTCTATACTAATCCACTCACATAATTTTCCAAGTTTCAACTCAACACTTACACTAGTTTCTTCCTTTACTACATTATGCTACAGATTTTGACAATCACACTCCTCTTCTATATCTCCCTCTTCTATTGACATTTCTAACACCTCTAATACATCACAACTATATTAACTATCTCTCCTAATCCACCCTCTAACTATCTCAAACAAAATCTGTTACAACACATATTATTCGCCTAGTTTCTAATTCACTAAGTGTTCTATTCCTATGTAAATTTTGCCATAGTCTCCCCTATATTTCTACACTCTCACCACATTGTTTTCATCTATATTTACATTATCTCACCTGTTTTCAACAACCAAAAATATACAAGCTCCCATATACAATACCAATACTAAAACACTCGTAAAAATTCCTGCACTTAACATCTCATTCTCAATCTGTTTTGGTAAGTTTTACAATGTCTTTTAAGGCTTCAAAATACTTATATCCTCCTACACATTACACTACCACTATACTAACATTTTACAATACATATTTTCATTTCTAAAAATCTGTTACATAACCATTTACAAAGCTATACAAAGATGAGCTTAATTACCTTGTTTTCTTCTTCTAGGTTTTTTTCCTTCCTTCTTCCTCTTCCTCTTTCCACCGGTTTGTAGATCAAACTCTCTAAGGCTACAGCCCATCAACATACATATTTCAATACCCATTCTAATACACAATTTAACCCTAGCCATTATGTAAGTTCTAATATAGGTTTTAGGGTTTAGGAAATTCCTTACCTTGCAAGGGTGTAAATGAAGCTTGGAGTGGTTCAAGAACAAGATTTCCAACTCCTTCAACATGCCAAAATCGGCTAGGGTACAAGGAACAACAAGAGCTTAGTTTCTAAATTTCGTTTTGCCCACAAGGGCTAGAAAAAGATGGAGTTTTGAGAATATTTTTACCTCAAGAGAACAAGGAGAAGAAGGTGGTTCTAGTGGTGGTCTTGAAGCTCCAAATGCTCCATACCCATGGAGATGAAAGTTGTTGTTTTCGAATTTTGGAAGGATGGAAATGTAGCTCTTGATGAGAGGATTCCAATGGTGTAATTTTTATAATTTTTGGAAGAGATTTGAGGGGTTACAAGAGGAGAGAAGTAGAGATTTTGTGGAGGTTGCTAAATCTCCATTGATGTCGCATGGAGGAAGGAGAAATAGAGAGTGAGGGAGATGGGTGTGTACGTGAGTGTTGTGAGGAGAATGAGGGAATTGGAGAGAGAGTGGTAAAAGTGAGTGTGTGGGGTTACTTTATTATTTTGTTTGTTTGTAAATAAGAAGAGATAAGTGAGGGTGTGTGAGAGGGGGTCCAAATCGGACACACACAGCACACACATACCACTTTTACTTCTTATTTTCAAAGTGGACACATAAGTTTTGGTTATTTATATTTCTACCCCACAATTTCCCGTTTTTGACAGTTTTTACTAATTTCTCGTTTTCTTGATTTTATTGGTTCTAAAGCTTCACTAATATTTATTAATGATTATTTAGTTGACCAAAATTGTTACGAGTCTATTTGACCCGCTTAAAGTCACGTTTTCCCGGTTACCTCGAAAATCGTGCCTTAAGGTTCGTTAGTGATTTTAATCCGTTTTAAGGATCCGTTTTCTTCAGGATTTGTTCCCTTATGATTATTTATACTTAATTAAGCTTCTAAATTATTCATTAGCCTAATTAATCACTATTTTTAATTACGGGTATTTCAATCTACCCCCCTTAAGAAACTTTGCCCTCAAAGTTGCTCAAGGTTAATGGTTTAGGTAATTCTACTCATTAGGCAAACCAATTGCACTAATGTGTCTTACTACACCAATGAGGTGTTTGCTTCCTTTCCACATTGCAAGCATACACAATTCAAGCATAACACGAATTCACATACGCAATACATCATTTCTCATTCATACCATTCCACATTCGCATTACACAGATACGTTACACATTACACAAACATCATCCATCATACATACACTACACATTACACATACATACATACGCATACCAAGTTCACTTGCACTACATGTGCCTTACAAAACCTATTACAATGCCTACATACTAAGCAATGCTTACCCCGAAGCAATGCAAAAGCAAAAGGGCTCTACCCCCTTAAAAGGGGTACGACCCGTACCCGTATTGCTAAATGCTAGACTCTCTAGTCTATGAACAGCTATGGGTACTTAGCCTTCATGGCATCTTCCAACTCCCATGTCGCTTCTTCGACATCATGGTTAGACCATAGGACCTTCACCATTCATATAGACTTATGGCGAGTGTCTCTGGTCTTCCTATCAAGGATTCTCACTGGGGTTTCAACATATCTCATGGTCAGTTCAATGGAGAGTCTCTTGGGCTCTAACACATGAGAAGGATCAGCAATGTACTTCTTGAGTTGTGACACATGAAATACATCATGGACACGCCCCAAGTCCTCAGGTAATGCTAACCTGTAGGCTACGGATCCAACTCTTTCGGTAATAGTGTATGGCCCTACAAATTTTGGGCTAAGCTTGCCCTTCTGACCAAATCTGAAGACACCCTTCATAGGTGAAACGCACAAGAACACTTGGTCGCCCACGGCGAACTCAAGGTCGCGTCGTCGCACATCCGCATAGGATTTCTGTCTATCTTGGGCTGCCTTCATATTAGCTCGAATCTGCTAAACTTCGGCTTGTACTTGCTCAAGATATTCCGGTCCTATTATGACCGCTTCACTTGACTCGTCCCAACACAAGGGTGTACGGCAAGGTCTACCCTATAGAGCTTGGAAAGGCGACATCTTAATCGAAGCATGATAGCTATTATTGTAAGAAAACTCGATAAGATGAAGCTTATCTAACCAACTCCCCTGAAAGTCCAAGGCACATGCCCGAAGCATGTCCTCCAGTGTCTGGATGGTCCTTTCTGTCTGACCGTCGGTCTGAGGATGGAAGGCGGTACTCAACTTCAATTCTGTACCCAACGCTTCCCTTGTAGCTCTCCAGTATCTCGAAAGAAATCTGGTGTCGCAGTCAGATACTATTGTTTTCGGGACTCCATGATGTCTGATAATCTCCTTGTTGAATAGCTCAGCTAGCTTTACTACCTTCCAGGTGTCCTTCATCGGTATGAATCTGGCAACCTTGGTAAGGCGATCGACTACAACCCAGATCATGTTGAGTCCTCCCCTGGCAGGTGGGAGTCCTACAACAAAATCCATAGAGATATCATGAAATTTACACTCCGGAACTGGCATCGATTGTACCATTCCGCCCGGTCTACGATGTTCAAATTTCACCTTTTGGCATGTTAAGCATCTCAATACAAATTCTGTCACATCTGATTTCATTCCAGACCACCAGAAGTACCTCTTCATGTCTTTGTACATCTTGGAGGCTCCTGGATGGACTGACAATGTGGAACTGTGTGACTCTCGCAGGATGCGATCCCTTAGCTCAGCATTGTTTCGGGGGACGCATAGCCTGCCATTCAACCGAATCAAACCATCTTCATGTAGCTTGAAGTCATACTTCTTCTTCTCAAATGTACCATTCTCGATCTTGTGTCTGATTTCGGTTAGGTAAGGGTCGCTCAACTGAGCATCTCGCACCTCGTCAACCAAGCTAGAAGAAGCGAGTAGCGAATGGAGCGAGTGTGCTCGACGGCTCAGGGCGTCGGCTACAATGTTTGCCTTCCCTTCCTTATACTGTAAGTTGATGTCATAATCTGAAAGAAATTCCATCCATCTTCTCTGTCTCAGATTCAGTTCTTTCTGTGTGAATACATACTGTAAGCTCTTATGGTCGGAGTAGATGGTGATGCTTACCCCATAGAGATAGTGTCGCCATATCTTCAAGGTGAAGACAATGGCTCCTAACTCTAAGTCGTGAGTCGGGTAATTCTCCTCATGCTTTTTCAGCTGGCGGGAGGCATAAGCAACAACCTTGCCATGCTGCATGAGCACGCACCCCATTCCCTTGCCTGATGCATCACAATACACCTCAAATCCCTCTATGCCCTCTAGAAGAGTAAGGACGGGCGCTGAGGTCAATGAGTCTTTAAGGCTCTAAAATGATAACTCGCACTCGTGTGTCCATACAAACGGTGCATCTTTCTTCATCAGTGTAGTCATGGGCTTAGCAACTTTCGAGAAGTCCTTTACAAATCTCCGGTAGTAACCGGCTAGACCAAGAAAGCTCCTAATGTCGGTAACAGTCTTGGGTCTAGGCCATGATCGTACAGCTTCTATCTTAGAAGGGTCCACTGAGATACCTGCGCTCGAGATGACATGACCAAGGAATGATACCTGATTTAGCCAGAATTCGCATTTGGAGAACTTCGTATACAGCTGGTTCTCGCGCAGTGTCTCAAGCACTTTCCTCAAATGAATTTCATGTTCCTCTGCTGATTTTGAGTATACAAGTATGTCGTCGATGAAGACAACAACTGAAGTGTCCAATTGCTCACTGAATAGACGGTTCATGAGGTCCATGAATTTAGCTGGTGCATTTGACAAACCGAATGGCATCACTGTGAATTCGTAGTGGCCATATCTGGTACGGAATGCCGTTTTCTCGATGTCTTGTTCCTTAATTGCAATTTGATGATACCCAGAACGGAGGTCAATCTTGGAGAAGACTGATGCTCCTTTCAGCTGGTCGAACAGGTCGTCGATGCGTGGCAATGGGTATTTATTCTTGACTGTGACCGCATTCAACTCGCGGTAGTCAATACAAAGTCGGAGGCTACCGTCCTTCTTCTTCACAAAGAGAACCGGTGCTCCCCAGGGTGATACGCTCGGGCGTATAAACCCTTTGTCGAGAAGGTCTCGCAACTGTTCTTTCAGCTCTGTCATTTCCGCAGGTGCCATACAGTACGGTGTCCTAGCAATGGGACCGGTACCTGGCAATAGATCAATTTCAAATTCCACTGCTCTCGGTGGTGGCATGCCGGGTAGCTCCTTATGGAATACATCAGAGAATTCGGATACAATCGGTACATCATCACTGAACTCTGGATCTCTTTCCAGGTCTTGCACATAACACAGATATACTTCTTGGCCCTTTCTGAGCTCCCGGTACATAGCCATAGCAGATATAAGGGTGGTCGAAGGCTCTCTTGGTCTCTGGCGGTAAGATACAGTAACCCCAGAAGGACTCTTGAGCAGCAATCGATGCTCGGCGTAGAGGATTCTACCCTTGTGCCGCTCCAACCAATTCATTCCGATGATTAAGTCGAATCCCAATCCATTGAATTCGATGAAGGAAATGGGAAACGATTCGCCTTTGATTTGGATTGTGGCTGATTGATAATACTTGGTGCACTTTACTCGCTCCTTCGATGGGAGAGTAACCATGAAGTTCGGTAGCTCATCCGCATCTAGCTTCAACCTCTTCACAAAGGATGGTGATACGAAAGTGTGAGAGGCGCCGGAGTCGAATAACACATTGGCATCAATGCCGTTCACTGGGAAGGTTCCCGTTAAGATGGTGCCGCTTCTGCCGGCTTGTGCTTCGGTGAGGATACTCAGGTTACCTTCGGTACCGAGTCCACAACCTATTGGATTCACAATTGGATAAGTATTGATGGTGGACACAAGTGGAATTAAATCAACACTGCTCTTTATTGATAAACTAACCATCATACAAACCGTGTCTCTAATACACGTTACTAGTAGATTACATGATACTTTAAAGTTAATACTTTCTAAAGGTAAGGTTCAGGCGTCCTGGTTTCATGTGTGTGGCATTGATTATTGCCGGCGGTGCCGTATTCAACTTGATCTTGTTGATCCCGTGATACAGCATCCTAGAGTTTCCACCCATGATTAGGACATCTCCTGATCTCAATACCAGTTTCTGTGCGAGGTCCACACGCTTCTTCTCGCTATACAGGAATACGGCGTCATCACCAATGGACCAAGACACTACGGGCACTCCTTGTTCAAGAGATTCCGCTGTCTCGTCCTTGTCTTGGTGTAACCCAAGTCGTCCTTCTTTCTCATAGAAGTTGACGATACAGAGGTCCGCTTCAAGTGCGGGGATCGGTTCATGTTCGCATTGTTGTGCAAGTTCTACTGCTTGTGTGATGAGTGTCTGAAACTCTGGAGGTATTGTCAGTGGCGTCGCTCCATCTTGTGTTCGTGTCTCCTGGTATGTCTTGGTATAAGGATTCCAGTCCTTTCCCAAGCACATCATTTTTAGCTTCATCTTCGCTCCACCGGGGAAATCGGGTGTGTAAAATCCACCTTGACCCGTTCCTAGCTCGTTGCATCGTCGGATGATTGAGATTTGTGCTTCGGGTGTCAGGTATCCCCTTAATAAGATCATACCTGGTCGGATGACCTGACACTGTTCGCTGGTGTAGTCATGGTTGGTGATGTTGATCTCTTCTTGATTCAGGTTTACCGGTATCGGATAACAGATACTAAAGCTTCCTATGGTTATAAATTTCATCTACGGTGAGTACTAGTTTCGACTACTTCGTTTCATGCTTAATACACACTTCAATTTATTTACTCATGCATCCACTCATACAGTTACTCCAATGCTTAGACATGCTACTTCAAGGATTAAAGGTTTAGATTATTACCTGGGCCGGACTTAGAACCGGACCCATCACGGTCAATCACATGAAGGACAGGCTGCCTCTGAGGTGCACCCCGCGGAGGTCCCCGGGATCCCTGTCCCTGTGGTGCCTGCTGGGTCGGTGCATTGCCAGATGCAACCTCCTTTCCTTCCCTTTGCCTGTAGCTTTGGTAGTACCCCTTTGGCTTCCCATTCTCTGGGCACTTGTTAGCTGTATGTCCCAGCTTCTGGCAATTGTAGCATTTGATCTCTCTCCCATAACAGTCTTTGCCGGGATGGTCCTGGTTGCACTTTCTGCACACATAGGCGCGGCCATCGGAGAAGGTTTTGGTGACACCGGAGCCAGAACCTAAGGTCTAGAGGGTTAGCACATGTGTGCGTGGATATACTAGATATGATACTGATACGAATACGAATTAGAAATAGAAGTTTACCCTTAGGTGGGTATGATCTCAGTGGCTTTGATGCCACCGGTGCAGATGAACCGAGTTGAAGAAGTTCAACCGGTTTGCCCTGCTCAGCATGGGCACTGCTTTCACTTGGGAATTTCTTTTGGGATTGCTGAAAGAAATTTCCCTTCTTCTTTTTCCAGCTTTTACCCTGGTTCTGCTCCTCGGCACTTGTGTTTTTGTTGTTGGCCTTGCGCTTCAGCGCGGTTTCTTCATCCCTTAGTTGGCAAGTGATTTCAACGCGAGAAGCCGCGTGATAACACTCCTGAAGTTTCAGGTATTAGCCGGGATTCTCATTTAAGAAAGGATAAGGAAAGATTCAAAGAATTCAAGGAATTTAAGGAATCGAAATGGTACTAAGGGTTAACTGATATTTACCTGAAGGGAGGTAAATCGTGTATAGCCCATACCGTACCGAAGGCGATGGCTCAGACCGCCATAGAAGCGATCGACCAACACCTGGCCGGTGTATCCTAGATCAGGGAGGAGACGGAGAATGGAAGTGAAGGTACGGTAGTACTCATCCACAGACATCTTGTCTGTCATCTTCAAGGCGTCCAGCTCTAGCCTTTTCTTTGTCTTTACGTGCTCTGGATAGTACTTGGATCGGAGGAGTGATGCAAAAGACTCCCAATCGAATGTGGGGTCATTGACGTGCTCGTGCTTGACTAGCTTCCACCAATCCATGGCTGCATCTTTCAGGTAGTAAGCAGCAACTCTGACTCGAACTCCAGCAGGAGCTTCGAGGGTTTCGAACGCCGTCTCCATCTCGGAGATGTAGGCTTCGAGCTTAGCCGGATCACTCTCGCCCCTAAAGCAAGGAGGGCGGAGTTCCGCTACAGCTTTTACCCAGTTAGCTTCTCTGGGTGGCGGGGGAGGGATTGGCCCCGCTTGAGTTTGTTGGTTTTGCTGAGTTTGTTGCATAGCTTGGATTACTTGTGGTAGCATCTGCGCTACCGTGGCGGCGACGATCTCAGCTATCGTCTGCGCGCCGGGTCCGTCATTGCCCCCTCCTCTTGGGCGACCTGGACCTCTTCCTGACATCTGAATATTTAACAGTTACATTAGGCTCCGCAAGATATGACTCAAAGGTCTTGGAATTTAAATAAGGTATCGTTCCTAAGAACGTTAAGACGTGGTGTGAGGACTCGGTGTTCCTATTAGGTTCTTCTAAGTATTCGTCTAAGACGGTTGAAATCCTAACTCGGTAATCCCCTATGCTCGGTAACTAAGGACATCAGAGCGTAACTACGCTCTGATACCACTTTTTGTAACACCCCAACCGCTAATCCCATGCTTACCGTCCAATCATCCCATAATCCAGAGTTACTCGCAGCGGAAGTACTACTTACTACGGCGGGTGATACAACGCCGCTAACCGCCCATACGGCTAGCTAGGCTCATTCTACTTACAGTCACGGTCTGATGAACATAATATACCGAGCTACTATATTACTTACCAAAATACCATATACCAAATACTTACATCAATGGATCACCGAGTATTTAAGTGTATTCAATTACATCCCAAATCAAACTTCCCAAAAGAATGAGTTTCTACCGGCTACTCATCTATACCAATTCATCATCCTCTCTATACCCAAAAGGTGTACCCCATGGTACACCGGCTAATCAAAAGCTATAGCCATGTACTACTCAGTATACCATCATAATTCATTGTTTACAATCCAAAAAGAAGACAAAAGAACTAGAACTAAGTCTTCACATCTTCATCCTTCGTGAGTACCTGCGTGTAGTAAAAATGGTGCCCCAAGGGGCTCAGCAAACGCTGCGTATAAACTCCGCATATACCGCGGCTAGCTAGGGCACGCCGACTATTTGACGTCCACTAAACATGCTGTTCATTAATTACATACATACATGCTTTACATACATCATACATCATGCTCAATACATTACACATTCCAAGGCAACAATACAATAACACGCATCTTACCTACCTTCACGAGGTTAGCCAAATTATGCATCCGGGTTAATCGGTATGCTTTACTCTTTTACTCATTACTTACTTTTCTTACTTACACTTACTTACTTTCATTTACTTTACTTACTCATTCTTACTTACTTACTCATACTCAAGTTAAGTCGTCGGGACCTCCGGCCCTGGGGACTACGCCGTCCCACCTCCGGGATTTACTTGACTCACCAATCCGGGATGCTACCCACTTAAGGGATTTGGGCCGCGGACCAGTTTAAGAGTCAGAATTGGAGCCAACCTCTCGTGACTCCGCATCCTCACGCGTGGCCGAAACTATATCGGACTTCTACTCATTCCAATTTAATTACCAATTTAAGTTATGATGGTTAGCTTGTTAGGAATAAGTTAGAAGCCCAAACACATTCACAATCGGTCACAGTACATTGCAACATTCATACACGCATTCATATTCATCCATACATTTCATGAATTATACAACATAAGATTTAAGAAAATATCCACAACATACAACACTACATTTCCACAAGTATGCATAGTAACCCGATTCGTGCATTTATCTTATTTGGTGATCAATTAGCACACAACACACAAATCAGAGTAACCAAGATAGCATACGGGGCATGAGGAATTCATACCGTTCACCGTCGTACGTGTTTCCAAACGTCCTTCCGGTGTCACAAATCCAATCCTATTATACGTGTATACAATTGAATGATTATTATAACTATCATTAACTTAACTCATACTTACTATGTCCTTATACTCCTTACACCTACACATTACTTACTTATTTTTCTTTACCTTAAGTTTTTTTCCTTACTTAAGATTGGCATGCTTACATACATGTACATATATATATGTGCGGGTATACATATATATATATATATATATATATTTATTTAATTTAAATTTTTTTTTTATGACTCGACCGAACTTGCAAGTCCGGTCGCAAGTTCGGTCCAAGTCAGTAAAGAATTACGCTGGAGAATTACAGGGCCGACCGACCTTGCAAGTCCGGTCCCAAGGTCGATCCATTCCAGTAAGTTTCGTATGTGAAAATTTTAGCCCGACCGACCTTGCAAGTCCGGTCGCAAGGTCGGTCCATTCCAGTAGCTTACTCGACGGAAATTTTTCTGGCCGACCGAACTTGCAAGTCCGGTCGCAAGTTCGGTCCATTCCAGTAGGTTACAGACGGAAGAATTTTCTGGTCCGACCGAACTTGCAAGTCCGGTCGCAAGTTCGGTCCATTGCAGAAGCTTTCCCGTCTTTGTAAATCTGGGCTCGACCGGACTTGCAAGTCCGGTCGCAAGTTCGGTCCGGCCCAGTATTTGCATTCTTATTTCTGTTTTCAGTTCTCTCTTTTACCCATTACTTCCCCATTGTTCCTACACTTAATCCCACATGTTTTAACACTAATTAACCCTCTTAATACACCTTAGTTCACTCCTTAACTCTTTACATAATTCTATACTAATCCACTCACATAATTTTCCAAGTTTCAACTCAACACTTACACTAGTTTCTTCCTTTACTACATTATGCTACAGATTTTGACAATCACACTCCTCTTCTATATCTCCCTCTTCTATTGACATTTCTAACACCTCTAATACATCACAACTATATTAACTATCTCTCCTAATCCACCCTCTAACTATCTCAAACAAATCTGTTACAACACATATTATTCGCCTAGTTTCTAATTCACTAAGTGTTCTATTCCTATGTAAATTTTGCCATAGTCTCCCCTATATTTCTACACTCTCACCCACATGTTTTCATCTATATTTACATTATCTCACCTGTTTTAAACAACCAAAAATATACAAGCTCCCATATACAATACCAATACTAAAACACTCGTAAAAATTCCTGCACTTAACATCTCATTCTCAATCTGTTTTGGTAAGTTTTACAATGTCTTTTAAGGCTTCAAAATACTTATATCCTCCTACACATTACACTACCACTATACTAACATTTTACAATACATATTTTCATTTCTAAAAATCTGTTACATAACCATTTACAAAGCTATACAAAGATGAGCTTAATTACCTTGTTTTCTTCTTCTAGGTTTTCTTTTCCTCCTTCCTTCTTCCTCTTCCTCTTTCCACCGGTTTGTAGATCAAACTCTCTAAGGCTACAGCCCATCAACATACATATTTCAATACCCATTCTAATACACAATTTAACCCTAGCCATTATGTAAGTTCTAATATAGGTTTTAGGTTTAGGAAATTCCTTACCTTGCAAGGGTGTAAATGAAGCTTGGAGTGGTTCAAGAACAAGATTTTCCAACTCCTTCAACAAGCCAAAATCGGCTAGGTACAAGGAAGGCAACAAGAGCTTAGTTTCTAAATTTCGTTTTGCCCCAAGGGCTAGAAAAGATGGAGTTTTGAGAATATTTTTACCTCAAGAGAACAAGGAGAAGAAGGTGGTTCTAGTGGTGGTCTTGAAGCTCCAAATGCTCCATACCATGGAGATGAAAGTTGTTGTTTTCGCATTTTGGAAGATGGGAAATGTAGCTCTTGATGAGAGGATTCCAATGGTGTACTTTTTATAATTTTTGGAAGAGATTTGAGGGGGTTACAAGAGAAGAAAAGAGATTTTGTGGAGGTTGCTAAATCTCCATTGATGTCGCATGAGGAAGAGAAATAAGAGTGAGGGAGATGGGTGTGTACGTGAGTGTTGTCGAGGAGAATGAGGAAGGAGAGAGAGTGGTAAAAGTGAGTGTGTGGT